>OY744469.1:2700766-2964248 GCA_963556145.1 Hygrocybe punicea | reverse complement strand
CCGTGACACTACCCAAATAGGGACCGGTTACAGATACACAGGTGCATTGATCGGTAAATCTTGATCCGGACCCATATCCGAGGCAATCCGTATCCGTGATCCGCGCTGATCTGCCCAATCTGTGCATTTGCCTACAGATACCACTGACACATTGTTCATTCATACACAGTGCATTGCATTACCAATGCATGTGATTATTATAAGAAACCGATTGCAATTGCAATACCAAAATGATATCACACTACCCATTTCCACATTGGCTGCTGTGATCCGGCTGCCTTATTGTTCTTGCTGATTGGGACAACAAATTCTCACACTCAACTCCGCCCAGTCACACAGTTTCATAGTTATTCCCAGGGCTTCAAAATTGTTCCCACAGTTTGGAAATTTTGTTCCCACGGCTTGGCAAATTTGTTCTCATGGCTTGGCAAATTAGAGTGTGACCCTGAGTTGAAAAATCCACTGTATAGAATGATTCCCTTATAGGGACTCATAACATAGGATCCATAGCCATGCTGAGTTGGGAGAATATTATAGAGTTCTTCTATATCACAGGTTTCTTACTTGACAGGAAATGGATCTCAGAATGTGAATGGGATCTCACATACACCAGATTCAACCCTGAGCTCAAGCAGCAGGTCAAAATGAGGATGCAGTATAGCAAACCCAATCACTTCCACAATGATCCTTATGATTATAAGGAATTTCATGACTGTGCTGTAGATATACATGAAAACCCGACATATACGACATGACCCGAATCCGCACAAAGACCTATAACGAACCTGATCGAAATACGTACCAAAATCCACCAAACCTGGATCTGGACCCAATCCGTAACACAGTGCGACACTCAACCCGATTGTATATGTTCTCATCATGATGATCATCAACACCGGTTCACTCCTATACTACAGTTCCTATCACGTTTCATAGAGACACTGATCAGGTTGATATGTTTCAGTAGATTTGATGTTTACCGCCTCTTCTCCTAACTAGCCTGTGCAGAGCACTGCCTTGTTTAAGTACTATAAAATGTAGAGATAGTTGTACCAACAATACAAGTTGACTCTTCACCCCAAATTTTGGCATAGCACGAGTCTGATCCACGAGTTTTCCCACGCTCTTATTTCCTTATTTGGAACAACAATATTGCACCAAAAATCTCGAAAAAATATGATTTGGACAGCCCTTGATCATATCTTTCTGCTGAATACAAGAAACCAATATTAATCAGACTTTTTAGAACTCAAAAAGTCTGATTAATATTGGTTTCTTGTATTCAGCAGAAAGATATGATCAAGGGCTGTCCAAATCATATTTTTTCGAGATTTTTGGTGCAATATTGTTGTTCCAAATAAGGAAATAAGAGCGTGGGAAAACTCGTGGATCAGACTCGTGCTATGCCTTATGGGCCCAAAACACACAGAACTCTTTCATACTAAGTCACTCACCACTTTCCGTTATCCCATAACAAACCCGCCTTTACTATACCTAAAAACTCTCCGTCAACTCCACGACCCAACTGGATCCAACTCCCAAATCAATCTGGAAACCAACCCGACCAATCGGATAGGTCCAATCCTCTCCGGTTCTCACTTACGTGACCTCGGATTCCCTACTTGCCACTCCTTTGATCACTTCTACTAGCTGATCACCCTTCATAGTAGATTCCCATTTGGATCTACAACCACACTCGCCATCACAGCGCTCACTTCTTATTGGCTGGAACTGCAGTGGACCAAGGATTTTCTACTCAATCCATGTATACTCATCCCACTCCTGAACCCATAGCACCAAAAGTTGAAACACCCAATAATGGCCCTCCAGCTGCAATGGCTTCTATTCCATGGACACCTGCTCTGAAAACCAGTCCCTATCTGACCCCTCCGCAATATCATTATCAGGCTCCCATCAAGGATGCTTGTCTGGCACAATCCATGGCTAGTCAGGCTCTTGATATGGAAATGAGGGTTTCACAATGCAAACTATTGGCCATAGCACTGGATATCCACTGACATTTCAAGGAAATCACTTCTTTGAAAAAGATGCAAATCCGGTGTAGAGACTCAACTTCCCTCTGAGTCCGTACCGTCAATATATCACGAATCCGGACGAACCCGACACTTCCAAACGATCCCCATTCCAACCCAATGTAACCCAACGTGATGTGACCCAACGTGACCGACGTGACCTGACACATGCCGCTTTGTGACAGCCACTTTTGGACCAAATCCGGCAGCCTCAGAAGCCCCGGAGTTCTAATAATAGGAGACGGATCTCATCGGACTCAATCCCTGACTTCGGACTTGCCTTATATACCCATCCCCTCGTCCCTTTGGAGATATATGTGAGATTTCAGATCTTTTTCTTGGATATTCCTTTTCCCCTCCATTTTCCTGTCTATGTCGCATTGCAACACATCCCCATTCCATCCTCTCTTTGTAGTTTCTATCTGTCATGAAAATATGTCACCCCCATACATTTTTCCTCAGATACCACTTATTTTCATGACGATCTTTGATAGGTTGTCAGACAAACCCTTACGATCCACACACTCTGCGGAGCAGGGGAAAAGCTTTTACATTTACAAACCCCTTAAAGGGGTGGGACCAGACCAGACTACAACTACAACTCCCCAAAAGGGAGTACGACTGTTACGATCAAGGAGTATCTACTCATCTACGAGATACTCTTCCTTAATTACCTCCTGGAGGACGGTGTCTTCAACGAGGTTACAAATCTGGTCTTCCAATGCCCGTTCGATCGCTGCATGGCAATTGCGCCTAAACGTGTCAGCGATGCTGAAGGGAAGACAAGGCTGGAACTTACGCAGCCCGAAGGGCGCCCCGGTGTCCACATAGGCGTCCCGGGGCCAGAAGTCCTCGTCGGAGTTGGACCCCCAGGAAACCTTTGTCGCAAGCGACGGCATCGAGTCCTCGGACGAGTAGTCTGAGGGCGGGAATGCATCATCCAACGCTATCATAAAGAACCATCAGAACAATAACCAAACACCCCAAGAAAGACAGAACTTACCGAACGGGTTGGCCAGAAGCTTGCACAGAAGCCTCTTGTTGCGCACAACAAGGTGGCAACATTCCATACGATGTTTGGCCTTCCCGCAAGCGAAACAACGACCAGTAGCCCAATACAAGTCCCGATCAGAGTCGGAGAGGCGGCAGGCGAAGTCGTGCATAATACAATTAACCGCGACAGGGCGGGACGGGTTAAGGAGGGCAGAACGTTTGAAGAATATGAGATGATGGCACGAGTGGGGAAACATCGCATTGATGAGAGATGGGACGAAGAATCCAACCACACTTTATACCAAATGGAGGCCCACTCCCGATCAGGAAGGAACCTCTACCACTTCATCAACGAACCCATGAGAACGGCACGGGACCGGAGGTTGAAACCCCCAACTCTCACAGAACACCACACACCACTCCCATCACTCACACCGGGACAATAAGACACCCACTTTCACTACTCATGCACAAACTCCCTCCAATCATGACCCAATCCGTTATCGCCGCCATCATTGCTGTCATCATCGTATACACATTCATCCTCATCGCGATATGCCGGGGGGTGCAATGAATCCCCATCACCACCGATCCCGAGGTCCCCCTATCAACGTTCGAAGTGTTCCGACCCCCCACGATCCGCAGCAATGACACGTCACACGGCAACAAATCTCCGCACGAAGAACTAGACAGCCATAGTGACGCGTACCCAGACGCTTATGGATCTGGTGACGAATCCACATGCCAGCCTGGCATGATCACAAATCACCTCAATGCCGGGGGAGACGTAGACCCACCAACGCGACGGAGCGAGTCACCTTTACGACGCATCACTGGTACTGCGGAAGGGGAGGAATGGTATAAAAGACATCGCGCTACACATAGTCTACCCTAACTTTGACCTCTTGTATTTCTCCTAGCAGTTGTACTAGACGTAATAAACTTCACCCAACTCCATCACTTGAACCTAATCCCTGAGACCCTACCTCTACAAAACCACACAATCACTCTTGTAAAAAAGACCCTTGAACATAAAACCCTACTACCGCTGACAACGTGCAACCGTTTGACCCTCTGATCCATTACACGACCACTAGTCGTGACACTATCGGCCGAAATAGACATGTCCGAAAGTAGATTACACACACATGTACTATAAAAATGGTCCCCAACGACCGTACAAAAAGAAAGATACCATTAGTCCCTGTTTCCCTCATAGTCAGAATCATTTTAATCACTCCAAATGCTTGTCCTTGTAGACACTTAGATTTTTATAGTTCCCTTCATTGTCCTTATCATTATTCTCGTTATTTGTTCATCGTTTCCGACCCGACCCGACCTGACCCGCCATGCCCAACATCATCGGCATCGTCGGGTTCATTCATTTTCAGTCCATTCACCATCGGGTTCATCATTATTAGTCCATTTTCACTCTGTTCATCACTGGATTCGTCGTTATATGTTTAGTTTTACATGGCAGCTTACACTTTTACTTCTATTTCCACCTTTTACTACCATTCCCGACACTGACTTATCCACCGTCACTTCTACGCTGACACCCCTTGGTTAGGATCATTTCTTTATATTGTTCTGAAGCCACCCCAAACCCACATCTACACCGGCCCAGGTTTTTCACCAAGCAATGAAGGGTAATGTCCTGACCTGCCCATGTGACATGTGACAATTGCCATGAGAATATTCCCATGGTATCTATATTGTCATCTCTCTATTGTTATCTTGTAAAACTATCCTCAGAAACTAAACCTGTACATAATGTATTCCAGGTTAATGCAGACCCACCAAAACATGATTTAAAAAGGGTCATTGTCCAGAAAAAGTACAAGAAAGTCACAAACAGAGTTCATCTGTTCTTCCAGACAAATATAGAATTATTCAGAACATCACTGGTGATCTACTTGCCAACTTACCCACACTTCTGACACACCCACCTAATTTTACCCCCAGAACCTGATACACCCAGGAACGTCATGACAAATACAACATTAACCCAGATGCATTTCTATGGCTGGAACAGGAAAATCTTGGCCATTTTCTTATCAAGGAACAGGAAGCCACATTCGCTTGGAATGAATCTGAGAAGGGACAATTCACAACTCACTGAGTCCTTTGGTGGACACTCATGTTATGGAGCCTTGGACCTCTTTGTCTCTTTTTATCAGTGGCTTGTGCACCCAGATTCATGCGATTACACCTTTCAGTCCCTGCTTGGTGTCTTACATGCATTGCAATGGGATATATAAATTCACCTCAGATCATACACGGGGATACATATATTCTATGTGACCAAATCCTGCATGTGACGATCCCATTTATCGATTATATTCCTCTGAAAGGCCCTCCAACCTGTTATGAATTACCTGATGGAGGCTATGAAACTATACCAGAAAACAATGGAATCTGGCAGTTTGTGTGGGAATATTTTCAGGGTGTCAATTGAGTCCTACAATGTTCCCAGTACATTGGTGGAACATTCAACAGCAAGAAACTGGAACTTTGTCACCCATCCGTTGTGGTAGGGAGATCTGGTAGATCACGTGACCTTCCCATGGTTGGATTCAGTAGATAGCTCTGTTTGGTAGTCAGTAGGATTAGGATTGATCTTAGTGACTCGAGCTTAGCGATTGAGCTAGAGGACTCCCTGCTAGCCCATCGGCACCTCTCCATCGTGGTGATGAGAGCGTGATTCGACCTTTAACACGCCTGCTCCTGCTTTCTTGTTGCATCCCAAGTCTCTTTGGTGCTTTTGTCTCAGTATCTTAGTGTCTCAGCGTCCAGCGTCTTAGCGTTTCAGTGATTTTGCGTTCCCGCGTTTTGTGTCTTTGCCTCTCTGCGTCTCTAAGGTTTCGTGCCTGCGTCTCCGCGTTTTACACCCTGTGTCCTCGCGTTTCACATTTGCATCCCAGCTCTCTTACTTTTCGCAATCGACATGCCAGGCCCCAGCAACAAAAAAGCTGCTACGAAGAAAGCAAAAGCCGCACACCATGTCAAGCCAACTCGAGCTACCACACTTAGCGAATCGACTACGATAGACAAATACACGGTCGAATATAAAGATAACATCCGCAAAGCTGCCGTCAACGAGTTCGACGCTTCATTCGACAAGGCCAATGCCTTAAAAGAATTTTTCGAGATCGCATTTGCTCTTGGACAATTGACAACAGCCGAACAAGCATCCAAAAGAGCCGTGAAAGCAGATGAAGACCAACGAAGAGCCTACAACGATGGCCGATTGGTAGGATATGAAGCAGGGTATGAGGATGGCAAGGACTTTGGCCAATACGACGGCTATACCGAAGGGTACAACGATGGCTGTTCGGATGCAGCCTGCCAATCGCCTGACACCGCGCAAACCAGCACACCGCTAGTGAAAATATCAGCAACAACACAAACGGAACCGCCAACCCAACATAATCGGCCCATCTACGCATCCACGTCGACCCAAACGGCACTCGCCTACACTGCTACAAGCATACAGACAACGCTGTCCATTGGCTCAGCCGCAACCAGAACCCCAGCTCACCCGCTCACTCCGAAAACGACACACCACACGTCGACCCAGACAGAACCGTCCATCCACGCGTCTGCGTCAATGACGCCGCAAGTCTACATATCACCGGCCCCCACCTGTGCCCCCACACCGAAAACTACGCGCCACGCGTCAAAGTCAGCCCAAACGACCCCACACACCTTCGTGTTCGCGTCAGTACAAACGGACGAGCCGCAAGCGCATCCACCGGCACCCAGTGCACATAAGAACGCTCACACGGCCCCACGCGCACGCGGAAACGCGTCTCAGCAAGCTCCAGCTTACCCACCCTCGCCAAAAACGACCCCCGCTGCACCAGGACGTGCCACGTCATCAGAACCACCGCGTATCGAAGTACCAGCCCACACACACGCGACGAGAACGGCCCCACACGTCCCAGCACGTTCCCCGTCGCCCAACACTGAACGCGACGCCTTCCATGTCCCAATGCCCACCCAAACGGCCCCGTTCACGCACAGAAACGCGTCCCAGCGTGTCCCAACAAGCCCACCCGCTCAAGAATCAACACCCCCGCTACAAAACGCGTCCATACGCGTCTCAGACCATGAATCCACCACGCCGGCACCAGTGCCCAGTCAGTCCACGCCCACGCAAGCCCAAAGACACGACGTCGCCATCCAGACGTCGCCAATGCGACCCCCAAAGCCAAGCGACGTCGAAACACGAACCGGCGTGTACGCGAACGAAAGGAATGAGAGGGAAGGAGACAGCACGAAGAAAGAGGAGACAACGACACCAAGAGGAGGCAAGACGAGCGAGGCCGCCCCAAAGACGAACGGGGGCATGCGCCGAGGCGACGACGAGACGGACCAAGAGGAGACCGTGGACGGCTCCGTTCGTGTGCCCAACCCCGCCCCAACGTCTACGCCAGCACAACCTACGCGGTTCGACTGGGCTGAAGACGCCGCGACGATCCCACTTCGCCCCGTTTTCCCAGCCAAATACCCACCTCGCGACCTTTCAGGACTCTTCTCCGACAACCGACGGCCCTTCGCCACCCTTCAACGTCGTATTCGACAACGCCATGCACGCCCTCGAGCTCGCTGCATATACACAAGACCACCTGGTCCAGCATTCACACGATCCCACCCATCTGGCATCGCACCTGGCCGACCCATCTTCATGAAGCCTTTCCACACGACATACCCAACTGCCCTGAGATCTACCTGTCTCGACTGGGACCAGGACCCTCGTCTCTCAGACTTGAGTAGAGCTCTCCAGGCCCTAGGTTGGAAGAAGCCAAGATAGGCATTTTTAATATTCTTCTTTTTTCCCATTGCTTTCCCTATATGACTCTTGTCCATTTCTTTTCCATTTTTGTTATTCCTTTCCATCTCTCTTCTTGTCTTTCTGTCTCCCTCTTTTCTCTTTCGCTGGCAGTGGGGACGCTGCCATTTTGGAGGAGGGGACATGTGGTAGGGAGATCTGGTAGATCACGTGACCTTCCCACGGTTGGATTCAGTAGATAGCTCTGTTTGGTAGTCAGTAGGATTAGGATTGATCTTAGTGACTCGAGCTTAGCGATTGAGCTAGAGGACTCCCTGCTAGCCCATCGGCACCTCTCCACCGTGGTTGTTGTTAGTCATATGTGCACTTAGTGTATTGCATGGGTAACCCCCGTGTACTTTTGGGGATACCCATACCTGTACCCATGAATACCTGTACCCATCACCACAGGTACGGGTTTTGTGCTGGGTCTTTTTTTTCCTACCCATACCCGACCCGTACCCATACCTGTAGCGGGTAACCCGCGGGTCTCACACTCACAACACCGGACATGCATGCCCTTTGACCTTGCGACACTGGACATGTGTCAATTGACGCACGCCATGTGAGCACGAGGTGGAATGGGTGCAGGCCCAGTGCAGCTTAGTTGGTGGGTGGGCACAAAGACGGGTGATGTGTCATTGGATGCCTGGACTGGTGGACGCATGGGCTGGTGGATGCGAGGTGAACGGGGGTGGTGGGCACAAAGCTGGGTGATGCATTGTTGGACGCCTGGACCAGTGGACATGTGGGCTGGTGGACATGAGGTGAACGGGGGTGGTGGGCACAAAGCCAGGTGATGCGTCATTGGACGCATGGGCTGGTGGACATGTGGGCTGGTGGATGCGAGGTGAATGGGGGTGGTTGTCTTTGGGCACTCTGGCTCCTTGCCGACCAGTATGTGGGGGGCCTGGGATGAGTCTTGAGCCCTGTCATCCTTCGTGGTGCCTATTACCTCGTGAACGATGTCGACACATCAGGGTGTGTTCGCGAGGTATGGAATTAGTCAATGAATGTCAATGTAGGTAGAATCTAGATACATACCAGGTCCGGTAGGTGGGCGCACCACCCTCCCAGCCATGCTCTCCATTGCCATTGTCATGGTCTTCATCACCATGGTCTTCTATTTTGTTGTTGTGGTTGTTGTGGTTGGATTGTTGCGGTTGCGGTTGAACCCGATGCATCATTCGTGACTGAATGTCTGTTACGGATCGCTTCTGCAGCGGGCTCCGGCAACAATCAACTTAACTAGGGATCGGATTCCAGAGGAGAGGACAGCAGTTTTCATTGTTGCTTACAGCTAAGACAATACTGCTAAGAGGGGGGGGGTCAAGGTCTATGTCATTGCGAGCCATGGGGGTTACCCAAAACAAGATGAGTCTGCCCGAAGAACCAGACTAAACATAAAGAAAGGAAAAGAAGAAAAAGTCCGAACCAACAACAAGAACAGTATATATAGTGACTGGTCTTGAGGGGAGGTAAATAGAAATACAACCATGAAGCCACAACATGTCCAACTACACCATGTGTTCACCATGAGGCGCACATGAGGCGTCCTCATGTTGATGTTCTCGCGATCCAACTGGAGGCCCGGGTGTCATTGAGGATAGAAGAGGTCCGGATGACTCGGATGATTTGTCATCAGATCATGTGACATGCAGAATTGCCAATTCGGGGTCTACACTTGCTGTAACGGGCAAGTGCGCAGTTTGGCAAGTGCATTGCATGGTTGGGTCGAAGATGGGTATCGTCCAGTGTGGGGTTGGTGATGAGAGTGTCTTGAGGTAGCGTGGATATAGCGGCAAGGTTGGTATGAAAGAAAATGAAGGAATGTATAGAGGAAAAAACCAACTAGGACAGTGGACTAGTCGAGGTCAGGCATGTGAACAGCATAAGCTGTACTGGATGACGATGTCTGTGTCAATGACGTATCGAGGGGCAGTGTCTTGTCCTGTGTGTGGAACAACGTGGTCCACCTGACGTCGGTATTCGTCCAAGAAAGGGTATTGTTGTAAACGAGTGTGGGAGGTATCAAGGTTACAGATGGAAAAGGATAAATGAATGTGGGTCCAGGTTTCGAGTCATGGCATGAGTGACAGGCTGTGGGAACAAGTCGTCAGGCACTGCATTGAAGCAGTGTCGTGCGAACAATATATGATAGGGGTTGGTTCACTGTAAGAGTATGCTCCGGCGATGGTCAGATTAGCGAGAAGAGTGAAATATCTTGTGATCGAGGATTGTTCAGAATTCGCATGCAGGTGAGGAATGTCTTCGGAATGTCAGGGAGGATAATGGTAGGCACAGGGTATGAATATGGAAACCAAATATCCGAGAATGGCAATTGTCAATTACGTGTCAATATATTGTCAAGGTGGAAGTCGGGTGTATCAATGGCAGAAGGGTTTCGGTGCTGATGCCAAAGATAGATCATAACAAAGTAGAAACCAATCAGGAAGGTGATGGCAATGCTGCCAATGATGATTACAGTAATTAGCTGTGTCGGGAGGACAGCCATTGTGAATCGGTTTGTCATGGGATGAAGTCAACAATATGTCAGGGCGAGGGAAAAGACAATAGCGATGATGTCCATCGGCAAGGAGACTATTCGGGTACAGCAAGGTAACGTGGGGATGTGTCCATGGTTGGTCTGGATTGTTCTAAAAGAAAGGAAGAAAAGAGAACAAGGACAAGAATAACAACGATGTCCAAAAGAAGACAAAAGGTAAAGGAAACGAAAAAGGAAGGTGTGGTAAAGTGGAATCGTCATGGTGGGGCAGCAGAGTCGGAATCGAAGTTGCGGAGTTGCAAAACGTAACAATGTCACAGGTTACCGGTTACCCATTGCGGGTATGGGTAATCGCACGGGTACAAATTGCTGTACCCGTACCTGCACCTGTGGTTGTACCTGCGGCAATACCCACGGGTTTACCCGTACTCATGCAATACACTATGTGCACTTATGAAGGTCTATGGCCAGTCAGGGGTACACCCGCAGTGCTCTGGGGCTGTACTCGGACCCGTACCCGAGGCCAAAAGTACGGGTATGGCACGGGTTTTGCAGGGGTACAGGAAGAAACATGCAAAATACCCCATTTTTACCTGTTTTTGGTGGTTTTTATGGTTATTGTGGACAGAATACTGGCCGGATCCCTTCAGTGTAAAGGAACACAATATTTAGAATACTGTGGGGAGTGTTGAGAGCATTTTTACATATTTTTACAAGCAATGATTCTCATTATATCCCTCAAAAACATGCAAAATACCCCATTTTTACCTGTTTTTGGTGGTTTTTATGGTTATTGTGGACGGAATACTGGTCGGATCCTTTGAGTGTAAAGGAGCACAATGTTCATAATACTGTGGGGAGTGTTGAGAGCATTTTTACATATTTTTACAAGCAATGATTCTCATTATATCCCTCAAAAATAGCGAAAGATACCCCAAAAATTGAGTTTTTGATGTTTCTTCTCCCAAAGAAAATACAGCCCATACCCGCGTGGGTACTGCGGGTATTCTGAGGCTGGACTCGTACCCTTAACCCGTGGTACCCATACTCTTAACCCCTGGGGGTATTGCATACCCTTGACCTGCCCTATGAAGGTCATGTCCCCAACGCCAGGAAAGTTCAGAAAAATTTGCGATTGGCCCCTGCCTAAGAATGCAACTGATATACGTGCATTCCTTGGTACTTGTAGGCGTATGAGGATTTTCATCAAGGGATTTGCTTTGCATGCTTGACCCTTGGTTTATCTTACCCAAAAATAAATACCCTTCGATTTTCAGGACATGGAATGAGCCACTTTTGACTTCTTAAAACATGCCATTGTCATGTCTCCCACTTTGTGCACCATCAATTATGAAAATGATTGGGAGATTATCTTGGCTGTGGACTCATCAGTTATAGGTGTCAGGTTCGTTCTCATGCAGATCCATGATGACAGAAAGCACTATCTGAGCCACTTTGGTTCCATCATGTGGAATGATCAGGAATCACGCTATTCGCAGTCTAAGCTGGAACTGTTTGGCCTTTTCCATGCCTTATGTTACTTCTGGGTGTTTATCATTGGTGTCCGTAATTTGACCATAGAGGTCGATGCTAAATACATCAAGGGGATTAGGGCAGGTCAAGGGTATGCAATACCCCCAGGGGTTAAGAGTATGGGTACCACGGGTTAAAGGTACGAGTCCAGCCTCAGAATACCCGCAGTACCCACGCGGGTATGGGCTGTATTTTTTTTGGGAGAAGAAACATCAAAAACTCAATTTTTGGGGTATTTTTCGCTATTTTTGAGGGATATAATGAGAATAATTGCTTGTAAAAATATGTAAAAATGCTCTCAACACTCCCCACAGTATTCTGAACATTGTGCTCCTTTACACTAAAGGGATCCGACCAGTATTCCGTCCACAATAACCATAAAAACCACCAAAAACAGGTAAAAATGGGGTATTTTGCATGTTTTTGAGGGATATAATGAGAATCATTGCTTGTAAAAATATGTAAAAATGCTCTCAACACTCCCCACAGTATTCTAAATATTGTGTTCCTTTACACTAAAGGGATCCGGCCAGTATTCTGTCCACAATAACCATAAAAACCACCAAAAACAGGTAAAAATGGGGTATTTTGCATGTTTCTTCCTGTACCCCTGCAAAACCTGTGCCATACCCATACTTTTGGCCTCGGGTACGTACCCGTGACGGGTACGGGTCCGAGTACAGCCCCAGAGCACTGCGGGTGTACCCCTGACTGGCCATAAAGGGGATGTTGAACAACCCAGATATTCAGCCAAACACCACAATTAACTGGTGGATTGCTGGGATTTTACTTTTCAATTTCAGACTAGTCCACATGCTGGCTTCTGACCATTCAACCATGGACAGGCTCTCCTGCTGGCCACAAACTGAAGCTGACCCAACCGACACCAATGACTTTGAAGAATGGATTGACTGGTCATATGGTTTTTATATGGAATAAGTCAACTACAGGCCACCCTGATGTGACCCATCCACCTGTGTTTTATGTATGGCCTGCCAGAACTGAAGTAACGTGACAAACCCAGTAGCCATGTACTCTGTGGAACAAACCAATGCCGATATCCCTTGGACAGCAAATGTTGTTGCTGCAGACAATTGGGTCCATGCTGTTGAACGTTTCCTTCAAACACTGGAGCATCCACCCAGAATGTCTGACCAGAAATACCACCAATTTGTGTGATATATGCTGTAGTAGGAGGATTAGGTTAGTCATGTGATCTAGTCATAGATAGATGTTTGTAGTAGGATTAGTCAGATGAGAGAGATAGACCACCACCATGACCATGACCTTGTAGTGAGTAGGACATCTAGTCCTACTCCAATGCTTGAGTTCTTCCTGATTGATGACAGGCTATGGAGAAAAGATGCTCACAGAAAACATAAGGTCATAGTTCCAGTCGGTAAATAGCTTCAACTTATCCATGAAGTACACAACTCCCTTGGACACAAGGGGGTGTTCTCTGTTTGAACTCATCTTTTGGATCAATTTTGGTGGCCATTTCTGAATCACGACATCAAGTGGTATGTCTAGTCCTGTCACCAGTGTCAAATCTGGCAAATGCAATATCATTATATTCCACCTATGGTTGCAACTCTGGCTTCATTATTTCACAAGGTCTACATTGATACTATGCACATGCCCCAATCTGGTGGTTTCCACTACATTGTACAAGCTTGATGCTCACTTACCTCGTATCCGGAGTTCCATATGCTACATTGAGAAATGGGTTCTACTATAGTCACCTTTATTTTTGAAGAAATACTGTGCCAATGGGGAGCTTTGGAAGAAATTGTCACGGATAACAGCCCTCCATTTGTTGACACACTCAATTATCTTGTGGATCATTTTGGTATCCAACACATCTGGATTCCCCCCTACAACTCTCAGGTAATGGACCCACCGAACATCGTCATTGATGTTTGTGAAGCAATAATGGAAACATGCGATGGAGATGAGCAGAATTGGAGTACTGTTGTGCACTCAGTATTTTGGGCAGAACGTGTTACAACCTATTGGGATCTCAGGTACTTGTCATATTATATGGTTCATGGTGTCAAGCTGCTCTTTCTGTTCGACTTGGCTGAAGCAACATATTTGGTCTTACAGCAAAATACTATGACAATGCTGGAACTTATTGCTCTCTGTGCCTGACAGTCGTGGAAATGGTCTGAGGACCTTGATGCCATTATGGACCATGTACTCAAGTCTCAGTTCAAATCTGTTCGACAATTTGAAGATAAATTTTCCAATACAATCAAAAGCTATGACTTGCAACCTGGTGATCTGGTACTCATCTGGAATTCACATGTCAAGATGTCCCTAGATCAGAAGTCAAAGCCACATGGGTTTGGTCCAATGATTGTTGTCCACAAGATAGAGGGTCAGTCCTACATCCTTGCCAAAGTAGACAGAACCATTTCTTGAACCCGGTATGCAGCATTCTGGCTTATACCATATTATAGCTGCTTGTGACTCTTGATTTTCCTCAATGACTTTCTGCACTTTCTGACAGACATGCATGAACCTGGTGTCTCGACTAGTGGATCCAGCTCTCCAGCTGATGAGTTAACAGAGTCTGATGAACCCGTTGACAAAGATTAGCCACAAGTGCCCCATTTTGGTTCAGTTTTGACCTGGACAGGTACAGGTATTGGTAGCCATGGGTATTGGTATGGGTACAATTCTCCTACCTGTGAGCTTTATTTTAAGCCCTGGATTGTCCAAAACAGTTAAGTATTGAGTGAGTTATGATCAAAACAATCATTCTTCATTCTTTTGATCATAACTCACTCAATACTTGACCGTTTTCAATGATCCAGGGCTCAAAATGATGGGTAAACCCACCAGATCACGGGTACAGGTAGCTGTGGGTACAGGTACAGGTACAGCACCAATACCCACGGGCATGCCATTGGCTAGTTGTGCTATGACCATTATGAAAATTTTGATTGCTATAAGGCCATCAGGAAAACTCAATTTCACTTAATTTCACTTAATTTGTCTTATTCCATCTTATAAGTCTTGTTTTAAGGAGGGTCTCACCCTTTTTTCAAGAAAATTCCTTAATGTGTCTTATATTGAAATCAAGATACATCAAGACACATCAAGATGACTCAAGACAGACTCTGAAGTTAATAAGCAATGAGAAATCATTATTGACTTGACATCTTAGTTTACTTGATATCATCTTAAAGTGTCTTGATTTTCAGTTGTATGTGATGTAAGATGAATTAAGGAATTTTCTTGAAAAAAGGGTGAGACCCTCCTTACAGCGTTTTCGGAAATCCTTGTTGCACGTGAAAAAAAAAATTAAAATAAATAATTCAGGTGGCTGAAGGTACAGAGTCGGGCAATTGCCATAATAGGGTAGCACATCATGTGACTTTGAATTATTTTGCTTGAAAAGACTACTGATATGTACATTGTAAATTCAATGGGACATATATAAGACATTTAACATGTAGTAAAATTAGAATGACATCCATTGAATGTTTCTGTCAACTCAAATTATTATTATTAGTTCTTTATTCAAGGAGGTGTGGTTTTCTGCTGTAACATCACATCACCTGAATAAAAGCTAAAAATAATAATTTTAGTTGACAGAAACATTCAATGGATGTCATTCTAATTTTACTACATGTTAAATGTCTTATATATGTCCCATTGAATTTACAATGTACATATCAGTAGTCTTTTCAAGCAAAATAATTCAAAGTCACATGATGTGCTACCCTACTACGGCAATTGCCCAACTCTGTACCTTCAGCCACCCGGATTATTTATTTTAATTTTGTTTTTCACGCGCGACAAGGATTTCCGAAAACGCTGTAAAACAAGACTTATAAGATGGAATAAGACAAATTAAGTGAAATTACAGCCATTTGCAGCAAGCTTGACACTAACTCAAATTTTTTGAAGTTTAGAAAAATAAAAGTAATTCAGCTATATCTCATGAAGTACTCCATGGATTGAGATGGTTATAGAGGGAAATTTGTACTATTTCTAAAGGGCTATCTACTGCTGTAATTATATTGGGACAATTTTTAGTGTATGGTGAGTTGTGGATAAAATAGAAGGTAAACCAGTATTTTTTGACATCCAAAATGATATTGTCAAATTATGGCATCAAATGAGCTCCTACAAACAAGATTGTAGGAAGGAAATTGTTCAGTTTTTTAAGGGCTAGAAGTATGTATACCATGATTTGCTTTATTTTTGTCCTTTGAGCCAAATATTACATCTATACTATGTTTGTCTGCATGAGGCTTGAAACCCTACAAGAATCATGATGATAGGCTCAAATGACAAAGATGAAGAAAAATACGGTATATGAGCTTCTAGCCCTTAAAAAACTGAACAATTTCCTTCCTACAATCTTGTTTGTAGGAGCTCATTTGATGCCATAATTTGACAATATCATTTTGGATGTCAAAAAATACTGGTTTACCTTCTATTTTATCCACAACTCACCATACACTAAAAATTGTCCCAATATAATTACAGCAGTAGATAGCCCTTTAGAAATAGTACAAATTTCCCTCTATAACCATCTCAATCCATGGAGTACTTCATGAGATATAGCTGAATTACTTTTATTTTTCTAAACTTCAAAAAATTTGAGTTAGTGTCAAGCTTGCTGCAAACGGCTGTAAGTGAAATTGAGTTTTCCTGATGAACCTAAAATCAGGTTTTGCTGATGAGCAGCCCAGAGTGTGCTGAAGGCAGTGAGACAATAGAAAGATAGACTTGAGCAATTAGACTCATGTAAACAAAGTTTAAAAATGATTTATGCAAGTGCTTCACGATAAGCATCGGCCATTCCCGTGTCTATGTCCGTGCAGGCAAAGTTTCTGGCAGAAGGAATTTGTTTCGGAAGTGGTTACGAGAAACAAATCTGTGGTATAGCGAGAAACTCAGTTTTTGGGGGAAAAAACAGGAAGGGGTTTTTTCAAACTCGAAAACAGTGTCCAGTCCTAATCGAGAAGTCGAATGAGCTGCAAGGGTGGGAGGGACAAGCAGCAGGTCTGAATAAAATGTGAACACAATGTCGAGTTAGTTGAGGAAGCCGTTATGTCTTATAGCAAGTATATTGATGAAGATATCTGCTGCTAGGGAGTGGCGGGGGGGTAGAATGAGGGAGCTGGAGGGTGGGTGAAATGAAAGAGATAATCTGCTCTATTGAGCAGGGAAGATCTTTTGGAGTGGCAAGTGGGAGTGGCACGAGCTGAGAGGCAGACGCGCCACAACTTGCCAAATTCGTACATAGACTTAATTCTAATTTACACTCATTCTTTGTGTTTGTTAGAAGACAATCTATGTCCGTGCAGGCAAAGTTTCTGGCAGAAGGAATTTGTTTCGGAAGTGGTTACGAGAAACAAATCTGTGGTATAGCGAGAAACTCAGTTTTTGGGGGAAAAAACAGGAAGGGGTTTTTTCAAACTCGAAAACAGTGTCCAGTCCTAATCGAGAAGTCGAATGAGCTGCGACTCCCAGATGTTAGGAGCCCAGCGACGCGTTAAGCGAAGTGGACTCCCAATGATTAGGAGATGGGTGAGTTACTCACAGTTTAGCGGGGAGGTGGCATTGCATAGCGGAGGAAGGGTTCCAGGATTGGCGTTCCCTGCATATATGGGGCCATGACTACTGCGTGTTGGCGTAGGTATGTTAGGAATGCGCCGGAGGTCCAGCGACCAATGGTTTTTACCACCTCGAAGGGAACGCCTCGTAGTAGGAGTTCAAGTGTGGCTCCAATACGGATCCCATGTCCCTGAAAGGGAGGTATTTTCAGTGCTTTGCTGATATCCTTCAGCCGTGATATGAAAGCTGATCGCGTGAGAGGTCGGAGTCCTTGAGGGTGGCGCCATGCGAATAAAGGATCAGCTGGGGATGGGTTGTTGATGGCGAAGTGGTTATTGATGGCGGCCTCTGGATCCGATGGGCCTGGTTGTGTCGACCAGTATATATCCTCACCTTCTCGTGAAGTCTTGGTGACTGGGATGTGGAAGACTGATACTTTGAGATTGTTGCGATCTTTCCGCCACGTCATGTCAGAGCGTTTGACATGTAGGTTAGGATTGAAGGCTTTTAAAGTGGGAACGGTAAGTTCACCAAGCCGAGATACGGAATAAAAGGCGGTCGTAAGGCAAGCATAGAAGGCAGCATCGAAAGGGAGCGTTAGGTCCAGTTTATCCTTGGCCATTGCTAGGAATTCGGTGGTGACGGGTTCTCTCTTCGCACGAATGGATGTGGGGGGAGTGAGGGAAATGGCGCCATCGAGGGCCGCTTTTATCTCTGGGTGATTGGCGGACCATGGCTGGCCATGGAGAATGTGCCATGCACGGACAGCGAAGACATAATTAGCCAGCGTCTTTCCGGAGTAAGCTCCGGCGCAGTTGGCGATGAAGGCGAGGACTAGGACAGGCCCGGCTGGACATCGTTGAGGTTCAGGGATGCTGCGGAGATCACAGAACCGGTGAAATGCGAGAAGTCCTGCACCGTATCCAGCCTGAGTGCCTTGAGCCCAGGATACACCGATGACCTCTAGGATTCGGTCTAGGTCAGCGTCGGTGATGTGGAGGGTGTGTCCGTTAGCATCATGTGCCGTACGTGTTCGAGCTGGTACCCATAGCCGCAGACGGTCGCGGGCAAGGCAGTGGGGACGAAGCGGTGAGTCAAGAGGGGCCAATCCAAGTCGATATGGTTGTGGCCTAGAAGGAACTGGGGCCGGGGGGGGATTGAAGGGTGGATCAACCAGACCATTGGCTTCGGAGGGCTCGTATATCAGTCTCAAAGTCGGTGGGCTGTTTGTGTGGGGGACCAGGATTCCTGAGAGAATTTGCAATGAGTTTTGCGGTTGCTTTGGGGTATCGGCCCTCTCGGAGCAGCTTGAGCTCAGTGTCTGAATATGGTAGGGTCGCATCAATGATGAACCGGTCGAGACCGGCGGGTATTTCGACGGGGGGTAAGAGGAGGTGGTACGGAGGATATATGCCCCGGGAGGGGCCATCGGCTGGGTTGGATTTGCTGGGGATGTAGGTTGCATGGATCGAGATAATGGAGTCACAAGACTCGATGAAGTTGTGGATGCGTTTAAAGATGTCGTTGATGGCTGCATTCCTGCTGCGGCCATTTGGCCAGCCTTCAACGACTCCCATGTTGTCCCCGAATAATTCAAAATGCTGGCCAGTTGTCGCAGACCGGGCGACTGATCGAATGAGGAGTTCGAATCCCAGGGCCTCTGCCCAGCCGATGTCGCGTTTACCATCAAGGGTCTTCCATCCTGGAATGAGGCGCCAAGCGCGCCAGCGGCCAGCAACGACGATTCCGATGCCAATGCCCGAACTGGCATCTGAGAAGGCGTCGAGGTTTGTGAGGTGGACAGGGCTTGGGATTGTCCGGCCAAGGAAGGGTTGGGCCAGCTTGGCACGCCACCATTGCAGGTCTCCACGGATCGACTGGTCAGCATGGCGTGGCATGAGAGGACGGTCACCGTAGATGCCAAGCATGTTCTCCAGGCCGGTGAGGTAGGCACGGCCTGGAGGGACCACCAGGGATGCGTGAAGGAGCTTTCCGTAGATTTTTTGTACATCGCCGAGGATGTGGGTAGGCGAGCATTCCCATTCATGGATTGACGTGAGGTATTTGGCCTTCTTCTTTGGTGGAAGGGAGACCATGAGTGTTTCCAGATTCCAATCCAGGCCAATGAATGTCGTGGTTGAAGCGAAGGGCAGGTCCTTGGATTTCTCCCAGGGGATACCCAGCTGGTCGGATAGACGGTCAATGTCGTCGAAGTTGTAGGCGAAGCGTTGGTCCTCAGAGGAGCGGGGTGAGTGCGATGATAAGTCGAGGCAAGGGGAAGAGCAATCTTCGTCAAATTCTTCCAGCGTGCCATCGGGGAAAACTCTGCCACCAAACCAGAGGCGCCCACCATCGTGATGTCGGCCACGGGGGGCAATGTCGGCGTGCCAGTCTCTGCGGCGCGTGTTGTATTCGTGGAGGCGTTCTCGAAGGATCCGGAAGAAGATGTGGTCGTCGACCCATTTGGAGAGAGGTGCCATCCCATGGCAGCGGAATAGCTCGGTGCCTGCATCGCTGACGGAGCCATACACTCCGGCTGATGGTGCAACCCCGAAGCAGGTGGCGGTGTCGATGCAGAATTCGTCGGCAGCGAGTCGGACGACGGCACCTGGCCATTGGGAGGGGTGCAGGGGGATCGTCCGGTATGCCTCTGCCACGTCTCTCGTGGCTGCCTGAGAGCCGGGGGGAAGGCGTGAGATGAGTAAGGAGACGATTGAGAAAGTCCCCCAGGTGCTGGGGAAGCGGTCCGAGTCGATCTGGGAGTTGATAGAGGGACTCGGGAATTTTGGTGAGGTCTTATGAGGGAATGAATAGTTTTGTACGTTGCGGAAGTGATTCGGTCGGCCTGGTTTGGGTATGATGCCAAAGGAGGCCGTCTGGAAGGGGCCGATGAGCGTCTCAAGAGTTGACTGAGAAAAGGGTCCCAGGTATCGGCCTTTGGACAGCTCTTTGGATATGATTTTTTGGAATTCGGAGCTATGTTCAATGATGGAGTCTTTGTTGGGTGGGGCTTGGGTGCGTGAAATGGTGGGTATCTCAAGATTGAAACTGTATCGCATACTTTGAGGGAGATGATCATAGCGAGGCCAGATGCTATTTGAACGGAGTAGCGCTTCCCAAGCATCCGGTTTATAGGGAGTGAGGGCTTGATGCCTTCTGCGCTCGAGGACAGCCTTGTGCGCCGTGAGTGGTATGACCACATCCGGAGCAGAGGTGACGATTGTCGTGGCGGGTGCTGGTGCAGCCGGCCACGCGTTGGAAGTCGACACAGATGGGGCGGCCATCGCGGAGTACGAGGGACTTGTTGACGCGCTGTGCGAGCGCGAGGTGGAGTCCATCCCAGGTATGCGTTGCGGCGCATTCCACAATTATGTGGGGGTTGCGACCCAGGCATACGGCGCAGGCAGAGTAGCCCCCACTGCCTGCGCCTGCCCGAAAATCCGACTTCTTTTCCAGACATCCTTGGCTGTCGCGAGGCCGGGGTGGAGACCCAGACCTCCTGCGAGCATCGGTTAACCGCTTGTACTCTCGGCTCCGTCTGGAGGGGGAGGGGTTGGCAGCGGTGCTGTGGGCTGAACTAATGTCCTGGTCAGCCTGAGCGCGTGGATGCGTAGGGTGCGGGTGCAGAGAGCATGCATGGAGCAAGGGTGTGGCATGCGTGGAGCAAGTGTGTGGCATGCGTGGAGCAAATAAGGGGCATGCATATAGCAAAGAGAAGGCATGCATGGAGCAAAGAGGAGGCATGCGCGATGCAAAGGAAGGTGGAGGTTGTTGTTTTAGATGGATAATGGTAGAGGGAAATCGGGGGGGGCAACAGTCAGCAAGTGATCTATCATTGGATGGAAGGAGGGGGGACTCACGCGGAAGTCCCTGGTATTGTCTCTATGCTTCCGATCTTCCCAATAAACCTCCTCTTTCGTTTTACGCAAGACGGATTCATCTATTATGGAGATGTTGTAGGCGCCGCGGGGTGAGGGGATGGCAAGGTGCCATAGCCGTCGTTGTCTAGCCTGGTATAAGAGCAGGGCCTTCTGGTCAAGGGGGTCGCGGGAGGACCGCATCTCATGGATCTGAAGCTTGCCCCAGAAGGAGGCAAGCATGGCCACGCGATCGGCTGGCCAGTCGGCCTCCTCCATGGCAAGGATCATCCGGGGGACGGCTTGACAGAAATCTTCCCATTTGATGTCCCTGTCGTCGAGGGCCTTGTTGGAGTCTCTGGCAGCGGCAGCGGGTACCCAGGATGTCGAGCCATCGGGTTTCCGGGCCATCACCATGGCATCGTCGTCGACTGTGGCGTGTGCTTGCATGGCCTCGTCTAGGCCCTCATTAGTGTAGTACCAGAGTTCGACGTATTGCCCTTTGTCCATCTTTTTAGTGGCGTAGTTGGACGCGAAGACGGGGGTGATGGAGGGCATCGGCCAATTCGGGATGGGGATGTACTTGGTCTTGTTCTTCTTCATCTCTTCCTTTCGCACGTCCTCTCGTTCTTGGGCGGCTAGGAGAGCGTGTTGTTCCGCGGCTGCTTGGGCCTGTAAAAACTGTTCTGCTTGCTCCGCCGCGTCGTTGTGTAGCTGATCTTGCCATAATTGCTTTTCTAGGTCGTTACCTGCAGTCCAGACGTTGGTGAGCAGTTGTACCGCTTGGGCCTCTGTCGTGGCGGCATTGACAAAGGGTGCTCGGGTTGGGGCATAAAAGAGAGATGCATAGTCCGGGCACTGGAGTTGGGCAGGGTCGAAGAGAAGTCGAGGCATCAGAGAAGTTGGTGTGTGACTTTCGGAGAGAAATGAAAGAGATAATCTGCTCTATTGAGCAGGGAAGATCTTTTGGAGTGGCAAGTGGGAGTGGCACGAGCTGAGAGGCAGACGCGCCACAACTTGCCAAATTCGTACATAGACTTAATTCTAATTTACACTCATTCTTTGTGTTTGTTAGAAGACAACCTATGTTGAACGTTGAACCTTAAACGTTGCAACTGTGCAGTGGTTGATTTTCATCCCAATCCCAACAAAACTTGACTACACTCCAGATGGCTCCAACCAAGAAATCGAAAGCCACAAAATCCACGGAGTCTATAGCAGCCCGTCTTGCGCTCGTCGTTAAGTCCGGCAAATACACACTTGGATACAAGTCGGCACTCAAGCAGATGCGTAATGGCAAAGGTAAGCAAAGTTTTGACTTCTGCTGGGGACTGGAGCGTGATGCTGAGAAGGTCCCTTGCCCTGACGTTATTCTGTTTGCTTGTATCCCGTCGTCGAATTGTTCGCGTACAGCCAAGCTCGTTCTTATTGCGGGAAACTGTCCCCCTCTGCGAAAATCTGAACTGGAATACTATGCCATGTTGTCCAAGACTTCGGTACACCACTTCGCAGGTACCAATGTGGCTCTCGGTACTGCTGCTGGGAAACTTTTCCGTGTCGGGTGAGTCGATCATTCCTTTCTTCAATCACCCTTCATTATTAATTGTTTTCCCCTTCAGTGTGATGACTGTGTCGGACCAGGGAGACAGTGACTTGCTCAACTTTGCAGAGGGTAACGCTGCGTAAAATATTTCAGGGAGAATGTTTGTTGGTTCATGTGCCAAGCTCTGTATTATTATAGTACGAGGCACTGTAACTTTCATGTGAGCTCGTCTGATTTGGTGAACTAAGTTCCATCGCGTTGTTCGCACATCTCGTGCCATCTCCCCGCAATGACGGTCCAACCAGACAGGAATGAACAAGACCGTGGCAAAGTTGGTGAGGATTGACAACTTTGCACAACGCAAAATCGAGACAGTCCAATCCGCCCAATTCGCCTAAAAATTTATAGCGTTCTCCTACAGCAGGGAAGGTGCCATTTCAATCACAGCATGTGGTCCTTTGTTTGTATAATCTGCCTTTGATACGAAGCTTTTGGCCATGGAATCATTAAATGTAATCTGGCCAGAATCGATTAAACCACAACGTCGACCAGTGATACCTCAACACACCTTGGCTACGATACTCGTTCCCAAAAAGGCCGCGAGACCGTCACCCTTCTCCCGATATTCCGCGAAATAATCTGGCACTGTCAATACACGAATATGGCGAGGTTGAACTTCTGTATGCTGATCTGGGTTGCTGAGAATAAAGGGTGCCAGGCGCGACTGAAGCGCGGTGCCGATCCCTGGTAGAGGAAATGAAGTCAGTAAAAGTTATCAACGATACGGGACATACCTTTTACGTGATTCGTCAGTTCCCCCGTAACAAACAGCCCCGCCCAGATGTACTGCCGTTGGTCAACTTCCGTTTTCCCAACAGCATGACCAACGACATCCTGTAACGGCCAAACACCCTCAGTGTATTTCTTGGTCTCGATGCCGGGAATCCCGTTCATCAAAGTAGGGTCGAATAATGGTTCACAAAACCGATATCTCTCTTTACCCAAAGTCAACGAGTGTCCACGAAACTTGATAGTAACGAGATCCAGTGCTTCGATCTCTCGTGCCCTAGCTTGCTCAGCGGCAGAAGCCTTTGCGGTGGCTTTCTTTTTCATACCACTTTCGATGACTGCCTTCTCCTTGCCCGCTACAAGGACGGCAGCGATGTCTGTAACGCCATCATCCTCAGCGGCAGTTTCACCGTTCGAAGGCACCTTTATTAGATTTTGTTCCCATATCTCCTTGACGAGGTCAAGCAGGGTACTATGAAGGATTGCGGAGTCGACTTGCGCATCGGGTGGCGAGAGCGTAGACATTACGGATTGATTGTATCGAAGGAGATGGGCGAGATAGTGATGGCAATGGTGAATACCGAGGGCAGTGGAAGTTCGAGCTCCGTGCGTAATGAACCCGTCGTAGATCGGCGTAACATCGGTTCTGTCTTGCCCTATGTCTACGACAACGCCGCTGAGGCTGTTGGCAGCGTACAACTGTGCGATAGGACGTTCCAGAACAGCGAAGCCGGCGACATTAAAACGTTCGAAAAATATCTGGCATATTCGTTCGTACGTGCTTCGAGCGAGACCGGGTGCAATAGAAAGGAGAACAGGCGACTCATTTTGTGCGCGTCTGATTTGCAGTTCCGTGAAAAGAACATGTTTCCTGGTTTCAGTGAGCCCGTGCGTTTTTCCTCTTAGTTTAGAAGCATACCAGATGGCTTCAGCCTGTGTCCAGTCACGGATATCGCCGTCTGCAAAGGGCCATGATATCACGATGTCCTGGCCCGCCGCCAAGGCCTCATCCAGCTGAGGGCCCACAAGGTAGGAGTTTACGACGATCGAAGCACCAGTCTGCTGAGGTAGTGGAGAAGCGCGGCTGCTTGTGACTGGAGGAGCGTCTTCGTAGTTTTCGCCGATTGGGAAACCCGTTTTTTCGTTGGCTGGCCCCTCGGGCGCATCGCCGGAAACACTTTTTCGTAAACCAACGCGCGCCGGGAATTCCTGTCAGAATGCAATGTCAATGGAAGAAGGATTGATCACAAGTGTGATTAAGCGCACCACGGATGGGATTTTGAGCAGATCGTGAAGCCCCAAACCTGCACGAATGAGAGTTCTGCCAGTTTCAATTATGACCACGGTCGAGTCTCGAAAGGCCATAATGATGAAGGCCCAGGCCTAAGGTTAGGGTTTGTTTATTATTATGAAGTCGTATGATGTCCGAGTCCTGGGCCATCGAAGCAAAATGGAATATTGGTGCCTTGAAGATCCCCCACCTCAGTGTTCATGTATTCTCCGCTGAATGTCCCAGATTCCGGTGAAGAGCCGTTTACTGAATATTCTCGTTGGAGGCTTCTTGTCAACGACGGCGGGCGTCATACCTGGCAGTACCTGAAAACTGACGAGGACTGTGAGAAATGGCCGCAGAATTCCGTCGACAAGTTTTGGTTGGGTATTGCGTTGGTAGGAATTTAACAGCTAGACCTTCAATTTACATTGACTCTACGACGCAGAATCTGCCTGACCTGCCGCCGGCGAATGATCCTCTTGCGGCTGCACGAAACGGTTATAAGTTCTACAAACACCTGCAATCTCACGATGGCCATTGGCCAGGAGAATATGGAGGACCCATGTTCCTTCTTCCCGGCCTGGTGATTGGTTCGTACGTATCGGGAATGAGTTTCAGGCAAGAAGAACGCCTGGAATTGGTTCGGTATCTTATGAATCGCGCTCACCCAGAAGATGGTGGTTGGGGAATGTACGTCTAATCACGCCTCACATCAAGCTATCACTTTCTAAACAGCGTTAGACATGTTGAAGGACATTCAACCGTGTTTGGAACCGGTCTCAATTACGCTGCATTGCGCGTCTTGGGGGTTCCGTCTGAACATCCCGTATGTGTCAAAGCTCGTGCGACTCTGCACAAGCTTGGTAAGACAATTTCCCAATGCTGAAGCCAATATTAATGTCAGCGAAAGGTGGCGCAACCGGAATCCCAGCTTGGGGCAAATTTTGGCTTTCCATCTTAAATGTGTACGACTGGGAAGGAAACAATCCTATCCCTCCCGAGCTATGGTATGTCATGGTCAATACGTCGGATCGTCCATTTAAGGCACGCGAATAGGCTTCTTCCAGACTGGATTCCATTTCATCCGCATCGATGGTGGATACACACTAGGACTGTCTACGTCCCTATGAGTTATCTGTATGGGATAAGATTCAAGGCTGAAGAAAATAGTCTCATTCTTGCCCTTCGAGAGGTATGCCCGGCATTACGTAAACGCCACGCTTTCGTTGATATTGTCCCGCAGGAGCTCTACGTCCAAAATTATTACTCCATCGACTGGCCTGCGCAACGAAATAATGTCTGCGAAGCGGACCTGTATTCTCCTCATACCCATATTCTCGACTTTATCAACGCTATTCTCGGTGGATACGAGTCTTGTTCTTTGCCTTCCCTTCGACGTGCAGCAGTCACCCGTGCTTATGACCTCGTTGTGCTGGAAGACGAGAATACTGAGTATCAAACCTTGGGACCAGTGTCAAAAATGATGAATCTCGTCTGTAGGGCGTACGCAGAAGGACCTGAGAGCGAGGCGTACAAGCAGCACGAGATCAAACGACGTGACTTCATGTGGATTGGTAAAGAAGGAATGATGATGTGCGGGACGAATGGCAGCCAGCTTTGGGACGTTGCATTTATCACACAAGCACTGGTGGAAACTGGGCTAGCCAAGGAGGAGAATAATAGAGAGAGTCTACACAAGGCTTTGGCATGGTTGGAACAAGACCAGATTCTGGATAACCCAAAGCATCACAGAGCGTCCTATCGGCATACCACGAAGGGCGCGTGGGGCTTTAGCACAAAGGAGCAAGGGTATACAGTAAGCGATTGCACGGGTGAAGGTCTCAAGGCGGTGTTATATCTTCAAGAACATCTCGAGCGAGTTTTCTGCGTTTGTGCCTACTTCCTCCTGACCTGTGGAATTTACAGTTTCACGCCCAAGCTCGTATCAGAACGGCGGATGTGCAACGCAATAGACGTGATGTTGACTCTACAAAACCCCAATGGAGGTTTCGCGAGCTACGAATTAGTGCGGGGTCCAAAATGGCTGGAATATCTCAATCCTGCTGAGGTTTTCGGTTCGTTCTTCGTCCACTTCTGTTACTGTTGCTCAATACTACACAGGGGATATCATGATTGAATACTGTTACCCCGAGTGCACCACATCTGTTATAACGTCGCTCGCAATCTTTAGGAAACATTATCCTAACTACCGATCTGCTGATATTGAGTTCGTCGTCCCCTGCGACTAATTTCGTGGTATTGACTCGTCGATCATCAGCCAAACCATTCGTCGTGCCATTGTTTATTTACATGGTGTACAAAAGCCAGAGGGTGGTTGGGTTGGCAGTTGGGGTATCTGTTTCACATACGCGACTCAATTTGCGCTCGAGAGTCTCTCTCTCGTGGGAGAGACTTATGAGACCAGCGAGAGGTCAAGACGAGCCTGCCAGTTCTTGATCAGTAAACAAAGAAGCGATGGTGGTTGGGGTGAGAGCTACAAGGTATGCGCCGAATTAGACGATTAACCTGTCCCACATTGATACATGCCTGTCAGTCATGTGAGCAGGGAGCCTGGGTAGAACATGCCAACTCGCAAGTGGTTCAGACGTGCTGGGCAGCCATGGCGTTGATGTACGCTCGCTATCCAGACCCTGAGCCCTTGAAACAAGCCGTGAAACTAGTTATGTCCCGTCAATTACCTGTGAACCGCGTTTTCTGTCGGCTTGACGGATTAAATTCACTGAAAGCTATTTCCCCTCCAGGACGGATCTTGGCCCCAGGAAGCGATAGAAGGCGTATTTAACAAGACATGTGCCATTGCATATCCAAACTTCAAATTCTCGTTCCCGATCTGGATGCTGGGAAAAGCCCACATATATCTGGCGGAACTGAAAGCTCGTACAACTTGAAGTATTTTAGGTTGGTCGAGGATTTATGTCATTTTCGCCCAACTATTTTTTTGTTCTCGACTTTTGGTATTCTTACAGCCATTTGCATAAATGATGGCACTTTTTGAAATTTTTTGAATCAATAGAATAATATTGACTTAGACAAATTTTCTGTGCTCAATCCTGTATCTCATGAAATACTGCACAGATTGACATGGTTACAGAGGGAAAGTTGTACTATTTTCTAAGGGCTATCAGCTCCAGTAATTACAATTGGACTATATTTAGTATATGATGAGTGGTGGATGAAATAAACAGGTAATGTAGTATTTTTGACATCCAATATGATATTGTCAAATTGTGGCATCAAATGAGCTCCTATGAACAAGATTGTAGGGAGAAATTTGTTCAGTTTTTCAAGGGCTAGAAGTTCATATACCGTATTTTTCTTCATTTTTGTCCTTTCAGCCAATTTTACATCTTTACCATGTTCATTCATATTGGGCTTGAAATAGTATAAGACTCATAATTATTGGCTGAAAGGACAAAAATGAAGAAAAATACAGTATATGAGCTTCTAGCCCTTGAAAAACCGAACAATTTTCTCCCTACAATCTTGTTCATAACAGCTCATTTGATGCCATAATTTGACAATATCAATTTGTATGTCAAAAAACACCAGTTTACCTTCTATTTCACCCACAACTCACCATACACTAAATATTGTCCAAATGTAATTACAGGAGTAGATAGCCCTTAAGAAATGGTACAACTTTCCCTCTATAACCATCTTAATCCATGCAGTACTTCATGAGATACACAACAGAGCACTCAACATTCTTCTAAGTCTGCTTTTCTCAATTGATGCAATTTACTGCCATATTCAATGCAAATGGCTGTAATATATGGCATCGAGAAGTAAATTTTGGAATAGAAGCAACATTTTCACAGCTATGATACTATGGCTACACGGGGGAATGAGGGTATTTCGATCGGTTGCCTTTTTTTATGGCCAAGAATCACCAGCTTTCCAAAATCTACAAATCTTCGTCCTCCATAAGTAGAACGAGAGGCATTAATATTGATGCCTTTAGCGAAGTTTAGCAGGACTTGAATTCCAGAGAGATTCTTTCCTGCATAAGTTACGGGCGTTGAGTTCATTGAACTCGAAAAAAGCTTGCTGCGGCAGCTCGAGCATGCCCGTGTCCGGAGTGCGGAAGATATCAGTCGTGGGGAAGATCGTGAGCACGTCCGAGGAGGATATGCGCGCGCTCGGAGTGTCGGTCACGAGGAAAATGCGACCGCCGAAGGGCGTGTATGTGTAGACATCCAACCAGCGATCGCGCTGAGAGTGGGAACGTGCAGCTGTGAGGAAGGAATTACAGTGAATGTCAATGATAGACCTATCCACAGTGAACCTGCTTCACCTTGTACAACCATGACCTGCCGCTGAACTAAAGCAACACCGAGAGACCCTTGATCCATGGTGTCCGTAAGAAAACCAAAAAAAGAAGGAATGGTGGACAGGATCAGTGCAAACGAACAGCGTCTCGGCGAAGCAGATATATCGATACCGAGTAGTCTGAGTCTCTGAGAGGCCATTGTTCCATAAAAGATATAAAGTGTACCAATCGAAAAAAAAAGAAAATAATAATAATAATAATAATAATAATAATAATTCAAATTCGACAAAATTCAAATTCGAAAGACAAGGATTATTCAATTATTTTATACAGCGTAACTTACTAATAAGGCCTCGTTCACGCTATTACCTTCAAGCTTCACCATTTTCGTATGCCACAGCCCTGCACGGGAGAGTATAAGACGGACGACGTGCCGTTCAACCGTCAGTCTCGCTAAAACGGATGACAAATTCTCTTTACAAGACCGCTCGACACTTGAATGGATCACGACGGTTCAGACTCACAATTCATGGTGTGCTTTTGGCATTTAGGTTTCCATTAGGAGATGCAAGTTTGGCAAATTAGGTTTTGCGTACCCTACTAGTAATCCTACATGGTATGAGATATGAACTACAAGCTTATGCAACCTCTCTCAACCAAGATGGAATCCTTCTATGCAGGGAAGCATCGGCTTTGGCAAATGTTGAATGGTTTCACAGTACTATGCAACCACATACAGTGTATTACTCTTGCATTGAAGCAGTTAAATACAAGGAAGCAGCAGGGGGGAGAGGCGGAGGAGGAGGAGGACATTGCGTTTAGGTATGTGCCATCCGGGTATAATCCGGCCTGAAGTCAATGTCAAAATCTTTATCCGGGCACCGACTTTTTGGTGCAGAACATACCTAGGAGGCCTGCGGGAATTTCGGGTCCTATCACGACCTTGTACACACGCAGTGGTCCCTTGTACCGTTTATGATTCTGGCGTCGCGTCCCCAGCGTCCGTGTTAAGTTCAGCCGCAACGGTCATGAACCTGGGTTAATTATACACTGTTCAGGGTTCAATTCACGATAGGCTTGCACGAATGCTCACTTTGCAGCATCCAATGCCGCAAACATCCTCATGGCATGCAAATCCACCTGCAGCTGCTCGCAAAGATCGGCAGTCTGGCTAACTGCTCTGGACATTCTAGCAAAGCTGCTCGCAAGTTGCGCATAGAGCCTATCTTTAGCTTGGGTTGCATTTGTCGGTTGAGAGAGCATAATCAGAGGCGTCCAAAGTTGGTTTGACCTTATAAGGCGGCAGAACTCGAAAAGGACTCGGATTTGCCTCCAACTTTCATCAAGCACTCTTCAAGTAGAACCGTTTGGTGCTGCCAGAACAGACCTTAAAGTATAGATAATAATACAGTGGTGGCGACGTTAAACCCATATTCTTGTGAGTACAATGATGCATGTGCAAGAACCAGGCTGTTGTCTTCCAAAGTGTACATTGGACCACTTCAAGTTCGTTGCTCCCACCTGGTGTTGCTAGCAGACTGAAATTCGAGCTCTTCCTCGCAATGATGATCAGCCAGAACCGATTATTATTATAATAACAAACCTCCTTGATGATGTCTTTGTTGGCGTGCGCACAGGAATTTATGCAATTCATCTTTGCAACGCGGACATCCTTTGGTGACAATCCTTTCCTTCCGCAAGTTGCTCAAATTCGGTTTGGTTGAGTACTAAAACTAGTAACCGTTGCCAACGTCCTCTCACTGCAACATGTAGATGTTATCTCCCGTGCTCGGTGGTCCAATTTACTTTTTCGCCGAGAGCATCTCCCTCAGCCACTTTCACACAACGGCCCCTCGCCTCTCCAGCTGATTACGCCAACGCCTTGCTTCTTGTGTATCAATTTGGCAATCCGTTTGTGGCCAGGATCTGCGCACCTCCTTTGTCACCCGCGTTACAGTTCTACCGTTAATCTGGCTACTGTTATCTGGCATGGATTCTTAGACGGAGACTCCTTTCTCTACCGTCATTCCACCTCACATCTTCGCATTCGGCTGTATTATGATAGACTCGAAACCATGTCGAAACTTGCTTGCTTCGTCGACCAGATCCGTTTGTGATATTCTTGTGGCGTATCTGTGGTCCTTTGCTTCGAAGATCTTACACGGACAGATATGGAGGACGACTGGTGTTGAATTTGCTTTCGGTCCGGGTTCCCGCCATGGCGCCATGTTTGATTGCACTGGCCTCACACCTGCTCATTTCCGATGTCGCCATTATTGGTCCTCGTCCCGTGATTCTCAGCTAACGTTATGATCAAAGAATTCAGTTGGACAACTTCTCCTAAAGTCATCTCCCGCGTTGGAAATATTTTTCAAAATAGAGTTCTCACCCCCCATTTCAAAGATATTCACCCACGCATGTCAAACGATTATCACTTTTACGGTTAGGAACCGCGTTGTGATGCCTTCGGTTATCTACTTACGACAACCCGACCTCCACGTCTGGCCTGCATTGACAGCGTTGCACCAAGGTGGGTGGAGCAATTAGTGGACGCTGGCCCAGTATGGACACTATTGATTGATTGAAATTTCTTTGGTGTTTCAGAAGATCCCTTAATTTGATGGAGCGAAACATTGTTCATTTTAACGTACGAATCTATGGCATAGGCAGATATGCTGCACAGTGGACATGATAGGGGTGCTGTGACGATCTTATTATTGGTGACGGTATAGTGACAAGAGAGCAAGGACAGCAAAACATGAGGAGATGCCAAGGGTATCAGGAGCTGTCAACAGCCATCGTCCTTGCGGCAGACGACAAAGGGTATAGCAGAACAAAAACGAAGAGGGGGGAACTAGGCTCCCGCTAACCAAGTTGACTTAGTGACCTTTTCAACCTCAAATGAGGTTGCCAACTGCCCATGGAAACATGGTGTAAGCTGACGAGAATCAGATCATCAAGCTTGATCAGGTTCCGCGCATCGCCGACTTTCCAGCGCTCGTCCGCATCATCTTCCATAGTCCGGGCTTTCTGCTCCTAAGCGACGAGAAGCGTTTGAGTCGTGAGATGATAACGAGAATACACAACTCACATCGATGAATCGCTGCACACATTTCGCGACGTTTTTCGCGAGTTTTGACCGTGTGATAGGGCCAGGGGGGCTCCTGAAGTCCTTTGTGGGTATCTGGCGACTCCACTGACCGTAACCCGGCCACTAAAAAAAAGTTGTCAAGTGTCAATACTAGCCCCCACAACCGTCAGAACAGATTGCACACCTCCAACCGGATGGAGACGCTGGGGCCTCTGCCCTCGAAGACTGTGTCGTCACGCATTCGCAGTCGTTTCACTCGTGAATGCAAAACATCAACAAGGGGGATGCCGAGTTCCGCCGGGTGGTCCGTCCAAAAGTAGATGGGCTCCTCCAAGTCGACTTCCTCGACATACCGCCTACGGTCGCTGTGCGTGTGTGGCCTGTACATCCTTTGGGGTACGAACATGTCGGGGGAACCTGCGGCGGGTAATGACACTACATCTTTGAACATTTGGACTTGGTCACGGTGAGTGTACAGTGGTCTGTTACTCTGGACCCCCGCAGCAGCAGCAGCAGCAGCAGAAGTTGGATTAGTCGGTGATTGTCCATCTCCAAAAGAAGCGTTGCTGTGTTGGCCTGGCGTTGAAGGGGGAGTGATGGGACTCGGGAGAAATGAGCCTGACGGGGATAGGTTATAGCCTTGCGATATCAATGAATCGGAAAAGGAATAGGGAGACAACTGCATCTGAATAGAACTAGGTGTGGATATATACGAACCAGGACTTGGCGAGCCCTGCGGATAAGAAGATGTAGCAGTGGCGTTAGTTGTCGCTGGATTTGTGAATAGGACCGGCCACAAGGGCGGCGGCGTGTACTGGGAGGAGAGATGATGTGTATCGAGGCCATTATTCGGAAGTTCATAGTCCTGCGAAGGCGGCTGAGGATAGGAGGGGAAAACTTCCAATTGATTAATCGCAAAAGAAGGCGGGAAAAGGTGGTCAAAATCCAGATCTGGAGAATTGGAGGGATGCCGAGGCGCGGTTGATGGCTGAAGAGACAATTTTAACGCATTATGCGGAGATTGGAATGCACCATGGGACTTCACAGCGTCATGAGCAACGAAAACTTTAGCGAGAACAGGAACAGATACCTGGTGAGATGTCAAGGAAGGATCAGGATATATATATTGGAAACCTTGGTCTGGGACCTCGTCAGGATGCCACGAGTCACTCGTACTGGGGATTTGAGAGGAGTTTGTAGTAGGAAGTTGGCGAGGCATTCTGCAATTCTAAAAGTCAATGACCAAGTAGCAGAATATAGAGTGCAGGGACTGCTCACTCCTGGGGGTGCGTTCTGACGCGGGGGGAATCAATTGAAAGAGGGGGGAGATTAGGGAAAGCCATAGCTTTATACTTCCAGGGGAGCCGTTCCGAAAAGTGACCGCCACACAAAGGCGGGGATGCTGTGAAAAAGCGACAAATAAGCCACAACTTCTACAGTGGGGTCGAGGGTGAAATTGCGGTGGCGGGAATTGGTTCCGAGATGCCAAATGGAATCCTATTTCCGAGAGCTGTAAGACTAGAGTTCTCAGCGTTATGACGTTTCTACGACGAAATAGAGGATTAACCGCACCCATATACCATTGAGATAACCCATGGAGCAAGGGTATCGCGCAAGCACCGCCAGAGTCAGTGCTGTTGCAGAGCAAAACAAACGGACGTTTCCATGTACCAAATGAGGTATTTGGAGAATTTCGAACAAGAATCTTGCACTGACTCAGTGACCAAGGCTGCGCATGTGTGACTCGGACACGAGAAGGGAGGCCAGTCGTCAGCACATCGGCGCCTAGAAGGGTTGGAATCTCTATTTGGCGTACACAGCATCCGACTGGGTGGGAACGGAGAAGACAGAGCCATCAAGACAAGCGCAGAAAACTTCCCGAACGGCGAGATGAACAGCATTGCATTCCAGGGACCAGAAGCTGCACAAGGTTGATCGTGTATTTCTGTTGAACAACCGATCTGCTGGACAACCCAGAGTAGGTCCACGAGGACAACATTGTAGGGTCGGCTACTGCTGTGTGACAAGCACTGTCAACCCGCCCACGAACGGCGCCTAATTATAAGGAGCAGTGTTGTCCTTTCCAGAACAGAACACTGGCAGGACAGCCCAAACTGATCTAGTAGGTAAGCTTGTTTGGGTTAATCCACCCACGTGTCACAACAATCGTGTCACAACAATATTGATTTGCCTTTTCCGGAGGGAATAAATATCAAACCTGGCCATGTCTTCTTCATTGGCCGGTGCCTTGACCCCCTCTCAGCCTGCGTCTGCGCCCGCGGCAGGTCTGCTTCCCTACGCTCCAGAGACTCACCTATCCGGGGATGTCGATATGCAGACGTTGAGCCCCGATACGACGTGGAAACATGACGAAGAGTCCGGGGCAGAGCAGGATCAAGAAATGGGGGATCTTTTCGATGACGGGGACGCTCAAGCTGCGACAGCGGATCTGTGAGGCGGAATTCAACACCTGGCCTTAATTCTGTCCCTAATCTGCCCGCAGCGACGCCATCTCCCCTGGACCTTCCGGAGACGTTTCCACATTCGAAAAAGAACGGCGAAAGGCTTTAGAATACGGGGAAGAGGAGGAACCTGGGGTTATTCAAATCCCAATCGTTCCAATTGATGTGTCAATTCCTAACATCCCCGTTCCCAAGAGCTCCGATGGAAAGGTGCGCCCTTTGTTAACAATGGAGAGAGCAATTACACAATCTCAATCGTATTGTAGAATTGGGTTATTCGGATGCCCAATTTTGTAAAGGTCGACTCTAAGCCGTTCCACCCTGACACATACATGGGCCCCGAACATGACGATGACGAGTTGCAACAGGCAGAGACCCTTCGTGAAAAGAGCATGACTATCAAGCTCAAGGTCGAAAACACCTTGCGATGGAGATGGTTCAAAGATGAGATGGGGAACGACGTGAGTCGACGATTCGCCCATAGATTCAGTGCAGCACCCGTGACACGACCGTCTCAGCGAAGACAATCAAACAGCCGTATAATCCGCTGGTCCGACGGTTCACTAAGCCTCAGACTTGGGAAAGAGCTATTTGATATCAAGCAAACTATCGATACATCCGGTGGCGTTCCTCGACAAGCTTTCGGTTCTCAGCTGTCTCAATCTCAGATCCTCTCACAAACTGAACCGTCACCATCACAGTCGCCATCTGTCGAGGCGAAGTCGCAAGGATTGACATACCTCGTGGCCCAGCACAAACACTCTCAGGTTTTACAGTCCGAGGCTCTCATCACAGGGTATATGACGTTGACTCCCACAGGCATGCAGTCCGAGACCCACCGCATGCTTGTCCGTGCCGTTGGCCAAAAGCACAACAAAGTCGCCCGTCTGCGTATGGCACCTGACCCCACCACAGATCCGGAGAGGGAGAAGATGGAGTTGATGAAGCAGAGTGCCAAAAAATCAAAAAAGAAGACTGATTTAGATGATGGCTTTGGTGGGAGGAGAAGGCGAACTGGGTATTCGCGGAAGAGGGCTGGTCATGACGTTTGGAGCGATGACGGGGATGAGGAGAGGCAAGAGTTCGAGGCTTCGGATGAAGACGATGAGGACGGGCTAGGCGGGGGAACAGGGAGTTCTCCAAGGAAAAGAATTGCGGTGGGAGAGGAGAAGAAAGGTGTTGGGGATTATCAAGCAGATGACTTCGTCGTACCCGATTCATCTGAAGATGAAGCAAGGTCTGAACGAGATCGACCGGCAAAACGGAAAAATCAGGAGAAGGAGGAGGAAGACATGGATGAAGATCCTTTAGAAAAGATGGACGCCAAAATCAATGAACAACAAGAATATGAGAAGAGGCGACGACAACGACAATCCGGTGAACTACAAACAGGAGACGAAGATCTGGAAGCCGAGACCGAGGATGGAAATGAAGGTAACGAGGAAATGGACGTGGAAAGTGAAGAGGATGAAGAGGAGGAGTTCAAAGTTCGGCGAGTAGGAGGATCCGGTAGTAGAAAGAAAAGAGCGGTCGAGCTTGACAACGACGACGACGAGTGACAAGTTTGATAATGTCTATTGTATGTGTGCTTTTGCATAGGTCTAGTGTAAATTACGTGTTACAAGAACACCTTGCTCGTTCCAGGATTCAGACGGCCTGATGGTATCCAACACAGCCTGATTCTCCTGATTTTCTTTGAGCACATTATGCAATGTAAAAATCGCATGTTCACGCAAATCTAAGGAACAGGATCGAACAATTGAATAAACCGATCAATAAGCGCCCAACAAGAGGAACAAGGCTGTGGCTGTACGCACATGGATTCCTCTCATCCACAACGCACAGGTTCATCACGATAGGTATACCCCCGCATTCCCGCACACGATCCTGCACTGCTTTAGCCCCGTTGCATAAAATACCAAGCAGGCGGACAAGATCGCGTTTAACATATGAAAACCCGGCTGTGTCCTGGACAGGTTTAGCTGTTCCCACATTGGGCGCCATTTTGTTTACAGGTTTGCCAAAGTTGATGCGAGGAAGGAACAGGTCAAGAAGGCGGAGGAGTTCTGTGCGGTGACACAGATTGCATAAGCAAACCTAATGCGAGCGGCTTAATTCGCGATAATTGCAAACGCACCCACAAGACTTTCAATGAAACCTTGCCCATCCTCAGATTTGGCGTTGCTGAAAAATCCTTTCAGGTTTTGAGCATCATCTGCTGCTTCCAACGTGATCGTAACGATGCACTGTGTGATAAGGACCAATGCTTCGCATACATTGGGCAGTGAGACATCGAGTTCTGCCGGTAAGAGGAGAGGCTGTGGAGACATATCTGATCCAGAAGGAATTCGGGATTTTTCGGACATTGATGTCATGTCGAATTCTTCAGAATCTGAGGATTCGGGAGAACCTTCAAACCAGGCACTGGTCGATACCCCCACGTCTCCAGATATGTCCTGTTTGCCCATTAAATCGAGAACAGCCGAACGTTTAGCGTCAACAACTGCAGTGTTAACCACACGGCCAGGTAATTCTAGAGCCGTGCGGATAGCTTGCTGTGCATAGGTGGACAACGTTAAGAAGGAATTCGAGAGCATGGGGCTTAGCTGCTCCTGCAGTGTTACACCCACTACCTTTAGCACCATTGGCGTTGTTGGCCGAGAGGTTTGCAGATACGAGTCCAGGAGCTTGAGCAGTGTTGTTTGAGGTGGGCTTATGATCTCATCTGCTCTGTGAGAGGTGAATGAGTGGCTATTATATCCCCGACGGTATAAAATTGTGATCGTAATATATTAATGCCACTTACATTGCTAACTTGTTGTACAGGGTTGGAACGAGACCAACCTCGACAATGCGTGTGAAAATCTCATATCTGGCCCAAAACATGAGGAAGGTTCATACCGCTGGGAAGTCGATTCAAAAGGATTTACCCAACATCGAATGCTTGTGCACCTTCACTTGGATTTTCTGCATCGTATAGTTTTACCATGCCATCCAACAGCGACACACACACACGAGCCCCAATGACGCTGGTACAAAGTTTGTGACTGCAGGCGTGAAATGAACACGTTGAAACCTTCCCCGGTAGTCATGAAAGTGGACGAAGTACTTACACTCTTTCTTCGCTCCCGTGTATGCAATTCAGAATAAGGACTGATACCGCGAGAATTGTGACAGGATCAGGCGATGCAAGTAGCCGTCTACCCTAGGCTCACAAACGTCAAATGATGGCATTTATCGGTACTGAAAGGAGGTGGAGAATTTGGGTTGGACATACATAAGCACCACCTGATCTTCTGGCAAGGTCATATACGTTTCCCAAAGTTCAGAAGTGAGCGCTTCGTTCGAGGTTATCAAGTTCGAGAGTGCTTGAGTTAATGATCTGGTTGCTGCGAAAGCTGGGGGGGCATGTCTCAGTATCCAGTAGCGGGAGAAACATTTGTCCCACAGTCGGATTCCTGCATAGCAGACCACGAAGTATGGTAGTGGAGCATTCGGCGAATATCGGGTTCGTTCTCACTGTTCATACCGTCAGCATTCCTGAACCGAACTCGCTTGTGTACTCACAACGCCTGAACCTGATTTGCTGGAACGCCTGCGACAAGGTTTCTCGTGAACCTGCCCAAGCTAACGCATGAGGTCCTCGTTTCCTCATCTCTAAGAGGCGAAGAGATCTGTGCTTCTTTGATCAGCGTCCAAAGCAGGCGGAGGTCGGGCCACAGATGGGGCCCCGCTCCCATTCGTTGTCTGGATGAAGATATATCTTCATGGCTCCGATCTCGTCGTCGATTGAGACTCTCTATATACACACCTAACGTCATGATTCTGTGCAAGCTCCTTGGAAAGGTCGTCGAGGGTGATTACGAGAGTTGCGCCATCGAGGTTCAGGTTGTAAGCGACGCAAGCATCGTGAAATTGGGTGCTGAGATCGTGAGGAATTGCATCCATGACGGTCGATGATAGCTATTAGAAGGAGGTCCTTTCGCCCAATAACATTGACTACTTTGGTGATGTCTTCGGGTTGGAAGGGCTTGAGCCTTGAGCGCTTCAGCGCATCAAAATAATACTTTTTTCACAAGTCACGGTCATGGGCAAAGTCTGTAAAGCCCATTCCATTTCACTTCTCTGACAATTGTAATCGAACAAGCCAAAAAGTTGAGTTGTATTGGTAGAGGTCCTGAACAACCCCATGAAAGTGATGAAATGGAGAAAAAATTATTGTGCGGGCTAGAAGCTTGCTTTCATCACTAGCATATTTTTGGCAGGTTCTCTTGGGTCCCTCGACTTACCGAAATGTCCTCTTGTCGTGTGCTTGGGAATCATCAACGGGAAAGCGCTCTCCGTTTGGAATTTCTGGGATCCGATGGAGCAATCAGAGAGATTGACGAGTCACCTCTTTGGATTGAAAAAGGGTTTATTTTGGAAAAGAGGGATGCTGGTGGGTCTGACTTTCTCGCTCGGCTCAGACTCGGATGTGCTGGGGGTGGAAGACGTGGTTTCGATATGAACTGGTGGATTGTTCAAGGAAACATCGTTATTCTGTTTCCGCCACGACGGAGCTGGGCGTTTCAATGGCACGAAGGTTGACGATGGCAACACGCCTCCATCACCCAATACTGAATCAGACCCGACGTCTGAATCTGCCGACGACGGCTCTGAATCTGCTTCTGCAAGGTATTTCCTAAGTATTGCGGATAGTGGAGAAGGATTCTTCAACGCAATAGATATACCATGAACAGAGCCATGGCCTGGTATGAATGATGTAGTACATACCGTTTTGGATCCCGTGTTTTCGCCGACAGCATTTTCGTATTTTGAGGATTGCGTATGCTTGTCGCCACCGCGAAAATAAGCGAGAGGTTCCTCCTATTCAATTCATTGAGCATCTAAATATGGTGCACAAAAATAAGAACGAACACAATTCCTAGAAATATGCGGCGGGGGCGCCTTCGTTCTTGATCGCAATCTCAGTGGTGAGCCCGTCGATTTAATTTGTGGATCCTCGTCCAGCGTTGGATGGATCTGAGACGCGAAGTCCTAGATAAACTGACGTTCACAGAGCAACGAAAATCGGACTTGCCTGTCCTGAGCTGGAAAGAGTCTTGGATGAGGAAAGTTGTGCCTGACGATGTGTCGTCAAGTTGCGAATATCATACTTGGATGTTTGACAAATGAGACAAAACCAGAAATTTCATACCTGTTTTGCTTTCACTTTGCGAGAGCTGGTGGTCTTTATAGCGCCCATTCTTGAACCAGGCGGCAATGTGAGAGCGGGGTCGGTCTGAGTATGCCATCCTTTTTCCATCAGCACCCCCTTGTCCCAAATCGTGCCAAGTGCCAATCGCAAGGTTCCGACAAGCTCGGGATACGGTATACGGTATACCTCGAGAGTGGGTTGATATATGTAAACCCAGTCTTTGCAATTTATCAATATACTCGCAGATCATGTGGGGCGGAACCAAAAATTTACCTTGCAGAATCCAGTCCTTCTCTTCACCGTCCTTGAAAAGCAACTTCACCGGTTTTGCTTCATCTGAATTCCCATTTTCTTTCGGATCACTGGCCGATTCCATTGTATAAGCACCTCGTGTGACCACCAGGGAAGTAGCAGTTTTGAGTTTTGTGCATATTTTGTTGCGAATTACAGCACTCTTGTGCACCTTCTTGCCAACGACATTTACCATCGCCATATCCACGGTTTTGCGATTCGACCTAGTTGGCGTAACGACGTCTTGGGTCAGCGCATTACTCTCCCTGGTTCTATCCTTCCAAGTGACATATCTTGCACGCTTGAAGGGTGGATCTGGCCAATGAACCGGAGGGCTCTGAAGAAGTGCTTTCGGGTACGCCCTCACACACAGCGCCTTTGAAACAAAGGAAGGAAAATTGTGTCGCAATGATCGCAGGTGAGCCACTGACGGGTGGTCTGGGTCTATCAAGGAGTTTGCTGGAAATTTGCTGGTGCGGATGACGGGTGCCAGGAGAAAGTTGGGAGAACCTGGAACTGTTTGATGAAACTATAATGGTAAAAGTTAGCGCTTGAATAAAATTAATCTGTACAAGATGGCGGACGTTTATGGACGTGAAAGAGGTTGCTTTCGAGAGATTCTTGAGTTCGGGACATCTGAGCATGTACGTATACAAGTAAGGTATTTCACCGTGACCGCAGTCAGTCCGAACCATGAGCACACCCGGGCCAGCGCTTGCCAGTGAGCTGAATATTTCGCTTGAACCCCATCTTGTGGATAAACTTCTTCCTCTCGCGCCTCTCCTACCACCTAGCCTTTCCAACCCACTCCACTTTCACCTCGCAAATGCTACACCAACGATTCCCTACTCGCTCCTTGCGTCTATCTCCCAATGGTCTCGTTCCCAATCTGGTCAAGCAAAGCTGCAATCCAACACACCCTCCTTGCACGACAAATCCTATACCATGATCGCCCTCCTAGCGGGAACCGTCACCTCCCCAGAGCGACAGTTTCCTGCGCATGTGCCAAAATATGTACTCGAAGAAGAAGAAAGAAAAAGAGAAGTCACGGATAAGAAAGCCATCGCGACCTTGGTGAATGCCTTGCTCAGCGTCGCCGGATCTGGTGCGGCGACTTGGCTCGCCGCAGAGAGGTGGAGGAATGAGTGGGTGCGTTTTTGCACTGCCCTACAACCAATAAGTCTAACCGAGTACGAATGACAGAGGGTTCTACTGTCCTTCCTTGTCGCAGCGGTGGTCGCTGTTTCGGAAACCATCCTGTATATCATTTGGCAAACTCGGCGCTCTGGAAAGCTGAAGCACCAGCGACGCCGTGTCATCGCCTCTCAGCTCCAGAAGGATGGAGACAAGGAACGATCGGAGGGTGATGCGGACAACTCGGATATGCCTCGCCCCGGCTTGTTGCCAGTGGCACAGCGGGATGGACCTACCATCCGGTTGCGCCAACGTACGGGGACCTCACAGGATGAATAATCCGAGTTGCCTTGCGAACGCTTGGGGACGGACCCTACTACGCACACAACTTTCCGGACGACAATACTGTCGTCGAGTGCCAACGATATCATTCATGAACGAAATATGATTGTCCTTCAATGTGTCAAGATCTCGTACCTCTAGTCTATCGTACGCGAGCAGAACTGTTATTCCTCGTCTCATGGATGGATATTCAGCACTTTCATCAGCAGCGATAAGTACCACCCTGTTAATCCCCACACCTCAAGCGTTCCGTGTCTCCCAATGCATGACTCGGTCAACCGTTCATGTCCTTGACTATCGGCATTTCCAACCACAGCATGGTCATCCCATGCCAGGTCAGATACATCGATGCTCCAATATGGCCGCTCGCCCCGGAACATTCTTGAATGAATACGGAGGGGTGACGTGAGCGCTGCCAACGGGAGGTGAAAGATGCTGGCAACTTCGGTTTGAGAAATTTCGAGGGATGAGAGCGAGAGCGATGGCAGAGAGGCACATGGATGCTCTGTTTGGGTATCGTTAGCTGCATGAATGTATCCCTGTTTAACTGGTTGAGGACGGATGGGTATGAGCCAGGAAAATCCAAGACTCACGACGAATGGCCAAACTCTCATCCCTGCAAGGGATTTCTCTGGTGGTGCAAGTTCTCCTAGAAAATGGATTTGGTCTGGAGAGATACCGACTTCCTCGCGTGTTTCGCGTAGAGCAGCATCCAGAAAGGATCTGTCACCCTTCGAAAGACCAAATGCTTTGATACATTTTACAAAGGAGGTCGAAATGAAATACGCACATTGTCGACTCTCCCTCCCGGGAAGCTGATTTATAGCGTTTGTATTGTGTAATCAGTGGATATTCGGCGCGGTTACACAACATCAACTGAGACACACCTCACCTCGCCCGAGTGGGTCCTCAGCTTCCCCCTCACTTCCAACAAAACCCCGGGCATGCCTCTGACATTGCAGAGCGGAATCAGCACAGCTGCATTCCCATCTTCTTTATCTGGTTCAACCTGGGCAAGCTTGCTACCAGCTTGTCCTGATTTTGACTCGTATTTCCGTGGAAGTGTGTTGGAACGGCAGGTGTCGCCTGTTGTTATTGGCCCAGCGACGCAAAGGCGTGTTCTAATAAACTGCAGGGCGTCGAGGGTTAGAGGTGCCGTCAGAGAGAGAGCCCGCATATCCTCCTGCAGTCCTAGTCAGGACAAAACCGTAGCAGGAGATTCATTTCCCAACTGCGGATTGAGCGGAATTGCGGAGGAGCCGCATAGTATCTGCATTTCTAAAGCAAATATGAGCCAAAAACGGTTGTTTGGCATGGGTCTTCAAACTAAATAAATATGCACAGACAGATGAGAAACGGGTGCAAAAAGACAGGAGTACCTGCCCAGCCGAATCCTGCTCCTGAAGTGAAGTGTCCAGACAATTGACTCTGGGCAGTTATCAAAGATTGCACTGGCGAGCCACTGGCCATGGCGAGCAAACTTGAAGTCTGGTCACGGTCACCTGACCATGACAACCCGAGTCAATGCAAGACGAAGTCGTGGATACGTCCGATGCTGAAGAGCGCGAGGCTCTGGAGGCCAGCAATATTTATTACTGGCAGCAGATTACTCCCTGTTCTCCTCGAATCCAAAATCGTCCGACAACACCCTCTTCCACTGCGCCTTCAGAGTCAGACGACGGAGATCTTTCTTTTTCTCTAGCACACTCTGGCAACAACTTCAATACACCTGGCGTACCACTATCTCTTGAGCCGCGTTCTCCCTCTGCCAATCCGCTTCGACCACTCAGTTCACCCCCTTCCACCCCTCCATCCTCTCAATATCCCGTTCCATCCACGTCCACTGCTACACCCTCACATGAAGTCCACATTGGGACCTTTCTCTCGTCGCCCGACTCGATGACATCCGAGTCGTCACTCGTGAATCACGTAGAAACCCCTGGTCCTTCACTCGACGGTCAAGTCCAATCCGTTGAGTTCATTGACTCGACGCGATACTCCCTTCGTACACGTCACGCAAAACAAATAAACCCATATGCCTACGATCAGTTGTTGTACAAAAGGCAGATGCAATCTATCCCGGACGCTATCGTCAAAATCCTCAGCCCAAGACGGAGGGCCGAGCGTGCTGGACGGGATACTCGGGACAATCAGGATCGGGACATGGGGGAAGAAGAATGGATAATGCATTCAGATGAAGATGACGGTTTGGAACAGTGGAATCAAAGAGCTCAGGTCATGAGTCCGGCGGTGCAAAACTCACACGAGGTTCAGACCTGGTATCCTAAAGAGCTTGGGGGCCATTTCAGCAGTGACAGCGAGGACGAGGACGAAATCGCAATGCTAATGGGGGAAGCACGACTGCTCGCGGAACCGAGTGGAGACAAGGCGAAGAACCGTAGAACGAAAAAGAGGATGACATCCTTTCCTCCATTAGGACGATTACCGTCAAAGGGCCATGCAAGTACCGTGCATGACCGCAACGCCCAACACGTGCAGTTATTTCTGGGAGTAGGTGGCGCTTTGCTGGATTGCATTTTGATCTGATCCCGTTCGCCGTTGTTCATCAGGATCTGTCGTCTCAGACACCCAGCATGAACGCACAGGTCGACGGGCCTTCCCTACGTATTGCTGTGTCGTCTAATTCCGGATTCGCTTCCTGCAATCTAACGCCGCCAAGCGTCGTTGAGGGGGTTAGTCTAGACGCTAGCATTGATGTTGCCTCCGATTTTTCGGAATCTTCACATTCACCGCAACGGGAGGTGAAGGGCCTCAAAGACCTGAAGAAAGTGTGGCCGGCAGTTATGGTCAACCAATTTCTAGATGCTTATCAAGAGCCTACTTCCGTACGGCAACGCCCTGCCTTGATACGTCGTGATAGTTGCGAGGAGGATAGGCCGCTGCAACCTGGAGAAACTCGAGTTCGGAGTTCGAGACACTCTCGGAGTAATCATGACATCAGAGGTGACTCCGAGAGCTCCCCTGAATCTTCCCCCGAATCCTCCGACGAACAGGCCGCTTTGCATCCGCTTTCAGGACAAAGCGATACAGCCAACTCCAATCCCCGATTTCTGCATCCGAGACGTCAGATACTCGGTGACTCTTCCAGTTCCCCTGATCATTCGGACAGCAGTGATAATGGAACCGATTGTGATGTGGATGACGCCGAAATCAACACATGGCTCGCCGACGAATCTGGCTACAGCAGAAGTGAACGCATTGGTCGGGTTCCAAGGGAAAACCTCATTGATTGGATGTTATGTAGGACAAGGAATGTGGGAGATACAGCTAAAGGGATGAAGCGGATTTCCCTGTCCCGAGGAATAAAAAGGCGTTCGACTCTTGATATCGTTACAAGGGGAGCGCGGAGGTTCAGGTCTGGGCGACAAACTCTTCTGCCTTTCAAGTCTTCCAATTCGAAACAACACACAGTTACCCACGGCACAACTAACCCTCCTCGAGTTGCCTCTCCCACGGGCAGGAAATCAGCGACAGCTCACACCGAATTCGGCGATGAAGCCGATGTCCATCCTGTTCAGCAGCTGCCCGAAAAGAGGAAGCGAAGACGACCAGATGGACGTGGTCGCCTTCATGTTTTTTTGTCTAAAGGGACGCATGTTTCTTCAGGACGACGGAGAGACGTTACCCTTACCGTGGATCTGGAGGATGAGGGTTTTCACAAAGCTTTAGCGCCAGTTTGTGTTGATGGGACTAACACCAGCCTCCCATCGCCATTACTCGAATCCATCCCTCGGAAATCGGGCATTAACGCAGCTCCCAGGAGATTTGATGAATATCCCATGGCGGAAGTGGAAAGTGAGATCGGCGGGTTCCGCAACGGTCGCCGTAATGATATTCCGCTCGACTTTGATATTTCATTCTTGCCTTCTGGAATCACTTTTGGTCCTGATACATACCTTGGCAAAGGATGGCTTCATGAATTGGTGAAAGCCATTTCCGATGGTTCTGCCGCCATTGCACCGATTGCTTGCTCTGCACATGGTCTCGATTTCTTCCCTAACATGTCCCTTTCGGATTTCTCGGCTTCTTTCGACGTGGTGTGCAATGGCCTGCTTGATCTAGCTAAATCTCCAGCCCATTCCAAGGCGAATCATATGAAAAATTGGCAAGACGTTACTCATGTTGTTTGTCAATTCGTCTCGTGGCTTCCTGGAACTCTCCATGGCCCAGACTGTCACCTTTTACAAGCCGTGCTCAACGAGGGGCTCATGCGATTGACCGCCGACATTGAGGAGCAGGAAGATCTGACTGGGGACATCCAGTGTATGATCCGTTGGTTCGTTATTGAATTATCGGCCCGCCTCGCGAACGCTCTTCGGAGAAAAGCCGAACCACCCCTTTCAGTCGTCGACGTCCTTGTCAAGAACCTTATGCGAACGACACAGCGTCTCCTGGAATATGGCGCGCACCGTACCATGGTTCCTATCCAGCTGCTTGTAAAGGATCTGAATCCGATTTCCATCCCGCGACAGACAGCAGAATTGTGGATTTGTCTTCATCATATGCTCGAAACCTGCGATATTGGCACTCCGCGGGATCATGTCCACCCGCTCTGGAAGATTCTCCAACAAACGTCGCAATTGAATGGACATCTAGCTCAATCAGGATTGGAAGCCAGTGAAGCTGTATGGCGGATGATATTCAACCTTTGTGCCCTTTCACAATTCTCTGTCCACGGCATGTCGACGTCATCTTGCCGCATTGGGCCTTCATGGGAGCTTGTTGTCTTTGCTCTGAGGAAAATACGGCTCACCGCTGAACCGGACGACAACCATTCCCTGTCCGAACGAAGCCTGGGCCAACGAGATCGCTATGTTAGACTTATCACCTCCAGGTGTTTTCTGTTGGCTGTTCGGTGGAATTGGAAACTAGATCATGCTGCTGTCATGTTCCACGAACTTGCCGAAATATTTCGAAGTCGCTCATTTGCAAACCTCCGCTTGGAACCATCCGATTTTCCTGCGTTCATGCGGCGTCACGATTTAGGGCTGCTCTCCCAGTATAGGGCCAGTGACACGGCCTTTGAACTATTCCTGAAACTCATCGTTCGAGCTGCAAACAATGGGGCGGACGACGATCAGAATCCTGGCCAGCTTCTCGCTTCAAAGTCCAAGAAGCTGCTCTCTCTCGCCATTCCTGTTGGATCTGTACCATTTACGAAAGCAAATCCACCCACCATGCACGAACTCTCGATGTTGTACAATCGTTTTGGTGCCATCGCAGTCACTATTTATCTTGATTCTACTCCTGCGAATGTCCACTTCCGATTAGCTCATGCACGTCGCTATGCAAACTTCAACGATGCTGACGAGAATACAAGAATCGCTTGCATTCGTGGGGCGATGTATTTCGCTATCCTCATGTGTCGTCGCCACCTACCTTTGGATGATGTGTTATGCTGGATAGCCGAAATGACCGTTGTCCTTGTGGATGAGTGTAGTCATTCCAACAACATGGCGATGAAGAAACTTGGTAATCATTTGAACGTGGTTCGAGACAGAGCTCTGTTCTGTCTACAATTGCTCCTTGGCTCTGTTCGACAAATCCTGGAAATCTGTCAAACTTGTCCTACCGAACCGCAGTATCCTAATCCAGCCCTTCTCAATGGCCGTGAGTTTCTTTGTTCATGCGTGGTGAAAGACTCATTTTTTTCTTAGCGTGGATCACACGTCTCATTTCCTCTGCAAACTTCATGGATCTGATGAAGACTAGGGTGGAGATTTGGCGCTTGCTAAAAGTTTTCTTGGATGCGAGAGCTGCTATCATTCCAAAGTTCGAATACCCTGAGCAACATTCTGTTGCGGGTGAAGAGAGCCAAGAGAGCCAAGACGAGTATGGTCCATTGGAGTTGGATTGGGAGGATCCAAATTTGCTTGCAGCCTTTGGTGATGAGCTTCAAGCTATCAAGGTAAAGGAAATCAGAGCTTATGATTCATTGGTTAGTAAGGTAAGTTGTGCAAAGATGATATGTTGTTTCCTTAGCGTAACTGAACACCAGGTTATCGAAGACCATATCTCTCCTGCTATTTACCACTACATTTGCAAATGCCCGAACCAGAGACCTGCCACATCATTTGATGATCATTGCTATGATGCATATCAATGGATTGATTGTTGGGTAGGGTGTGCATATGTTATGGTTCAAAACCAAAGACAGGTATGCTCTTATATCATATTACCAAATCCTCATTAATGTCATGTAGGATTGGTCTCAATTTTTGCAACTAGGACCGCAATCATGGGAGAAAATAATTGAACCTTCCTGGCGTCGTTGGGTGGGGCTGCGTTTCATGTTCAAGCTTTTGCAACTTGACCCTAGGGCATATCTGGTAAGTTTGATAAAATCATTGAGTTGATGCTTTTTCTCACAGATGACAATTACAGCAGCACAAAAATGATTTTATGCAAGTTTTCCTGGAGTCTATTGCAACTGCAAAAGTCACAATGGAGCATGAATACATGACATTGTTGTTCAATATTGATGGTTTAAAGCATCCTCTATTACACGGTGTTGCTGATTTTCATGTGCACAAGTTGGATATATCAATATCTGAATTTCTGGATCTTCGGTTGCCAATCACAAAAGGTATGTGAAGAGCACAGATATTTGACACATTTCACACTGATTGTCACCAAATAGCTGTGTTTTCCAACTTAGCAGGAAATTTACAGAAGGAAGGCAAAGGAGAGAGTGGCCTTACCGCTGAAAATCAAATTGGTGTGAGATTTTTAATCCATATGTTTGCAGCAATGGAAGATGCATGTAAAGTGAGTGATATCTTCACTTTGACATTTGATTTTAATGGGTCTTTTTAGAACTTGACAGGAGGTGCTGATGCTGATGCAGCATATTTTGATTTCTGCTGTGGTGTTTGTAAGGTCATCTTGGAGTATCCAGAGCTAGTTTCTCAACCACGCTTGACCAGTTGGGTGGAATGGGCCAAGGTCCAGCTGGCATCTGCTTAATGATATATCTTTTGTTACCATTCAATTTAACCTGAAGTCAATCTGGTAGCTGGACATCCTAAGTCAGATGATGACCAGAGGAGAGTCCAAAGATCCAGGTCTCCTAGCAAAGTCTCATTATGTACAGCTTCCTAGATTGGCATCCCAGCCTGATGACATGTGATGGCATGGGTACCTTGCTGCCCTGCCCTTTGCCCAGGTGCACAGACCATCCTCTTTCTATATAAAAGGCTGAGAGCTAGTAAAGCCACAGAAACATTCAGGTCAGGCAGTTGGTATTAGCCCCTGTTGAAACCCCAGCTGTTCTATGCAGCCCCCAATCCCACTCCCCCCTTACAACTGCACTGTATGATATCCTTGCAGCACTCCCTCTTGGCCCAGATCAACTCTGCAAGAATTTTGGATTGGGTAGAAAAACATCAGCTGGATCTGATCTGCCTCAAGATTGCTCACATTGTCTCAGAAAAGCAAGTGAGCGGATTAGAAGAGCTTTTGGGAGGTCTGGATAATTGAGTCACTCAATTAGAGGATTCTTCTGATTTTTGTTTTTGTTTTTGTTTTGTTTTTGCTTCTTTTACTTTCTTTTCTTCTGTCCCCCCTATTCTCCTGCACAGCACAAAGTCAAAAAATGTGATTTCACCAAATTCTCATAAATTCTGAAATGTGATTGGAATGTGACCAGGATGTGCCAGATTGAGAATATGACCATGGCATGTCTCTGTAGCTTACCAGAATATACTGAGAATATGATGACATCTGAGCACCCCAAAAAATATGTTAGTTTTATTAAATGAAAATCTCCCTAAATTTTCATCTTAATTCCAGTGATGCAAAATAACATTTGAACATTGTACAAATACATTACTAATACATTAGTAATATTTGTATGATGCTCAAATGTTATTGTGTGCTGTGTGGCCAGTAATAGTTATTTAGAAATGATATGAGTTGAAAAATCAGTGAAACCAGAATTTCTCCAAAAAGTATCAGGGGTAGTCCATACTTTCAATTCTTCCTCTTTCACCACACATATCACAATTCCTTCGTCCAAGTCATCATTCAAATACAGTACATGTCCAGAGACTCCGGAATCTATTTGCTCCCCTCATTCTTCACCATCCAGAGTGTTCCGGCTCACGAGCCAGAAGAAAGCCATGCTGGCAACACATACAAGTATTGAGAATGCCACCCCTCCTGCCCAATATCCTGATGCGTTAGCAACCACACTGCTGTTTGCGGCTGGGAAAATGGAGACCCAGCCCTTCCTCCCCAAACTCAGCACATCTGCATTACACCAACACCCTTCAAATGTTCCAATATATTCTAAAAGGTTGGTCACTACTAACCACCCCGCGTTCAGCACTGCAAGAGTCTTCCCGATGTAACGGGTGCACACAGCAAGAGCACAAAGGATAGGGGTACCCTTCCCTTGTCGAAGCATGATGGCGTGGGAGAGGAAACTGGAGCAAGTAAGGAGGATCCATACAAACGTCGCAATTGACCCGTAGAGCAGGTAGCTTCCTGATCGGCAGGCCAGACCCTTTGTCGGTGTGAGGTAGGATATGAGGATGGCTGCTCCAGTAGTTCCCCACTGCACGAAGGTTGCGATGAGGGCTGCAAGTAAAATGTGGTGCCAGACTTTAGCCTGGATCTGGGACCAGGGTGTATAGGATGTATACTGCGAAGGAGCAAAAGTTTTCCCTAGCACCTTCCAGAATGCCTTCTCCAGCTGGATGGCGCATTCAAACCAGGTAAAAATGCGAGAATAGTTGTAGATAGGTCCTTCCTCCTCTTCATCACCGACAACACTGAAGCCAAGCCAGGTTGGAACCTTGTCATCGTCCCTCATGTTAGACCGAACTGTGATTCCTCGTTGCCTTTCTTCCCTAAGTTGCCTGTCTCCCCCAGGCTGCCCATCCCCTACAGCCCTGTATGTCGGACGATTCTGGTCGTGTATTGCATCGTGGATAGCACCACTCCGCGACTGAGTACCTACCAAGACCCAGCCAAGGATGACCGGAATCATCCAGATCCAGACAGTTCCGGACGCCATCTGGAGAGCGACCTCACCCATCCCAACATCATGAAAAGCACTGATTACAGTAAACAAGAACGCAATAGATGCCATAAAGACTGGAGGAGAGTTAGCCATGCCATAACCCTCGCACTGACGATAAAGAAGACTTACTCTGAGCAAAAAGAGAGGCAGTGAATCCACGCCGGGTATTTCGGAGATCCTTTTTGACGGCGTCCCAAAATTCCTGGTTGTCTTGTAGCTCTACAAGACTATTAAGCCAGTCATCGTTCTGGCTGACTCGAATGGGTGCCTGCTGGCCATCCCGAAGTAATAACACAGCGGCACTTATGATGTTGTTGAGATGTGGTGCCTGCCGCCTGGCCGCTTGACTGTCCCTTTTGAGATTTGCAAATCTTCGTCTGACCCAAGACTGATTTAAGATTGTGAGGGTGAGCGAATATGTTATGAGCGCGGGACTGCCAATTGCCAGAAGCCCGCTCATGATGTTACTCCCTGCGCCAGACGCTTCGTATGGAAGTTGTGCGGTCAACGTGAGCCATGGCAAGAGCCAGTTGGTGACAGATGTCGAAAAGTCCGGGAAGCTAAATACCTGAAAGGTGAAAAGGTTAACAATTCTTTGGGGCTGTGACTGTACCCAGAGCCAATTGTTCATAACGTTCATACCTGGTACATTTTGTCTGGGCCACATACAGCATTGCATGCCTCCGATGTGATCCCCCACGTTTGGTTTAATACAAAGGCACTCATTGCGTTCCCGTACTGGTCAACGAGACCTTTCGTTAAATTTTGTGTTGCGTTAGCACAAGCTGTCATCCATGAGTGCTGAGGAATGGCACTAGGAGTGTTGCCCATTTCACGAAGCAGGTACCGGCGAATAACGCAGTGTTTTACAACTGATAAACAAGCATGCGACGCAGATTAACAGCTGTACCCACGCAGGCAAGTATATGTTTGTTGAGGCACAGGGCCCAAGGCCCTAGACTTGTAATAAGAGGTCGGCTGCATAGTCACGGTGACGGTCCGGGTGCCGCATTGCGTGCGTAGTGGCGTAGCCGGTCTGGACGGTTTTCTTTTCTGGTCATGACTTTCCAACACTGTTATGCGACGATACCATATCTACCTAAGTTTACATCGCAAGGGTGAATTTGTCCCATATCCCAGCACAGCGGACAACGACAGTAACACCTTCGTTCCAACTTCGCTCTTCCAGCATCTTCCGGCACAAAAAGCCAAACCTACTGCTCGCAGGAACGCGGTATTCAACTTCTCCGGCCAGGACCATAGATTTGGGCCTATCCGAATTGACTGGATTGATTTTGAAGGCATGAACAATCAGGCACATACCGGTGTTGTGGGCAAGGAGAAAGACTCCAGGGGACGAGGTGCGTTTCACGTCACTTTTGAATTTGGAACTCTCCACTCACACTCACAACATCGTAGGACCGGCCACGGCGACATTTGTGCCACGCACGCGAACAAGATCTGGGTCCACAAACCTTCCCGAAGGAACAGTTCATATTTTCCGTGAATCCCCCATGACTTCATCGAACAAAGAGCTCGAAGGATCCTCTTCATCCAGTACCGTCCCAACTTCAGAAAGTGATGGCGTAATGTTAGGTGTTCTCGCTGTTCCGTCATGGATGACACCGTCCGAGTTTTTGGCATTTGTTGCTCCAGCTGCAGACAGCATAGCTCATCTACGAATCATTCGGTGAATTAATTCCTCTTGTTGGATTTTTATAGCAGATAACAGAAACTGCAGTGGTCGCTAGGGATTCTGCACCCAACCGTTCAATTGTGGTCATCAAGTTCAATAGAGCGGCCGAAGCAGCCGAATTCGTAGAAGCATACAATGGAAAACCATTCAATTCTATGGAGGTATGCAATCATTGCTTTTTTTCGCCTTGCCAATACGTGTCCTGTTTTCTAGCCGGAGATCTGCCATGTAGTCCACGTCGTGTCCGTAGAGATCAACCCTGATGATTCGATCTCTCCTGCCATTACCCGCCTTGGATCAACACAGACATCTATGTACGAACTACCCACATGCCCCGTCTGCCTTGAGCGTATGGATTCGGCTGTAACCGGCCTAATTACGGTGCCTTGCTCACATACGTTTCACTGTCTGTGTCTGAGTAAATGGGGCGATAGTCGGTAAGCCATGTCTTTTTTTCCAATGGACCAAGAATTTCATGTCATTCGTATACAGCTGTCCTGTCTGTCGGTACTCCCAAACCCTACTCTCCTCACACCCAACATCTTCGAATACCACTCGCTCTTCTCTTCCCATCCCGTTTGCAAACTCGCCGACACCTACCCTTTCCTCCTGCGCTGACTGTTCCTCCACCACCAACCTCTGGATCTGTCTCATATGCGGCAACATTGGCTGCGGACGATACGGTCGCGCACACGCACACGCACATTATGACTCCACGACTCACCTATACGCACTGGAGCTCGAAACGCAAAGAGTATGGGATTACGCTGGCGACGGGTACGTACACCGGTTGATACAGAACAAAGCGGATGGAAAGTTAGTCGAGTTGCCGAGCGCTGCATCGTCGATGGGAATGGGTGCCAGTCCGAGAGAAGGAGGTTTGGGACCAAGCCCAGCTGATGCGCTCAGTGCAGAGAAGATCGAAGCTATTGGGATTGAATATTCGTATTTGCTGACATCGCAGCTGGATTCGCAAAGATTGTATTACGAGGAGCAGTCTACGGAGTTGAAGACACAGGTCGAAGAATTGAAGCAATTGATGGAAAATTTGGGTCGGGAGTTAGAGAAAGAAAGGACAGGTTTCAGGGAGCAGGAATGGAAAAGACGGCGCGAGGATGAGGCGAGGATGGCTGGACTAGAGAAAGATAAATCGAAGGCGGAGAAGAAAGCAGAAAAAGTATCTGAACTTGCGAGGTTGCTGGAGAAGGAGCTTAAGGAGGAGCGCGCGGTCGCAGAAGGGCTCATGAAAAATCTCGAAAGGATGAAAGAGAAGGTCGAACAATCTGATAAGGAGAAAAAAGATCTCGCTGTCAAGATCGCTGACCTGGAGGATCAGGTTCGAGATGTGATGTTCTTTCTGGAAGCGAAGACGAAGATTGAACAAGGTTCGGGGCTGGAGGCCGAGGCTGCTGGAGGGTCGATTGAGGTGCCAACACCTTCACATTCAAAGAAGAAGAAAAAGCCTCGGAAAGGCTAATGTTCAACGTTCAATGTCGCAGCGGCCAAGTCCCCCAGGCATCTGACTTGATATTCCGGTATTGATGGAAAAGGTGGATGCCATTAATTAGCTATAGTGTTGCCGTGCTATGGTACGCGTATATATCGTGCAAAACGTGCTATAACGACCAAGATTCTGCGCATAAACCTACTTGGCGATACATTCTCGGGAGGATCCCGCGCCCTTTTTACGCCGTAGCTAAACAATTGTGAGACACAAGTCAAGCAAGATGTATAAAAAACGATTAGAGTCCCTCGAAGAATGACAGATCTTGGGCTGAGAGCCCCCCCTTGCCACTAATTGTTGGTGTTGTGGGGGTGGTAGGAGAGGTGGCTATCTTCATGAAATTTGGTGGAAGACCCGGTTTCATTAATGGGGGCTTGAGACTTTGCAAAGGTGGAGAGGGGACATGCCCAACTGAAGGAGGAAGTAGTGTCTGTAGTCCATTGGCTGCCGTGATGTTGAGTTGACCGATTGGCGATAGAGACGACACGGAGGACTTCAGCTGCGCCATCGCAGAATCCTGTTGTTGCTGCATCATGGATCCACCACCCAGCAGATCCTCAAACGGGTTGACATCAGGTGATCCAGGTGGAGGGAGCGCATGTGGCAATGGCGATGGTGGAGCGGGCCATCGCCCGCGCCGAGCAGCAGCGGTCTCCACTAGGCTCAACGTTCGGGAGTGATCAGCCGCTCTGGATGCTTTCCGTTTTGGAGATCCTTTAGCTAAGAGTTGTGGCGAACTTGGCATTGAAGGCAGTTTTTTCGATATTGGGACTGACTTTGTTGGTGGACGTGGGGGAGAGGGAGTGCGAATGGGGGACGAAACGAAATCGTCAAAATCATCAAAATCGTTGGGTTGATTGGCCAGCCTAGCAGATTGCGAGAAAAGACTTTGATCCGACGAAACCGACGAGAAGCTGACGTCGCCTAGTGGTACTTCAGTAGAGGCGAGCGGTGGGAGGGAGCAGAATTCTGAAAAGTCATCATTATCGTGCAAACTGGGAAGGGGTACTATGGTTGGTACAGGGTGATCAACCTGGGACGATGGCGCAGAAATGGGATTAGAAAAAAGGAGGGGTTGATTGGCATCAGGTGGGAGAAGCGTTGACGGCGATCGGGAGGAAGGCGGGGGTGGTAATTTGAAAGCTGAGGATGTATTTGCGGACGGACTGGTGGTTGATGGATTTGCCATCATGACTTGAGGGAACTTTCCAACAGAAGGTGAAATGATGGACGCAGATGTTGGAGGTCGTGCTGGTGGAAGTGGTTGTAGTTCGGCAATTATCGACAATTTTTTTGTTCGTGTGTCCGCAGCCGAATCAAGAGGTGGGTGGAATTCAGAAGTTGACTTATGCGGCATTGAAGAAAGAGAGGACAATGTAGACAAGGGGGAGTTGATTCGGGGAGGAAAGGAAGCCTGTTTTCCTTCATCCCGTAGATCGAATAGAGAATCAACACCATTCGTCTGTACTCGCTGCACTGAACCAGAATTACTCCCAGCCAATATCTGCGACATTGGCGGTCTTGGCGGGGGCAATGGCGGAGGTAAAGTTGTGGAAAAGGATGATGATTTGATCATGTTTGACAACACTGGCACCTGATAATCGGGTTTCGTTGAGTTATCGCTGGAACTCGGAACAATGTCAGATAGGAACTCGAGGTCATCAGATGAGAGATCAAGGGAGTTCGGAGAAGGCGAAACGCTGCGTGGAATTTTTGTGCGCGAAAAGTGGTTGAGAAATCGAGAAACTACAGAAGGTGGGGGAGTAGGCTCTAGGTTGACCTTAGACTCAGGCTGCGCCGAACTAGCATCAGTGGTCGAGACTCCGAGCGTGGAGGGGGTTTGGGTGTAGGGAGCCGGAATGGTCGTCAAACATGGCGCAACAGTTGCAATGGACGGGCCGGGAAGAGGGGCAGATGGCATTTGAGCCTCCACACTTAAACGTCCGGGCTCAGGAGGGAAGTTCTTCGGGGTCGAAATAGCTGGAACAGGTGATGGTGATGGTGAATGTTCTTGATTGCGATCCGGAGGCGAAGTGGCCGTTTTCCGTCCCCAAAACGAAAGCAAGCCTCCTGTTTTCTTCCCTTTACTCGCATCAGAATTGCTGGGAGATAACGCTTCAGTTTTCTTCTCCAGTATCCGCCAACCAGGGGGTAAGTCGTCTTGGACCACATCGGACCTAGCCTTGACTGCTGTTTCCCAAGATGTGGATCCTTTCGAGACCATAAATTGGGCCATAGGACTCAAACGTGTCAGAGGAACGTGTCTGGTAAGACGAATTGCATCCGCCATATTCTTGGCCATTGCAGTCTTGCTGAACTGAACAGCAGGCGGCAAAGTCAGATTTTGAGGAATTATTTTCGCTGCGGCTGCTGCACTATTGTATATGTAAATGCTTAGTACCTCTCATGAATAGCAATTCCCTCACTTACAGACCCTCAACTTCTGGCAATCCTCGCAAAGTACTTCTCCCCTCGTCTACAACGTTTCGGTTTATAGCATCATTTTGTTCTGGCCATAACTCTTGTGAAATATCTTCAAACTGATGAAGGATGGACGCTAAAAGCTCTGGAGGCTAGTGGATAATGAGCAAGATACGGTGGAGGAAGGAAGGTTGAAGTTCTCACTACACGACGATCTCGCTTCTCCTTTTGTATTTTTGCCATTTTCCACTCGTCCAACGGCTCTTCCGTTTTCTCTTCAACTTCAGCTACAACGTCAGTTCCCCATGCTGATCCCCATTCACAGAGATCCGAAGCCGGCACAAGGGTCGACGTCCATGGCGCTTCAATATCAGCCGATTCAAACGTTCCAAAGGCGTCGGGGCTGCCTGGGCGGGTCTCGGGAGATTCGGGCACAGACTCAAACTCGATATTATCACCGACTGTAACGCCTGAAGGCGGCAGTAATGGAGGCGATTCTTCCGGCCGCGGGTGAGATAGTGGTGGATCTACATGTGGAGGTGATGTCGTGTCCGAGTCCGCTTGCTGTGGCAAGGGTGTACGAGGCAGAACAGAAGGCTCGGGGAAGGTCACGGTGGAGGACCTGCCAATAGGTATATCTTCATAAGAAGATGGTTCCCAAACCTTTGTCGCGGTAGTGGGCTGAGACCACAATGAATTGTCGACACCTGAGGGTTCGTTCCAAGGAACCCCGGCTCCAGTCGACCATGAGGGCATCCCGATGTCAGCTTCCTGCTCGTCTTCGGGCACAAGTGCTTGAGTGCCAGTGACCCAGGAGGTAGAATCGGTTATTCCTGTTCCACCAAAGACAGGGTTGGCGGGTTCACCCCATGCATTTGCCCATGGGTCGTCCATCCTGAACTCGGCGGCGTCACATACGATGAACAATCGTTTTATTATATAAATAAATAAATCGTGTGGTTTAGTGCACGTGATGGCTGTCTCAGAAGTGGACTGGGATTGTCGGACATATTATTTCTGTGCTGCACCATACCACCGTTCACCACTTCAGTTCCCTCCATGGACGTGTCGGCGGGAGAGCGTAATATTCTAGAATGGGACGAGGACGACGTGCAAGAATGGCTTTCAAATTTAGGCTACGCTCAGTATGAGAGTCAAATCAAAGGTGATATCTGCCTCTGTACCGGGTTCAGCGAGGGCTCAACAGAGTCCATCAGAGCACAACATCTCTGGCGATGTTCTGTGCATGCTTGACTTGGATGGACTCAAAGCAGTCGGCATCTCGACAGTCGGCCAGCGCCTTTCTATCCTCAAAGCCGTCTATCTTGTCAAACTGGCCCATAGCGTCCCAATCGATCCAGAACACTACATACCACCCTGTACGTTCTCTTCTCCATACTTGTGCATACGGGGCTGATATCGGGAATAGCGGAAGCTCAGGAGCGGCAAGACAACCTATCACTAGAGAAACTTCACGAAATCGTTACAGATCAGGGTCTGTGATTGTTTTGCTGCTGATTAGGTACTTTAAATTTACTGACTGAGGAGACACAGGCAAGCGCTTACACTTTCTGGAAGAAGAGAACAGGCGTTTGAAAGACAGTTTGCAATCATTCTTCGAGGAGTTCAACCACCTTCGATCCTCTCTAGGTCAACCCGTAAGCTTGTACTTCATGACAACATGACAAGTGTGACATGTAGTGCGAACCTTTATTATACAGGACGAAACAAGTCCACTCCGACGACAACCTTCCTTCAAATGGGCTTCGTATGTCAAGCCCGGGAAATCACCCACCAAGCCCGACATCGAGTCACCTCATCCATCACCACAACAGATGGAACACGACATTTCCTCCACCCGCATTCCTCCGCAATCACAACTCTCATCAGCAAACTCTTCCGAGAAACAACCCACTCAGCGCCCGTCCAACGAATCACAGGGCTCAAACGTACCCAAACCCAAAGTTCAAGAAAGTTCCGACAATCTCAAAAGCTTTAAAGTCAGCTTGGATGATCCAACATGGAAAGTCCTTCCAGCTGCATTGAAGAAGTACAAAATCAACAACGATAACTGGCAAAATTATGCCATGTTCATATGCTACGGATCAACCGGTATGCCAATTTTTTGCTTTGGTCCCATTAATTTCATTATTCCTGAAATGTTAGGCAACCGCATAGAGCGATGTCTCAGCTATGACGAGAAACCACTTCTTCTTTTCCAAAGATTAAAAGATGCTAGGAAAAACCCAGTGTTCATGTTGAAACACATCAAGGACATCCGTTCGCCCATCGTCGTCGCACAGCAAAAGCATGCCGCACGAAAAGCTTCCTCGACCATCAGCGTTAGTGATCTCACTAAGACCCACCAAAAGGCTTCAGGATCGGGGCAAGGTCGATCGAGCCGCCCACCGAAATTGGAAGTAAGCGACCTTTCTGGGGCCCCTTTGACGGGAGTCAGTGTGCAGCCTGGATGGCCGGAAGTTTTCTCGCCTTCCGGGGAGCAGAAAGAACGAGTGGATGATACGACAGCAAATGGGACAAGATATGAATCATCATCGACCAGTGGAACAAACGTTGCGGGAGGACCAAGTGATACCACGAAGTCTCGGAATGCAGACGGAATCGAGGCAAATGGAGGCGCACATGTAAGGGAAAATCCGGTAGCCTCATCGGGTGTTTCATATGCGGTGGCGATCTATCCTTATATGGCGGAACAGGATGACGAGTTTGACGTCGTAGTGTAAGCTTGCACTTTCATCTCGCTTGGATATAATTAACTTTGCTCAAAGAGGCGACACCTTTGTCATACTGTCCCGGGCTCGTGGTTGGTGGGTTGTCCAACGCGATCCCACAGGATCAGGTGTGGTGGACACGGACACGAGCAAGCAAGGCTGGGTGCCAGCAGGTTGTCTACTTGAGACCAATGTGCCTGTTGCTTCAGCTATCGCGGAGGCAACGGCAAAGAAGTCCGAGACTGGATCGCCGCCGCAATCGCCCGTGTCTAAAACACCGATTTTACCACTTAGCATCATTTCGACCAGCTTCCCCGGTATTGCTTTGATGGATTACAAGAAGAAGGGAGAGGAAGAGCTTAATTTAGTCAAGGATGATGCTTTGCGTGTGTTCAAGCGATATAATCATTGGTCTTACGTGAGTACTTCTTGTCTGTTGCCGATTGCATACATACTTATGTGCCATTTGTAGGCCGTGAAAGAGGATGGGGGAGATCGAGGATGGGTACCGGTGCGTTTGCCATGGTATTGACCCTCCTGTTACATCTGGTTAACATAACCCACTTTAGTCATGGTTCATTGGCAAAATAGCACAAACACCAGCAACACCAACGGCGGCTACGGCACCTGCTGCCCCAAATCCTTCTGGGCCGTTGGATGATATGACCCAGGTCTCGCCAATGTCATCCGCCTTCCCTTCGACGCAGAATCGAACAACGGCTACCTAATTTGTTTATTCTCTCCTTTGTCGTGATCTACATCACCATGTCCGAGTCACATCTGATTCTGTCAGCCATGTGTGCTTTGTGTTTTGCTGGACTCCCTAGCCACAAGCGGTTTAGACTTTTACTGATATTTGATATCGGTGTCCTTCCATTCTTCTACATTGCCAGCCCTACTACTTTCGTGATATTCAGTTGCCACCAGATTGCTCAAGATCCGTCTTTCATCATGATTTCCCATTCTTGAACATTATCATTGGTACCTCTGAACATTGTATGCTAGCGATTTATCGGATTACGGTGTAATGATAGTTTTAGTAAAACAGGGCTGCGGTACATCAAGAACACGAGGTACAGTACAGGTTCGAAGACAGTAGTCCGTGTGGACATGGAAGGTGGAGGAGACATATACAAGCAGCTGAAAGAGAAGAATGAAAAAAGAACATACATGTAAGCTATTCAAGTAATACGTTGATATTCAATATTTTCGTGCTATTATAGGGTTGTGCACATCACCAACCAGGGTGCCACCACCTTCGCTTTGAATCCGAGTCAGAGCGGGGACGGTGTCGAGATCCGTCAGGTATCACAGGACCTACGTTAGGAATCGGTAGCAAAGAACCCGTTTTAGAATAAGTAATGGACTAAAATAAAAAGGTGTTGGTTACATACCCGTGTCGGGATGGCGGTGGCAATCACTTGGTGAATACACGTTATGACTAGAGGGATATGGCGGTGGTGGAGAAGCATAAGAAGTTGGCGGTGGCGGTGGTGGTGCGTAGTCATGTGGGCCGTCAGACCCATGTGAGCGGCGTCGCTCGCGATGCATCCCGGGGAAGACAGGGAGGCCAGAGGAAATGTATCGATCACCACTAGATCCTGGTTGGTTCTGCTCGATCCCATTAACAGTGTATGTTTCTCGACCATCAGGATAAGTGCGTGTGATGTGTTCGTTGCCCTGTATCACCACGAAAGATGGAAGCGTGGTCGTAGGTGGTTACGTATGGAAGTGAATATCGGGAAAGAGCCAAGAGAAAAGTGAGGTAACTTACATCCGAATCTCGGCGCTTCCATACGGTCTGAGTCACACCGTTGACAGTGGTGGTCATCCGTGACTCTTGTGTCCAACCGCCGTCCCCAGGATAATTGAAGGACTGGGATTGGTGGTACATCATCATTGGCGAAACGTTGCTTCCTATGGTGGGGAAGGCGCGCCGGCGGGGCATACCAACAAAATCTTCCATGACACCATCCAGCTCATGGAATCTACGCTCGGGATTATGAGGGAAAACTGGAGGCTCGTAACCCCAAGGGTCACTATGGAAGTGATTGAAATGAGACAGGCCGTGTCGTTGCATATCGCCGAAAATGGAATTGAACAGCGTGAATGGGTCAGTGAACGCAAAGGGTGAATGAGGGTGTCGTCTGCTGAAAGGACGAGAAGCGAAAGGGTCGAAGAAGGGATTTGAGGCACTGCCGAAGGAATGGTGGTGACGGTGGTGGTGGCTGGGATGATGATATCGCCCGCCATGATTGTTTCTACGAGACTCATCACGAGGCTGCGGAGGAGGCCATTCTCCATGCATATCATAGATCTGGGTGCGATAAATAAAATTGCGAACTTGGGCGCCATTGTAATCACTCACTTTGCGATTCTGCGGATCGTTGAGAACTTCGTATGCATTGTTGACCTGGAACAACCATAACGAACGAATATTCCTATTGTGATAAACTTGCACGCACCTTGCGGAATTGTTCCTCAGCTGAAGCCTTGTCGGCAGCCGAGGCTCCAGGCGGAAGCCTGTCTGGATGTGTTTGGAGAGCTCTCTTCTTGTAGGCTTTGCGAACTGCACACCCAGGGTCAGTTAATGTTGTACGGCGAAGACGGTGGCACAACAGACTCTGCTCGGAAGTAGCGTCGTCGTTTATCTCCAGAACTTGGTACAGATTTCGAGGCATGACTGTAAGGTGGTATGAGCAAAGAGTTGACGACGAATAAAAGGGAAAGGACAAGAAATGCCAGTTCAAGACAATTACGCAGGACCCGGGAGCGGACTTACTGCATGCGCGCTCCACGCCTTGTAAATAACCAATAAATGGCCCGCACGGACTTCGCCTACGGTAATTAATATTTATCAACAATGATAATATTATGCTTTCATTCTGAGAAGCTACCACCAGCTTGGGGAAGACCATCTTACCGTTGGCCATGCTTCTAGTAAGTATCAGTTGCGACTTCTCTTCCGTCTGTCTTCCAAGTCCACATCCATCTCACCAGCTTCACCCCCTGTCGGCTTACCATTCATCACCCGCTGTACCACATTTTCCCATATCAGATCATTCACACCCTTCGCCTTCCCCAGCTGATCTTTAAGCCAACCAACCTCCCTCTCCAGCTCCGAGACTTTCGACTGCAGGCACACCGTTGTTGAGGTGGCTGACGCAGGTGCCGTTGATTGGACAAAAAATGTGTGATCTCGAGCAAATTCTTCTGCACTGTACTCGTCATCGTGGAAGGTCTAGAAAGAATGTTAGAACATGGGCCCACACTTGAAATTTTGATGTGAAAAACTTTCGTCATCTTGACCGGTCAATAACACCGACACCTCGTGTACTTCCCTGCTCTTCACATCCCTCATCCTCTGAAACGGTACAACTGGTTTAACTGAAATCATGTCCCTCGCGTCCGCAGCACTGGCGCCCACGCCGAGGTTCAAGCTTACATGCCCAATTAGATCCGGTGGTTTGAGAATCGTTGCTAGGAATGTGACAGAAAATCCCTGGTGTGTGGAAATGGTGCGCAAGAGCTGGTGTGAAGGGATATCGTAAATGTGAATCAATCCGGTTGAACTGCCCACGACGAGCAGCGAGGATGTGAGAGAGATTGTTAAGCTTGTGATTGGCTGTCTGTGGCGAGGACGAGAAACAGTGAGCTCGAGGACAACGTGGAAAGCCGCTGGAATGTACCCGACAGATATGAGTCTCCTTTTAGTTTGAGGATCGCCCACTCGAATAATGTCGCTTACGCCAGCACCACCAACAGCTTCCACGATCTGTGCCCCAGATTTATCATCGCGCTGGCGAAAGAGGTTCACCTGATGTATGGAACCGTCCTTCGATGCGGCGAAAAACATGCGCTCTGTGAGGTCCCATGCGAGGTTGACGATTGGTTGGGGAAATTGGAACGTTGTCAGGAGCGACCTTGAAGATAGATCCCAGAGCTACAACAAAACATATACGAAATAATAAATTCCTGCGAGGGTATGAGAAGTACCTTGACAGAATGGTCTAGGGACGCAGTCAGTGTCCTGCATGTTGGGAATGGGCCCACACCGCAGATGATGTCAGTCACCGGCAACGTGTGGTCTGACAGAGTGCAATACGGTATTGGAAGGTCATTTTGAAGGTCATCGTCCAGCAATCTGCCAAAATCCAACACAGCAGAAATAAACTTTTAGTTGGACTGCACCGTGTGGCTTGAAAATAAGGGTGGCCAGATTAACCTCGAAAGGGACCAGATGCTCACGCCGGAATCCTCGCTTCCAGAGAGCAGTATGGCGCCGTCGTGACTAAATCGCAGGATAGTCACTCGTCGGTAATGTGCATCCCATGAGTTATACAAGATGCCAGAGGCAGTCTGATATGCACGTAATTATTCAGCGTTATACACGGACTTGATGGTAACTCACTTCCCATAAGTAAATTCGCCCTTGTGCGGTACCTCCTGTACAGTAATCACCTCTGCGGTCCACAGAAATGCATGTAAGTTTTTCAGGCAACACGATCTTCAATGCAATTTGGTCCTAAACGGAGGAGGTTGAGTCCCCTGCAATAAATGGCCAAACACAATATTACCTTTTGAAAATTGTACATGTTCAGAATCGATTTATCTGGTTGGGACGACAGTATAAACCCTCCTTGTCCACCTCTGGACTCCACCATCGCAGTACAGTGTTGCGCAGCGTTTGTCTGTTTGAATGACGCAAGAGGAGTACCGGTGTGTATGTCGTGGAGCGTAAGTGCACCGGTTGAATCTAAGCCCGCTGTTGAGCACAGAATTGTTTCGTGGAGATGCATCGCAGGCGCCAGTGACCAGCCTCAAGCTTCGAAGTCGAGTTACTGATCGCGTGACCGCAACAAATTTTGTTGGTCTACAGGAGACCCGAGCCAGAGTTTCCTAGAAGCCAATTCTCTGACAGAATTTTCTCTAACGACAGTTGATCAATCGGCTGGACATTGGTGAGCAAACTGTCTTTTTTGCCAATGTAGAGGTGAACAGAAGGCTTAGAGCGTGGAAAGCATGGATGCTGTTGAAAGGGCCAATACCGAGAGACAAAAACGATGGTGAGAACCCCTACCCGAGGTAAATATAGCTAATGTTTGTTCGCGGTCTAGGGCGAAGGATCAGAAAGTTGGCGAAGGAACCTATGCTGTAGTTTACCGAGGTAGGGTCTTGCTCTTTCTCCTCAGTATTCTTGATCACCGTATCTTTCCCAGGACGCGAGGTTGCCACGGGAAGGAAAGTAGCCATCAAAAAAATTAAAGTCGGCCAATTCAAGGATGGGCTGGACATGTCTGCTATACGCGAGGTTAAATACCTTCGGGAATTACACCACCAGAATGTAATCGAGGTGGGTTCTTTTTGACCAAATTGATGTCGGAAAAATCTTACGCTCCTAGTGCCATAGCTGCTGGACGTGTTCTCATCGAAAACAAATCTGAATCTAGTGCTGGAATTTCTGGACTCTGATCTGGAGATGATCATCAAAGACCGATCTCTCGTTTTTCTCCCTGCAGACATCAAAAGCTGGATGGCCATGACATTTCGTGGCCTCGAATTCTGTCACCGAAATTGGATTCTACACCGAGTAAATCTTAGCTGTTGTTTATCATTACCCTCTCCCATTTACTCATATTCTACGGCGTCGTTCTAGGACCTCAAGCCGAACAACTTGCTCATAGCGTCCGACGGTCAGCTCAAGATTGCTGATTTCGGATTGGCCCGTGACTTTGCCGATCCAGGTTACAAAATGACGTGTCAAGTTATCACTCGGTACGTTTACATTCTAATTCGTTGGCCCTCATCCCGACCGCCCCCATTCTCACACTGTCATCAGATGGTATCGCCCGCCGGAGTTGCTCTTTGGCAGCCGCTATTATAGCACAGCCGTCGATGTGTGGTCTGTTGGATGCATCTTTGCAGAACTGATGTTGCGCACGCCGTATCTTCCTGGGGAAACTGACATGGACCAGTTGAAGACAATTTTCCGTGCGCTGGGGACACCGACTGAGGAAGATTGGCCGGCATGTTCTATCAGAAAATCGCGTATTCCAATTTCGCCTTACCTTTCCTCTGCAGGGACATACCAAATTACCAGACTACGTCTCTGTTGGACAATTTCCAAAGACGCCACTGCGTGATCTGTTTACCGCCGCCAGCGCTGATACCCTGAATTTGCTTAGCAAATGCCTCACATATGAACCTCGAAGACGCATTAGTGCGAAGGAGGTTTGCCATCATAGATTTCGAGATCACTCTTTCTGACTGTCTTATGTTTCAGGCCCTTCACCATGCCTATTTTACTGCCCTTCCGTACCCGTCCCATCCATCGAAACTTCCTAAATGCACGAATCAAGCTTCGTCGCATCCGCTGGATGAAGTTGACGGCAATATTGACCTCGGCAGTCCCAAGTCAGGACCAAGAAGAACGCAAAACAAATTGAAGAGAAAACTATCTATTGCACACGAGGCATCCAAGAGTAGATCCATTGCGCGCCGTTTAGATTTCACGCAGCAACGTAAAGTGTCATGATCATGAGGACAACACTACATCCTTTGTTAATTCACTCGTATGTAACTCCGGGACTTGGGTGATATACAGGTATGTAATGTAATGCGTGTAAACTAGAATTGCAATATGATTTGACAGCGAGGATATATGAGCAAACCAGGTTGACAAACAAGAAATATCAACGAGGCGTATCACAAACGGTACATTTCTCCACCGCAGTCCCTGGATTTGATAACATACACGTCAAACACGTCCAACTCCCTTGAGACGCCTTTGAAGGTGGCTTCATCCCCGCAGCGGCCCAATCAAAACCTGTGACAACTGGCTTTGCCTTTGTGTCCTGGCTAATTCGAGGCGCTTCGCAAATGATGCATTTGTCGACCGCAGTTACTGGATTTGAAAGCATGCACAGCGAACAGGTCCAATTCTCTGCTTCGGATTTTGCAGGTGGTTTCATATCCGCAGCTGTCCAATCAAATCCTGCTGGAGCAACCGTTTCCGACCTTGCACTAGTCCAATTGATTAACGTAGAGAATTCAAAGGTCGGCAGAGAGGATACAGGTGCAGTCTTGGCCGCATTTCGTGCTGCGACGTGACTGGGAGCAACGATAGAAAATGAGCCGATAGTAAAGGTATAGGACGGGAGGTCGTCCACGGCCATCGCAAGTGCAGCTTTCCTCGGATCTTGCCTTGCCTTCATCTCGTCCTGATGCGTCGACTTGGGAGATGGAGGTGTGCCTCCGGATGGAATGTCTGGCTGGTAGCTGAAACGCAATTTGGACGGTTCCTTCGGGGCCGATGACTTCACACCTAACACTCTGTTCCCACTCTGCGGTGATCCTGGAATGCCCAAGGGGGAAGCGCTGTTGGGTATTGATGGTGCTGGTTTCGAGTGCGCTTGATCTGAGATTTCGATGATCTGAGCTGGTCGGATTGGTGCGGCGGCTAGAGGCATGTCGATGTCGTCAATTTCCTCGATCGTGACAGATAACTTCGAAGTAGCATGATCAACTCCATTGACGAGAGGAGTCTTCTTCTGTTTCTTTGCCATTCGATCATCTTCCAGGTCTTCGTCAACTTCTTCAATGACGATCGGCGATGGGCTGGCACGACCGTTCGATGAGCCGTTGATGCCATTGACGGGATGACGGTCCAGCTGAGGGCTGCGATGAACATCTGTGGACGATGAACTAGAACTGCTACCATTATTTGATTTCTCAAAAGTTGTGGGCGGGCGCGAACGTTTGCTTCCCTGAATTTGATATTTTAAGCTCCTGACAACACTGAATAGGGGTGAATATATATACCTTTGGCACAGTGGCTTCAATAATTGCTTGTGGGGATAACACCTGTTCTTTCGGTTTAGCAGGGACGGATGGTTTTCCGGTAGCCCTTGACCGCTTAACAGGTTTCTTGAACAGTGGTTTGACGGGACTTGCAGTCTGATACGGATTCGAAACATCGGGCTTCCGGGGAGGTGTAACTTCCTTTATGAGTTCTGTCATAAAGTTGGCTGCTTGGGTGGGCCGGGAGGCAGGTGGAGAAGATGACTCGCTCTGTCCCCACGTTTGTCTCAGCGGCGAGGGGATGGCGGGAGCGGTGGGCTTGGGAAGCACATTGGAGGTGCGTAAACGCGGTATGGAGGCTTGCCGGGTCGCGAAAGTACCGTTGATCGCGGGACTGGCTCCATCGGAGACAGGGAACGGATATGCTGTGGCTCCGTTTGGACGAGAGGGTGGAGATGGAGCAGTCGATCGACTCGGAGGTGTATATGGTGCTGAGACATACTGGGAGGACGAAGCGTCTTCGCCGACACGACGCCTCTTGGTATCAGTCCTTGGCGTCTCAGGAGGTGACAGTCTGATCTTTGGAGACGATGATCTGGGTGAACCAAAGGCAGGAGAACGATACCGATTGCGAGGTCGCGCACTGCCACCACCCTCCCATCGGTACACACCGTTTGGATTCTTACTTAAGGTCTTGCGGGGTGTTTGTATATTAGTGGAATTGGACGAGCCGGGGGTCGTAAAGTCAACAAAGGGCGAGTTGCCACGAGCGGGAGTTGGAGGTGAACTCGAAAAACGAAACGGTTCCGGTTTGTCGTCGTCTGGGGTTGTTGGGGATCTAGTTGAGCATACTCCGTCATGCTGTGTTGGAAGTTGAACGTACTTGTACTTTGGTTGATGAGAGCTACCAAGCCAGCCGCCTCAACCTGATTGAGAGGTTGGCCGGCCTTTTGGGTCAGGAACGCTGCGACGGTCTCAAGATTTTTAGCTGGGGAAGGAGTCATGTTGTCGGATGAGAAAGTGGCATCCCTGGATGGAATCGCAGAAGTGGATGATGGCAGAGAATGCACGGGGAAGGTGTTCTGCGTGTGGGGAGGGCTGGGTGTCCCGTCAGGACTCAGATCATGCGACATCTAAACGCGGATGTCAAGACCAAATAATGAGGAAATCCAAGCATTAGACATACTTGATGTCCTCTAGCCGATAAAGACTGAGCTGCTGAAGCGTGCTCGTCTCGCAAGACAACTGGCTCCTCAATCTGGGAGCTCGCGACAACTGGAGATCGGGAACGAAGCGGGATTATATAACTGAGTAGACCAGAAAGGCTCCATGGCTACGATGGAGGAAAATGTGTCAGATGAGGGCAAAGAAGACTGGGGAGGAATCGTACGGATTTTTTTGGAGCTGTGGCTCGGGAATAAGGCAACGATTGATGATTCCGGGCGGCGCGACGGTCGAGGCGGCGGATAGCGCTCATAATTTATTTTTGAAGAGAGACGTCAAGCCTTGGCTGGGGACGCCAGCAGTGAGATCTTGAGCGATTTTAAACAAGGAGGCGAGGCAAAGCGGCTCACTGGCAAGCTTTGTCCGAGTCAAAGCAAAAAAGGTCAAAGCAGGTAACTTTAGGGCTGGTCAACTCAGACTCCGTCGAGTCTGGCTACAGGTTCAAGCTTTCAAGCTTCAAGGTCGCCAGGCACTGGCAGCCAAGAATGCCAAACAAATTCGTCGAGACTCCTTATCCTCTCATTGACGCAGATCCCCATGCAGCTCGCGTTCTTCGTTACTTTCGGGCATCCGACTATGCAACCTGGGCCGCTGCAACCGCTGCATTTCCCTCCGCATTGTACTTGTGGGGTAGGCTCAGGCTTATGTCTTGCTTCCTTGCATCCTCATCAACTTGCTCATGGTGCAGACATGGCCGACCGCTCAAATGTCCGACTCCGGACCTCTCTTCGCTTGGGTGGACTTCTTGGCTTTGTAGGCGGTTTTCTCTTGGCCTACCAGCGGTCAAGCTGTAAGTCTCCCCACATCACTTGGAAACCCATAAAACCGATTGAACTCTGGTCAAATTATTCAAGTCCGATTTTGGGGTTGGTCCGAGAACAAGCGAGAGGAAGAAATGGATCTGGCCGAGCTCACTCAACGTGCTGGAGAAGGTAAACCGCTATACGGCGAGTCCGACCAACCGGGGTGGGTCCAAGGAGTTGCCTACCGAAATTCTGCATTTTCACAACTGAAATTTTGTAAGTTTTCATTCCTCGTCGTATCTTGGATCTAACGTGGATCTTCTTCGCAGCCGCCTTCCCGATGTAAGTCACCCAGGTAAAAGCTTGCTCAAGGTAAACTGACGAGTGCTTGAGGTTCAATTTGGTTAATCACCCTCATCATGGGACGGACCCTGCAAAATACGGTGTCAAGGAACCGGAGAGCCAACTAGAAGAATGAAAACTGTGGTGACCATGACCAGAGCTGGTGATCTCGATATGCTGCGTTGTATCCAACTACAGCCGTTATTTGATTCATTCTTCCATACACTCACATTCTGTGAGTTTCTTGGTCAAATATCAATTCCATCAGAGAAACTTCCAGGTGAGAAAAAATACCAAAAAGACCAAGTTCTGTTTCATTACACTAGTTGGTCCTGCTTACTGTGGTGATCCTGAACTTGAATGGCTACCTTGCCTCCTCTTTCTGCCATACTTTCAAGTACAGCAAGTGCAGACAACCCACTAGCACAAGCACTTTCGATCCTATTCGAACCATCTCTCATTCTCTTTTCAAACCTCGTCCCACAACTTGCCTTACGCTTGGGAACCACCGACCATTCACATTCCCTCATTACCACCTACCGCGGAGTCACGCACGCCGCACTTGCGATAATCGCAAACTGGGACGACCATCTCAAGTCGCAGTTCATTGCCGGTCATCCTCGCATCGGGGAGAGTAAAAACCTGTCACACCTGAGTGCCAAGGAGCAAGGCACCATCAACCTCTGCGTTGCTCCCACTCTACCGGCGGTATTAGCTCGCTTGGAGCACCTTAATGCATGCTACGAGCGACGATATCCAGGTTTGCGATATGTAACGTTCGTCAATGGAAGGAGCAGGGCCACTATAGCCGAGGAGATGGAAGACTGCCTTGGGATCAAGCATTCGTTGTCGTCTGATGAACCGTCAGTTGCTAGCTTTGAGCCCGTACAGGTGGAGGGAGTAGAATGGAAAATGGAATTGCAACGGGCGGTCATGGATGTGGGACGGATAGCTGAGAGTAGGCTGGTGGTGTTGGGAGTTCAATGATCGGAGAAGGGTTGTCTGCTTCGAGGTTTGGGAATGAATGGACTTGGGAAAGTTGATTGGAATGGCAGTGTCCATCGATTTGCAGCACGATAAATACAGGCACAGGGGGGTAAACATCCTAAATAAGTAAAAAAAGAAAAGATAAGAGCTACTTATCACGACGAACGACTCTGTGTTGTTCGAATTCCTTTAGTCCTTGCTCGCTCCACCTTTCGCTACAGTATAGTGAGCCATCGGCACACTGAAATTGACAAGCCATACTGACACGTTGAACACTCTTTTTCCGAGCCTCCCATTCAGGATTCTGGCGACAAAGCTCCTGCAACATCTCGTCGACCATAGTCTTATGTTCCAAGGCCTCCTTCTCCTTCTGCCCTATTAGTTCACGAGCCAAACGAGATCCCTCCTTGAGCGCCTTCATCCGCTCCTGATGTTGGTGCTCCACTTGTCGAGCCCATTCTTCACGATCCTTCTGTCGTCTGAGTTGGTGGTCGCTGAGATTGGCAAATCGTTTCTCGTAGTCGACTTTAATATTCATACGGACATCATAAGACTGAAACTCAAACATAATAAATAGATCTCATAGAAAATGCAAACAACTGGACTACACACCCTACGCTTCTGGGGATCGTTCAGAATCCCAAATGCTTCACACACTTGGTGGAATCGTGCTTCAGCCACCTGCTTCTCCTCCTCGGTTGCTCCCAGCTCGAGGAATTTGTCCGGATGTGTTTCCAAAGCTTTCTGCTTGTACGCTCTGCGCACTTGCAAGGCCCCCGGGCCCTGGCATCAGATGAAAAGTTGGGTACATGGATGATTGGATTTTACAAACCTTCTTCAGAAGATGCCGATTTTTCTATCCCGAGCAAATCATACAGAGTGGTGGCCATCTTCAACCAAGATCAGAATGACATTTGACGATGCACAAGGGCTGACTCGGATGGTGGACACTGGAAATCGGGTACTTGAGACTGAAATCTTGAGACTGAAATCTTGAGCCTGAAATGTTCAATGTTCAATTCAACGTTCAACAACAACTTCCACGATCTGTCACGTCGCAATAAACGAGTCACGTGGTTATATTAGCCTTGTCCTGGCCAGCTTCAATATGGATCCCACTCGGGGACGATTCACCACTGGCAAGGACCCGTCGTGAAAGACCTCCTGACTGGCTAGTATATCCTCTCCAGATTTCAATATTGAAATCTGGACTCGGACTACTAACTAGTACATGCTCAGATTGTCAGCCGCTGGCCCTCGCTGCGTATATAAACCAAGTCGCTTGTCCTCTCACCTACGTATACACCTTTCAGCAAAACTACTCCACGCTCTTCCTCTCACCATGCGTTTCTTCAAGTCTTTCAGCCTGCTTCACCGCAGAGTCAAGTCAGACACCGCTCTCCTCCAGGTTTCTCCCAAAACACGCCCACAAACACGCCCGCTCTCCCTTTCGGTGGAGCAGTCGCTTGAGCAGGTCCTCATCAACAGAAACAGCGTCTTCGACACCTTCGTTCCTTTCAACACCCCTTCTCATTTTACTCCCGTCCCCGTTCCCTTCATGCCTACACCCACTGCTCCTACAGATACTCACCATGCATTTGTGGCCCTCCATGACCGCATCCGTGCTCTCTCATCTGAGAACGCCAAACTCAGGTCCAACACCACTAGCGCCGCCCTCAATAAACGCATTCTGGCCCTCGAATCCGAGATCACCGAACTGAAAGGTACGGAGCTCCGTATCAACGTCTTGGAGCTCGAGCGGTTGCACCTGAACTCCACCATCCAAATTCTCCTCACCACAACTACAGAGCTCAGCGAGGACGCCACCAAGGCGCGTTGCGATCTCCATGATGCCCTTAGAGAGGGAACGTACCTGCGACGACAAGCCAGAGAGGACGAAGAAGAGATACAGCAACTCCAGGGGAAACTACTTCAATGCTCCAGGTTTATCGGGCTGATGGTCGACATTGGCCTGCACGAGGCTGTCCTCACGCACGCGTGCAATTCTTTGAGGGCCGGGGTCGACGCGGACGAGGCGTTGATTGTTTCCATCAAGAATGCAGCTGCCAAACCTGAGAGTCCTTGGTCGAAAATCATCCCCGCCGTTACAGGCCCTCGCACGTCGGACGAATACCTTGCCGCCATCAATATGACGCTCAAATTAAGGCGAGAGCTGAAGGACTCTGGGAAGGTAGCAAAGTTTTGGAAGCGCTCTGCAAAGGAGAATTCGGAGAAGCACCTTGACACCGTCACGCCTTCCGTTTCAAATATATCTTCCATTCACCAAGATCTCAGCCAGGATCGGCAGAATGCGGTAGACGACCTACTCGCAAAGCTCCGATCCGGGACATATCGAGATGGGAGAAAAAATTCGGCAGTTACGGGTTCTCAGGTTTCTGAACCTGTTACCCCTTCTTCCGATGATACATCTCCATCTCAGGATGCGCATGTTCAAGCCTCGACTTCTACGCCCAGCATCGACGAGAGCACCGTCGCCACATGCAACTCTACTTCGACCTTCCGTGACTCCTCAAGTACGATCCGCGGTCGCTACGTCCCCAATCTCCCACCCCTCGCCAGCGAGTCATTCAAGGAAGAGTTGGTCACTACTAAATCTTACAAACACATTTCTGGCTCAAACTCCAAAAACCTCGCACGTGTCGTCCTGGGAAACGTAGATCTGAACCGCAGCGTCAACCGGTCTAGCCTTCCGCCATCAGACTCAATGGCAAGTCGAAGTTCTAAACACTCTGCCAAGGCACTTGGCAAGAGGCGGGCAATGGTGGTTACGCAGAGCATTGAATCCATCAAGGTACCTCTTAATTTTTGTCTTGCATGCCACAAGTCTTTCTAAACCATCTCCGCTCAACAGGCAACATACGCCCCCAGCTACCACTCGTCCTCCCTCCAAGTCTCCGCCGTTCCGGTGCCCACTGCTGATAAATTTGCCAATGAACTCTCAGCATCTCTTCTCGCCATCAAGGACGACCGCCGACAGAAATCTGATCTACGTCGGGTCTCTGTGGGTAGTACCCCATTCGACAACTCAGCGTTCAGCTGCTTAATCGACAGCTCCACCCCAAACGCTGCCAGTTCCAATACCTCGCGTGCTCCACTCCGCTCACTCCAGGGTATCACAGAGGACTGCGAGAGCCTCCAAAATAATGCCAAGACCTCTGCATTGCAATCATCCCTGGGAAGAATCAGGGAGGAGCCCCAGATCTGCGACGTCTTGTCCTCAGCGCCCTTTGAAGAATTTAGTGCATCCGAGGGTGACAACGACGTGAACAATACTGTTTCATGCTTGAGCACGATCCGATCTCCATGTCATGACAACGACGAACACGATCTTAGCAGTTGCACTGTTCTCGATGACCCGTTTATTGAAGCATCCTCCGCTAGCACTATCGCATCGACATCTCCCATAAAGCCAGCACTTGATCCTATCATAGTTCCTCATCCGCCAAAGATGAATGCTTCTTCTCCGACCAAAGGATCGAGGCTGCCTGTGATGAAGCATCTCCGCCGTCTCTCGCCCAAGTCTGTACCTGTTGTGCCCCATGCGAAAGTGGTGGCCACTAACCCGCTTGTGGTCAAGAAGAGGACCAAGGTTGGTGCCGCCCCGTCACTGTCGCCGCCTGTTAAACCCGCGTCTGTCAATGCGCCTCATCATTCCCGCCTCCCAACGTTTGCACAGGCTGGGGCTGCTGCACGCAGCCGCATTTCAGATTCGGGGAAGATGGCTGTTCGCAGATTGAGTCGGATCATTTCATAAAAATTCTTATGCCCTTTGTAGCCCTTAATAATCGAGACTTTAGCGATCTATTTTGCCTATGTTGGATATATCTGGATGAGTCTAATTATATTCAAGGAACTAGTCAAGGAACTAGTCAAGGAACTAGCCACTCTCGGGATTCTTGAATCTCCGTATGATTTTTTGTGTGAGTCTTCCAGGAACACCGGAAGAGACCTTGCTCCGAGATTACAGTAAGCGTTGCGTATAAACGGAGGAGAAGTGCCAATCCTTTACCTGTAAGTTCGTCTCAGTGACACCATGCTCAAGACAACTCTCATTTTCGTCATCCTCGCCGTGCTCTCTATGGTCACTCCAGCCATCCTAGCCTATAGCATCACAGGCTGTGGCTCTCACGGCGGTGGGATGTGTCCGGCTTATTGTTTTGGGTATTCGGTGTGCGATTGCAGCGATACCGGCGAATACGGTTGCGACACAGTGGAGGATACTGAATTGTGCACGTCAAAAGGGTGTGTCTGCATCGAGGATGAACCTTCTCCTGAGCCAGAGCCCCAGTATCGAGTCACAGGCTGTGGTAGTCACGGTGGTGGGATGTGTCCGGCTTATTGTTTTGGGCCAACAGTATGTTCGTGCACCGGCGAGGGGGAGTACTTTTGCGAGGAAAACGAGGATACCGAATTATGCTTGTCCAAAGGGTGTGGTTGCGAGTTGATAAATCCGCCTAGCAGCCCAGATGACATTGTTGGCTTTGAGGTACCCCTCAGCAGGCTGCTCAGTGAGTGACGTTCCTCCTCTCAATGGGACTAATAGGCTCACGGACATCGTGCATTGCAGGGAACCTGAACCTGATAATTTGATCACCTTTCTGTTCGAGCCGCCACTGGTAGTACTACATGTAGTTTGATGAAAAAGGTGGAAGGAAAGGTTACCGGTTACCAGGCACCCGCCTAGGCACTTGTAATGATCGGACAACAGCATTAATTTTCTTGACTCAAATTCTTGTCCTTCGAACTTGCCCTGCACCTTGTAGTCGCGTATGCATAAGAGCGTCTGCTAATTCGGAAAGCCCTTCATGGTCGATTCATCCCAACCACTCTCGTCGCCGTCCACGACCATCAAACATGCAGACGCACCCTTCAACGACCCAGAAGCAGACGTGATCATTCGTACCTCAGACAACGTCGACTTCAGCGTGTTCAAGTGGTTCCTGGCATATGCCTCCCCCATTTTCAAAGACATGTTTCGCTTGCCGCAGCAAGGAGTGATGGATGACTTGAAAGACGGAATTCCGATCGTTCACACAACGGAGACGGCAGATATATGGAAGACTTTGCTTGCATACTCTTATCCGATGTGGGTCGTAGACCCCCCCGCATTGAACTCCCTGGAGGAGGTCCTGGCTGTGCTGGAACCGTCGATAAAGTATGAAATGGAGGGGACAGAGAGGAGGATTCGCGCTGCATTAATCGCGTCTCAATTTGTGGAAAAGGATCCAGTTCGCGTGTTCGCAATCGCATGTCACCATAGACTACATGCCGAAGCCAGGATAGCTGCCAAACAAACACTTCGTCTGCCGCTTCTGGGAAGACCGTACATTACCGAGCTCGAACATATCACCGCAGGAGTTCACCATCGTCTCCAGGAATACCACCAGCGATGTGGACGAATTGCATGCAAGGTTGCGACAGACCTCAAGTGGATTGTGCGCGAATCCTTTGTGTGGTTTGAATGCACAGACTGCAAGAGCCAACGGAACAGTACGGCGATGGCGATAGGTGGTGGTGGTGATCGCCGGCTTTGGGTCTCCAAGTGGTTCTTCGAATATTTGACATCTGCTACCACAGCGTTGGTGGACAAACCTGCCGGTGCCACGGTCGTCAGCGCTGATTTAATGGACGAGGCATTGGGAAAAGCCAGCCGATGTGCGACTTGTCGATCCAGAGCATTTGCGGAGATGCGAGAATTTGGTGAGATGTTTGCCGCAGAGGTTGATAGAGTAACAGGAGAGGTATGTCCCATGTTGCCTCTTGCTGTTTCATGCAAGTGTTGATTTGAGAAGATAGTGCTGGAAATAACGTTGTAAGGGCTTTGACTTGTAGAGGGACATGATAATGTTGTAAATTTACCACCGGGTCTTAAATGCGAGTCGGGTACTTGTTTTGGTGAAGATTTCGAAGATGCGATGGCTGTGCAATCTTTTGATTGCCGATGACTAAAAACTAAGTTTCTGGGTTTAAAATTAGCCGTCTATCCGTGCGCACTTGAAGTTGAACCTGCTGCCTGATTAGGAAGTAGTCTCACAAAGTACTGTAGCAATATGTTGTCATCTCAGCCATTGTAACGTTCAGTGATCTTGACAACTCCAGTATGTTCTCCAGTTCAATTTGCACTCATGTTCCACTTGCCCCCTCCATGTCTGCTTTATGCAATCTGGCCTTAGTCCATGTCTCTCCTTAGTCTGCTCCCCATCCATATCTCTCCCCTTGAGTTACTATTTGCTATGCCTCCCACTTGCTGCCTTGTACTTATTTCTATTGCACTTGCCAAGGTCCTTGTACTTTTTTATATTCCGATGAATCCGATCTGCATCATTCTTCCCCATGTCTCCTCTAGTTCCCAATTACTCATATAATGGTTATTGTGACATTGTTACAATTGAAAGGTAGTGGGCATTGCCACCTTGCGTGGCCTTACAAACTTATATAACTGTGGCTTGACTTTTCCCAAAGGTTATATTCTTAATAATGTCCGCCCTCCCACCAGCGCCCACTGGCACTCCAATACCTGACGACGCCACTCCATTCAAGGATCTGAAAGCGGACATCATCGTACGGTCAGCGGGCCATGTCGCCTTTAAGATGTCCAAGTCCTTGCTCTCTTTCGCTTCCCCGTTTTTTGAAGGGATGTTTTCCCTGCCGCAACGCCCGGATGGGAACGGTGGGGATGAGATGGAGGACGGGCTAGCAGTCATTCCCATGACGGAGGACAGCGAAACAGTTCAAAAGTTACTGATGTTTTGCCATCCTGGATGTGCGCCTGTTCTCCAGGATTTACGACAAGTGCAGACGCTCCTTGGCGCAGCACTCAAGTACGACATGCAAGGGGTGGTAAAACGCATACAAACGGTGTTAACGGAGCCTCGTTTTATCGACAAGGAACCATTGCGTGTTTTTGCCATCGCGGCTCACTACCATCTGGAGGCAGAGATGTTATTGGCGGCGAAAAGTACATTGCGGTTCCCAATATTTCCAAGAGAATACACGTCGGAACTGGAGGGAATCACTGCTGGAACACTCCATCGACTCGAGACCTATCATCAAACATGTGGAAGTGCTGCGAACGCCGTCGCTACAGGCTTTGGCTGGATATCGCTCGATTCTTTCATTCAATTTGGTTACTCCAGATGCCGAATTTGCAGCCAAGATGAAACCGTTGCGGTTTTTGGCTCTGGAGAGCTATCGTTGCGCAGGTGGTGGGTCGAATACATGCAAGACGCCGGTGCCGCCCTGCTGAAATGCCCATGTGGAGCAACGGTCACAAGATTGGACATTGTGTACGAAGCTCTAAAGAAAGCAAGCCATTGTGCCACTTGTCGAGCTACTGTGTTTGCTGAGATGAAGGAATTTGCTGAACGGTTTGCAGCTGAGGTCGAAGAGGCCGTGTCGATGGTGAATTCGTCGTTTTTGAGGTTGATAATATCATGCTCATGGGGTACCAGGTTACTCTGCAGCTGGAGTAGTGCACCTGCAGTTCGTTGAAAGGTCAAGTTTTCAAGTTGGGTCCAACATGACGACGCCAGTCTTCTTCGAATTTGGATTTGCTGTAATCAATGGAACGGTTGTAATTACAGGGCCTCTCGACCAATACTTATTTATATAATAACGACTGATCGTGACCACCATAATGTACCGTGTTTGTCGCCTCCATCACGCTTTCGTATCTCGGACTCGCATCACTGGCCTGGCGTCAAGATATGCATTATCGGCTACCCATATACTCCTCAATCCAGCCTGCCGCAAACGAACCTTCACCCGCTCTGCCCGAACTCTGTCCCAAGTCAATGATCAAAGGAAACCGACCATTCGGGAGAACATATACACTCTCCCAAATCTCTTGACCGTCTCCCGTATTTTAGCGTGCCCCGTTCTCGGTTGGTCAATTCTGGAGAGCAACTTCAATCTCGCAACATCCCTACTCTTGTACGCTGGCTTTACAGACTTGGTTTGATTATTCGTTTCTCCAGTTATATTCGATCTGAGCAAGTATTTATCTTCGAAAGGCCGATGGATACCTTGCTCGTCGATACAGCATGCGATCGGTCCTCGGGACAATTCTTGATCCTGCTGCGGACAAAATCCTCATGACCACTTTGACAATTACTTTGACTATCAAGGGCTTACTTCCTCGTACGTATTTTTTCTCTCCTCACTCGGTGTGCATGTAACATGAACTTATGTACATCGTAGTCCCCCTCGCTGTGATTGTTTTGGGACGCGACGTCATATTGAGCCTATCGGCGTTTTACATTCGTTTTACATCCTTGCCACCCCCAGTAAGCTGGTTTTGCATTCCTCGATGGCAGAATTGAACCCTATCCCGCTTCCAGAAAACTTTCTCTCGTTATTGGGACTTTTCAATACCGTCAGCCGAAGTTAGACCAACAGCCATCAGCAAGGTTTCATCCAGCTTTTCTTCTTCTTCTTCTTCTTCATCCAGTCGCTAAACACTCCACCAGATAAACACTGCCTTGCAATTGCTTCTCATGACTTTAACGACCGTCAGTCCTATCATTCCAATGGACCTCAGTCTTTCCCTTCAGGGCTTGCAGTAGGCCTTTCTACCGGCCAGTTTTCTGGCTACCTCTTGACTGTTCTTTTTCCAGATGGGTTGTTGCGACGACAACAATATGGAGTGGCCTTTCCTATCTATTTACCGAAGATGCCGTCCGTATCATTTCCCAAAGCCGAACAAAAACACCTCCTGTTTGACAAGCCTTCCCACACAAACATAATTTAGATTCGCTTGCAAGAGTACACAGCTAAGTATCGAAATGACGACATAATGATACATTGGATGGTTGTTGAGTACTGAGTACAGCCAAGGTCCATGAACAAAATTAATATAGGTGCGATGCCATGTTCTGGAGAATAAGAGTAGAGAAAATAACTGGATGATTCAAGAATTTGTTACTCGTCTCCGGCGTACTTCTTGAAGTGCGGTGGCAATAGCTTCTTTCGATGCGCTCTGCTCTCGCCAAAAATCGCTCGCGTGTCTGGATATTACTTCAGAAGCAATCTCTTTCGGAATATGATCTACTCACTTGGCGCGTATTATGAACACAACGGACAATGCTATGCTTTTGAGTGACCGAGTTCTCTTCGGTGGCGTAGGCGGTGGTGTCAGGAAACCTATACGAGCTATTGCGGCAACGACTGTCTGTTCGCTGCGGAGCGTCCAATTGGTCAACAAGTGCACACTGGAGGTGACAATAACACTGACCTCTTCTCGATGCTGGACAGTAGAATCAGTAAGTACTGTTTCTGATAGCCTAGGGCACAACGGAAAGATGATTCTCGTGTAAACTTGGCTTTCAGATATCGAATTTGCGTCATCAAGCCTTTGCATTCCTTATTGTGTTGAAGCTTGATTGCTGATAACTGTTGCTCGTCTCTGGAAAATAGTTAGCCAGGGCAAATCCCATTGACCACCAAAAATACACATACATCACGCAAACGTGATTTGTCAGTTCTATTTTCGCTTTCGCCGTCTTCTCTTTTTCGCTTTCCAACTGTTCATTTAGCGATAGGATCTGCGCCTGAGATTGATTCTTCGCTCGTTCGACATTGGACAAGTCCTCCTTTTGCTTAGCCTCCAGCCGTTCTTTCTCGATGCGCAAGAGTTTCAAGTCTCGACCGAATGCCTCCGCATCAGTGCGAACACGTTTAAGATCAGCTTCCAGGGCGGCAACTGTCCCCGCTACATCACTCTTTTCAGCTGCGATACGTTTTTTCTCCGCTTCAGTTCGTTGAAGCTCGGTAGCCTGGTCAGATAAAGCTCGACGCAGATCCTCAATTTCGACGAGGTACAGGTCCAGTTGATGGCGACGGTTATCATGAGAAGTTTGGGAAGCGGCATATTCGTCCTGAAGACGGTTTGCTTGCTATGAATGAGAAGAGCATTAATCTTGATATCGCAGATGTTACTGGGACAACTCACTTCAGTGATCTCGGAAAAACGGCAATGTAATTCCTTGTGATCTGCAGTTAGCAACGACCGCTCTTGTCGCAATTGTTCGATCGTTTCACTGTTCTCCGCAACCTTGATTTCAAGCAGTCGCGCCTTTTGGTCGGCGGTGGCATTCACTGTTCCGATTGATCAGTTTATACAAATATGACAGATCTGTTCCCTACCTCGCAGCTCTTGTTCCAAGTCGTGGTTCTCTTGCTTGATTCGATGGAGTTGTCTTTTTATATCCTCCATGTCCTGAGAACCAAGGTCAAGTGTTGCTAAACCTCCAGATTGACGATCAGCTCACGGATTCCGTTCTTTGTAGCTGCAACAGAACATCCTTCTTATCTTGCTGAATCCGGTTTTGCTCGACTGTCAACGATCTTAACCGGACACGCTCCGATTTGAGTTCTGTTTCGAGATCAACAATAATTTCTTTGGCTTTATCCAGTTCCTGTTCAGCTTTTAGCAGCCTTTCGAAGAATCAAGGAAATATTGGTCTACTTCTTGGAGGCCAGCCTTCTTCTGGATTCCTGTTCTTTCTTTTTCAGAAATCCGTTTCACTTGTGCTTTGGCATCGAGAACTTCGGCATTCAGGCGCTTCGCAGTGTTCTGGAGCACGGCATTCTCTCCCAGAAGCTGATGTTTCTCCTCCACCCATTTTTTCTTCAGGGAGTCCAATTGTGCATTAACTGTTCGCAGATTCTCCCGCAGGGCTTCGCTTGTCTTCGTTGGTGGAGTAGGCGGATCTGGTGATGTAGATCGTTGCGATGATTCCAACGAACTACAATAAGGCAAATGTATTTAGATGTGAGCGAAATTGACAGCACCTTAACACACCTTTCGTCGCCCTCTGCTCCCCTGTCTAGACCGCGCAAATCAACTTTGCCAAGGCACTTCTGGCACCTGGCTCTTTCAAGACGGTGGAGGCGCCGGTCTTCTCTTCTGGACAACCTGGCAATATCTTCTTCTAAAGCTTTGATTCTGGACCGAGCATCTTCCAACTTCTTTGTCAAACCTACGACACCCAACCCAGTTTCTCCAAGTTTATCAAGTTTGTCGTCAATGCTCTCGTTGGCACGGTCTAATTCTCGCTGTAGGCGCGAGATTTCCGCTACAAGAGGTGCTATGGTAGGATCCGACACCGTATTGTTTAACCAGGACATCTGAAGTAAACAAGATAAGACCTTATCGTTATCACAACATCTATACGTACTTCTCTAAGAGGACCGCCTGGTGTTTTCGGAGTCTTGATGGACATGGACAAAGCTTGACGATGAATCGGCGATATGCCGCTAACATTGGTGAGCTTGTTCAGAGTACCCATCTCAGTCATTGTCATCCTAAGTGTCTGGATTCTCTCCATCAGCTCCGCCTTCTCCGCCTCTAACACTTCAATCTGGGTATCCTTCGCTTTCTCCATGGCCTTTCGTGTGGGGGACTGATTGAGCATTGTATTCAGCCGGCCGATCTCTCTATTTGCTTGCTCCAACTCATCTTCCAGAGCCTCGACCTCGGCCTCGGTAGGATGACTGGGTGCACGGTGTCGAGCAAAATCGTTCTGCAACTCGAGATATTCTTGTTCCTTCTGGCGTTGTAGGGTGAGGAGCTTTCCTTTGAGTCCCGCAATTTCTTCCCCGTCAGCAGACATTTTTTCCTCTGCAGCCTCGAGAGCTTCCTCCATTTGCCTGGTCAGCTCAGCGTTCCTCCTGATTTCAACGTCTAGTTCGTCGGACCTCTCCTTTGCTTGCTTCATTGACGCAGCCAAATCTTTGATCCTCAAATTCGCTTTCGCCAGCTGTTCCTCGAGACTTTCTATCCTCTCAACTGCGACCCCCGCATCTTCCTCCAGCTCTTCTGCGTAGGCCTTCGTCACCCGTGTTTCCTCCTCAGCGTGTTGCAGATCGTCTACTATACCATGGAGATCATCGCGTACGGCAGCCAGCTCATCGGATTTCGCTTGCAGTTCGTCTTCGAGATTTCTTGTATACTTCTTCTCCGCTCTCAGCTCGGTTTCCAGTTCGTCAACTCTGCCGTCAGACCTCATCACCTCCTCTTCAAGCTCTCTGATCTGCACATTTGCATTTTGAAGGTCGACCATCACCTTCCCAACCCTCTCGTTGGCCTCTTTCAACTCCCCGCCTAATTCCTGCCCACTTGCCAATAGCTGTTCAGTCTTATTCACCCTCTCTATCGCAATCTCTCGATCCCTCTCAGCCTCGGCAATTTTCCTCTGCAAGCCCTTCACGAGCTCCTGTTTGTCCTCCTCGGTGGCCCTGGCGAGTTTCTCCGCGTCTCGGATTTTGCATTCCAGCCCCTTGATAATGTCTTCCACGCCTCTTTCAACTTCAGCCATCCTCTCTCTCCATCGTTCCTTATCACGTGCCCTTTCGCGTTTTTCCTCCTCAAAAGCACTCTCCACGCCCTCCCGCTCAGCAATACATCTTTGCACCTCCTCTCTGAAGGCTTCCACCATCTTCTCCAACTCTGCTTTCTCCTCAACCCAACCCTCCCCATTCACATCTTCCTCTACATCCCCAAGGGCGGTTCCAGCGAGGCTAACTCGCCTGCTGGCACTTATTCTCCTCCCGGCGATAGTTGCACCCTTTTCCTGGTCAACCTTCTTGAGCCTCTCCACCAAGCCCTCGTTTTCTTCTTGCAGACGTCTATTGAGTCCGTGCAAATATGCGTTCAGCTTTCCAGCATTAAAACGCCCAACGCCGTGTCCTTGGGCACCGAGACCCATCACAGGATCAAAAGATGTATTTGCGCGATGGTGAGTGGTCAGATCGTGTGACGATGCCGTAGAAATGAAGGACGCCCGGTCTCCGTCACTAAGAGACGCCGACCATTGTGGAAACGCACCCACTCCCTCTGATCCGGACCCAGAAGCCTTGGGAGACGCAGACGTCGCAGGTAAAGCTACATTAGCCTGTGCCAACAGATGCGAAAGCTTTGTTCTGGTTCTGGGACGGGGGGTGACTCCGGCGAATGCCGAATGTAAGTGTGTCCCAGGTGTTGACTGCTCTTCCGTTGCGGTCGTGTGATCGTTGTAGTCGCTGCGCCGGGGATGAGGGGTGGGGAACTTGATACGAGGACGCGTTGTGGAATTGATCACCGAGAGTAAGAACGATCGGCGGCGGGTGTGTGGTGTCACAGGTTCGTCGTCAAGCGGCTCAGATTGCGGCTGGAATGGTGTCTGGATGTTGAAACGTGCTTTCGGACGAGAAGCAAAGGCAGGTGTTGGTGTAAATGCAGTGGAAGGAGCAGGGGAAGAGAAGGCGCTCAGCAGCGACCCCGGTGTGTGGAGCTCCTGAGGATATGCTGTCGGCCCTTCCTCCGAAGAGAAAGTAGGTTCCCGATCATCGTGTGACTGCCCCTCGATGTCGCCGCCTGTGTTGTGTTTAGTCTCATCGGATGGTCTTGGTAAAGATTGGCTTGGGGGGTTTGCGTCCTCCGGAGAATGCTCGTTATGCTCTTGACCTATGTGGAATGCCAACGCAGGTTCATCGCTTGAAACAAGCTCTTGTATCACATCGTCGTCATTGGGACCTTGAATCATGAAAACAGGCGAGAGTACAACGGATCTACCGCTCTGAGGGGTTGAATTTACAGACGAGGATTCTGGAGAGGGTGTCGTGCGAGACAAGGAAGGTGTGCGAGTCCGCGCGAGAGGCTTGCGGAACGCAACATTCCGAAACTTGTTGAACGGGGATGGCTACAGAATCGGACTAAGCAGTTACCTGGTGGAACATTGGCACGGAACTATACCTTGGGCTCGGAGCGTAGACTAACTGAGTAGTCGTAGTCTTTACAAGGCGTTAAGACATATTCAGGCTCATCGTGTGGTGAAGGAAAACTACTGGGACTAATGGGCTGGAGAGCTTCCGTCATGGACAGATCTTGTTCGCCATAGTCATCTGGTTGGCCGTCCTCTTCAGGTGGCAGATACACCTCAGGAACGCTCTCTATGCTCGGTTCGAATTCCATGTCCTCCGAAGGGCGACGACTGTCGTCATCTTGCATATTTGGAAGCGAGGGAATTATGCTGACATCAAAATCGTCAGAGAGACTTTCCCCCGCAGACATACCCCGTGGAATAGACATGGCCGATTTGGTAGCCACCGAGTTTGCGAAGCGGACTGTACTCGCCGTGCTAGACGTCGGACGCATCGTAAACGTGGCAGTATGAGATGACATAGTGGCGGGCGTAGAGTGAACGGGCGCAGAGTCCTCAGCATTGGAACTGGAAGCCTCGGCATCTGCAGAATCATCAAAGGCAGGGAGGGAAGGGAGGGAAGGGATGTCCCTTCCCTCGTCGTCCTCTATCCGACGCCATATTCGTGAGGGGGTCTCTAGGAGAGCCATAGTAAGTAACACTGGCAGGAGTCACGGTTGTACACAGAACACCACGTGATCGCGTAATCCTAACCCTAAAAACAGTGTAATCGTTTGTCATGAATTTTGGTCACCGGCGTGTCCTTCAAGTTATTCGGCGTCGGAATTGCTTGCTAGCCACGGGGGATCCCATTGTCAAAACGCAGCGAGCAGCCAAACATGGAGTACACAACGTCATATTTGTTTGATTGCAAACCGATCAAAACGGCAGACATCGGTATGAATGTTTAAACGTCCAAGTTGACATATTCGGGTCTTGACCTAGTACACTTACTGATACCAGCGTTCCGCCCAAGCGTCACGGTGAGGCTATCCCGGAGCAGATCAGATCCGAGACACAAGCTTAGCAAGGGACTTCAACTGAACCACCGAACAGATGGCGGATAAACAATCGCTTTAATAATTGGTCGTAATGTATATATCAGTTTTGACCCTTTGGGGCTGATATTTTTCCAATATCGTAGCAGACGAGAGGGTCGTCATCTCGAGCAGTAGATATCCACTCCAGCGTCTTTTCAAACCGTTAAAATTTGTCTCCGGTAAAGTGGTGTTCCGTTGAAGTCATCCCTTTGGCGGAGGCATTTCGATCACGCCGGCGGTCAAGTTCTTTGGATCTATCGCATTGGAGGTCGGCTGTCATAGCTTTCAAAGCAAATCGTATATCGACTCGCTTCGCCAAAGACCACCTGATAGGAACTGAAAGCTCAGATTCAATATTGGTGTCGAAAGGTAGTCTCGCAGAGTATACCGTTACCTCGCGCCCCGACTCTCAGCTGGACAACACATTTTGAAATCGTGCTCGGTTCGACCTTTCGCTAATCTACGGGCTCTGTTGTCTGTGATTCAGTGAGGTTACTCAGCCTTGTTGGATTCACATGGCTTACTCGCTACGGCCACTGCGAATTGTGCGGAAACGGAGGTGCCTGTTGTTGTGTCGTTTGTTCCAATCTGACGTTTGACTGCTAGAATGGTAGAGCTGCGTTGCACCGGACACAATGTAGATATCAACGGACTGCTATTCCGATGTATTGAATTCTCATGGGCGTTCCACAAAGTTGACATCGACTATCTGGCGTTCTCGATCCCCCGGCTTATACACCTGTTTAGCCGGTTCTGCCCGGCGTGGGTGGATAGCGAGAGCGCCTCCGAAGAAAGCCGACATGCCAGCATTCAGAGTTGGGAGTGAGGCAGGTAACTTGAAACTTGGCAGGTGAAGTTCAAGTACATTTGTGGACCCTTGATATGCTTCAGATCAGAATGAATGTTAAGCGATGACATTGCCGAACCTTATGCGTGCTCGGCGGTCAATCCGGTGGTCATCCGCTGATTCTTATCTTGACAAGTAACTGTTAGGCAATAATGTCAAAACCGAAGCGATGGTTTGATGCAATGATTTTTATATATGTTTTAGGAGCTAACCAAGAATACTCAGGTATCGGAATTACATAACCTCTGTCACAAATATTGGTCACAACAATCAGTTCTCAGGGGCTGTCCTCATGTTGCTAACAAGACAAATGTTGGCGTTCGCGCAATATCGTTTGTTCTTAAAATGTGCGGAACCAATACACCATCTTCCCCCAAATGTCACCCTCGCCCCCATACACCACCATCATCTTTGACATCGGCGATGTCCTCTTCTCATGGTCGTCAGACACTAAAACCACCATCTCTTCCAAGACCATGCACAAAATGCTCTCCACCCCTACTTGGTTTGACTATGAACGTGGTCTCATTTCACAGAAACTTTGCTACGATCGTGTCGGGTCCCAATTTTCAATCGATCCAGAGGAGGTTGGAAAAGCTTTCGACGATGCTCGCGACTCTCTGCAATGTAATGAGGAGGTGATTTCTCTCATTCGCGACCTCAAAAGCAAGTCACATGAACTTCGTATCTTCGCCATGTCCAACATCTCCCTTCCCGATTACAACGTCCTCCGCACCAAACCAGCAGATTGGTCCATTTTCGACGAGGTTTTTACATCAGCTGCTGCTGGAGAACGCAAACCCAATCTCGGCTTCTACAGACAGGTTATTGCAAAGGCTAACATTGATCCATTTACGGCCGTTTTCGTGGACGATAAACTGGAGAATGTTTTGTCTGCCCGCTCCTTCGGATTCCACGGCATCGTATTTGACAACCCCAAAACGCTTGCGCGTTCTCTCCGTAACCTCGTTGGCGATCCAGTTAACCGCGGCTGGGATTATCTCAGGCAGCATGCCGGTGCTCATAAATCTGTCACTACCACTGGCGTTGTGCTGCGGGAAAACTTTACACAGCTGCTTATGTTGGATTTGACCGATGATCGGTGGGTTTAGGCTTTTGCTTCCGCCGGTCAACGCCTATTGAGACCATCAAATCACTGCAGGAGCCTCGTGGACATAGTCGAATACCCTCGAAATTGGAATTTTTTTCAAGGTACGGTGTTTATCCATTTTTACGCCATTAAATCACGAGCTCATCCCTCCCCAGGACAACCGTTGTTGACAACGGAGGAGTTTCCCTTCGATCTTGATACAACATCATTGGGTCTTTCCGTCACGAAAGCAGATGAAACGGTTGTTCTCTCTGTCATGGATGAAATGCTGGAATACGTCAACACTGACGGGATCATCCAAGTATGTCTTGTCTTGTTAGAATGCCTGCCTTTATTGAGAAGAATGCACTTTAGACATATTTCGATCACCAGCGGCCTCGCTTTGACCCGGTGGTCTGCGTGAACATCCTGACGTTGTTCTACATGTATGGGCGCGGGTCTGAACTTTACCTCACCATCGATTGGGTCCACGATATCCTCTTGAATCGCGCATACCTCGATGGTACGCGGTATTACAGCACAGGGGAATGCTTTCTGTACTTCCTCAGCCGCCTCCTGAGCTTCTCGGACAGTGTAGAGCTCCACCATCGCCTGAGGCCTCTCCTGAAACAGCGCGTTCTGGAACGCATAGGCGCGGAGGGTGATGCTTTGGCGCTCGCGATGCGCATCTTGACATGCTTGTCCTTGGGTATCTTTGATGAAGTTGATCTGCGGAAACTTCTACCCCTGCAGTGCGAGGACGGGGGATGGGAGAATTGCTGGGTGTACAAGTATGGCTCGTCCGGGATCCAGATCGGAAATCGTGGTCTTACGACAGTGATGGCCGTCAAGGCCATCGAGGGTATGCGGTCACACGCTGTGTCCTCGCAACGACAACACGACACGATATCACATGGCGTACAGCTTTCTTTAGGATCACTGAAGGACACCATCAAGGAATCTACACCGGTCGCCGCACGAACTAGTCATGCAAGTTGTGACTTGCCTCACAACGACAACCCCGACGATGATGTTGTTGGGCCGAAACTCGCTTCAAGTACACCCTCCTTCGTGTTGGCTCTCGCATCGTGTCTAATGCTGGCCGTGTCAGGTGCTGTTATCTTACTCTTCCCCCTACGCCTTCCCCTGCAATTGCCATTGTAACACAGTAGCATTCAAATCACGGTGATGCAGTAGTGTATACCCCTCACGCGTGGCCTCCGACATCGACGACTTGTTGAAACGATTCTGTAATGTAGCGCGACGATGCACTGATGACTGTAACGAGTATCATTTTTTGTCAGTGATATAATCGTGGGCTTCCATAATAATAACAACTGCCTACCGAGGCAGTCATTGCCAACCCGATGGGCTCCCCTATCGCACGTTTCTTTCAACTTGCAATCACGAGCTCGCTTGTTCTGAATCAGCTAAGTCCATCAGAAGATTCGCGATTACATCCAGTCGTGGGAGACATCTTGGACTAGGCTCATTGTTGGGACTGCAATTTGTTCCGCTAATTTTTTTTGGTCGTCGGCGGCCTCAAAGAAGGCACCAATGAGCAGCTGCTCGTGCGGTTGGGATGGGGCGTGTCTTGTCGACCGAGTAGAAAGTATTCTATGGAATGTGTGTGCCTCGTACTTCTGCCTATCCAAGCTATCCTCCAAGGGATGGGCGCTAAAGGCGATTAGACCTAAAAGAACTGCTAAAGGGCGCAAAAGCACTGGCAGCTACGTGAGTGGCGCAATCATAATGGACTGCGTAAACCAGGCTCGCTGTCTCGACGTGAGGTGGGCGCAGCGGGTACAAGGTAGAATTTCGGGTGCACACATCGGTGCACCTTGCGGTCACCATGACGTGATGGATACTACATAATAGCGTGTTCTCTCCATGCAGCGACGCAACATCCTTGCCGTTTGGTGTCCGAGCCGTAAAGTGTTTTGAAGTGCTGTGTCCTCTTTTTCCAGAAGACTATTATCGGGACCAGGCTAACTTACTGTGCCTGCTGAGCGCTGAGGCCGCCAGGCCCCTAAATGTATAACGCGAGCAGGTTCCTGGTCAGAGAAAGTTGCCGAATTTGCAAACACAACGAACGCGGGGTCCCACGCCGTTGCAGCTCGCGTTGCCGAGCATTCAACTCCCCACGCGCCGCTTGCCTTATATAGTAGCTAGGTGAAATATTCAACAAATTGATGTTTACACCTCAAGGTGTTTACAAGAAAACAATGCCCTGGTTTGATTACATTGTTGCTTAGGAATGAAGCATTCATCTAGGATTTATGCTAGTAACTTTGGCCTATCTTAGCCTTCATAATGACTTCCGGTAGCCATTATTTTACAGCCATTTTTGGGAAGCATGATGTGGATCTTTGATCACTCAGGGAAATGCTGATTTAGAATATTTTTTGTGTACTTCCTCTGCCAACCACCATTGTCATGTGTCAGTCTAGAAAAAAACCATGCAAACAACTGAGCATAATTGACACTGATCTTGACAATTGTTTCTCATGCTCTGACAGTGATGCTAATTATGGTGATATATGGTGCAGTGGTTGTTGACCACTAAGATATTTTATGTGGAATTAATTATATTTGCCTCTCTCTGAGAGGGTTTTTATACTAATTGCTAAATCTACTAGAATTTTCTTGTGTTACAGCGGTTTTCATAAACATGCGGAAAAGTTGAAAAAAGATTTGAGGTGTAAAAATTTTGGACTTGGTGAAATTTCTCTTGTATCTCATGGAATACTGCATGGATTGAGATGGTTATAGAGGGAAAGTTGTACTATTTCTTAAGGGCTTTCTACTCCTGTAATTACATTTGGACAATATTTAGTGTATGGTTAGTTGTAGATGAAATAACAGGGAAACCAGGATTTTTTGAGACCCAAAATGATATTGTCAAATTATGGTATCAAATGAGCTCCTATGAAGAAGATTGTAGGGAGAAAATTGTTCATTTTTTCAAGGGCTAGAAGTACATATACCGTGTTTTTCTTGATTTTTGTGTTTTGAGCCAATATTACATCAGTACTATTTTTGATTGCATTGGGATTAGAATACTGCAAGAATTATAAATATTGGCTCAAAACACAAAAATCAAGAAAAACACGGTATATGTACTTCTAGCCCTTGAAAAAATGAACAATTTTCTCCCTACAATCTTCTTCTTAGGAGCTCATTTGATACCATAATTTGACAATATCATTTTGGGTCTCAAAAAATCCTGGTTTCCCTGTTATTTCATCTACAACTAACCATACACTAAATATTGTCCAAATGTAATTACAGGAGTAGAAAGCCCTTAAGAAATAGTACAACTTTCCCTCTATAACCATCTCAATCCATGCAGTATTCCATGAGATACAAGAGAAATTTCACCAAGTCCAAAATTTTTACACCTCAAATCTTTTTTCAACTTTTCCGCATGTTTATGAAAACTGCTGTAAGTAGAATAACTGCTGCGCTTCAGCATTATTCATCAGACAGGCATGTTTCAAGTTCCAGGGTCACGTGATATGGATTACTGATCCTTTCCGTGACTATTCGGCCACTATGTCCAACACTCCCCCTTAGTTGAATACTCTTCGACTTGTTCTGGGTCACAGTAAACATTGTCCATGTATTCCATTATGTGCTCTGCTCTTTCCGGTTCCTCTCCAGTCAATAGACCAAGTTTGGTTGTGAACTTTGTGTGAAGTGGCAAGGTAACCCTTTCATAAATATGTGCATTTTCTTTGGAAGGAATATATGTGACTTTAAGGATACCAGACACAACATGATCTCATAGGAAATGTAGATTGATATCTATATGTTTCATCCATGCGTAGAATTTTGGGTTGTACAATATAGACATCGCAGCCTGATTATTGGATCATAGAATCAATGTCTTGTCTGACCGTAGGTCCAATTCCTTCAATAAGTTTCTATGCCAGATCAACTGTTTTGTGGCATGAGTAGCGGCAACATATTCCACTTTGGCCATTGACAACGCAATTGTGCTCTGCTTCTTCGAGCTCCAAGCCATGGCTCCCCCTGTGATTGTGAACACATATCCACTGATGGATTTCTGGTGCAGGTTGGATCCCCAATTGGCATTGACATAATGAATGGTTTCTGTTGTAATCCGTTGGTCCTTGCCACCATAGGTTAATTCATAGTCCAATTGTTCCTTTTAGGTAGTGGAATATCCTTTCAAGTGCTGTCCAGTGTTCCGGACTCAGGTTCCATGTGAATTGTGCAATGGTTGAACGGTCACAATCATGTACATGATATTGGGTCTTGTTGCATGTGCAGCATACAAGAGCTCTCTGACTCATGTCACATATTCAATCAAGGTGCATTTCCACTCACTCTCATTGGTTTCAGTTTCATTTATTCATAGGACCACATTCTGATCCATCGGGGTTGATACCAGTTTCGCATCCTTCATTCCGGCCTTTGCAAGTATCTTCTGGATATAATGACTTTGTGACAAGGTGACTCTCCACTGTTGGCAGTCTTGTTTGATATGGAGTCTGAGCAGTAACATTGGCTTTCCAATGACCATTACCATGTACTTTTCTTTCAGCTGGTTGATTATCTGCTGATTCATTGCTTGGTTGTTTGCATAAGCCATGAGGTCATTGACCCATATGAGTACAATGGAGGGGTCTTCACCCTCCCAATAGTAGTACACACAGTATGGTCCGTAATCTTGTATAACGAAATTCCTTCATCATGTTATTGAAATCTGTGTTCCATATGTTTCCGGCTTGCCTGAGACCATATATAGGTCATATGAGGCGGTAAACCTGTCTGGTTCTGTCCTCAAATTCCACTGGCTGTTTCATGTACAGCTCCTCCTTCACCCATCCATTAAGGTATGCACCTTTGATATCCATCTGCTGAATATCCCAATCCTTGACTGCAGAATATGTGAGCAACATCTGTAATGTCTCAAACCACATCACAGGAGGAAATGTTCTGGTTTCACTGAAATCCACTCCAGGCTTCTGCAAAAACCCCTGGGCTACTAATCGGGCCTTGTGCCTAGTGATTGCACCTGTCTTGTCACATATCCAGTGGAAAACCCATTTGCTTCTGATGGCTTCCTGCCCCTCCAGTAAGTCTACGAGTTTCCAAATGCCCATTTCTTGTAGCTTATCAAATTCCTCTTTCATCACTACCTTCCAGTTCTCCCAATCCACAGCTTCCCTGGCTTCCTTTAAACCCCATGGGTCCTTGTTGGTGAGACTGCTGTCCTGCTGCATTGCACTCAAAAATGCATATGCAATGGTTGTTTCCATGCTAACTTTTTCCTTTTGTTTTGCTGTGGATGATTCCGTTGGTCTTCGTACATCAAGCGGTTTGCATATCTCACATTGTGTCAGTTGTGCATGCAGGTTGTTTAACTGTCAATAATCATGGTTGACTCCTTGTGTTGCTCTCAGTGGGTATGTTATTTCATTTTCCAGTCTGCAGATGGCCCTTTCCGGTGTCAGATTCAGTGCCTTCATAGCAGGTTCCGGTGATTCCATTGCAGGTTCCAGTGGTTCCGGTGTAGAGGGTTGACATCCCCCTGAGTCCAAATCCTTGATATATCATTTCCATCCACTGTGAAGTGTAAAATGATGGTTCCACGAACAAGAGCTTGAGCTGCTACCTTTCCTAGTCCTTGAATGGTAACTTCATCCAGAGTTTTGTATGTGAAGAATGTGTTACGTTGAAAGGGTGCACTGCGGTAATGTGAACGGAATCAAATACCAACTCTACCACAGTGCTGTACGAATTCTGAGGGGTTCAATCTCAATCCAAAAGGTTAGTAAAAATACTCAGAGGTGCTCTGGATAGTGGCGATGATGTTTCCGATGTGCGCGGCGTGTGCGAAACAGTCAGCGATGTTTTCGGCGTATATGTAGCACTTTATAGAAGGAACGCAAAGTTTAATAGAGTACAGCGGAGCTATCGCATGGACAGCGCAGTAAAGAGGTGATATAATAGACTGGAATTGGGGGTATACAAGATGTCTCTCTAGTATGTAAACTATAGGGGGTATTTATGCGAAGTTGGTTGTTAGGACAATAAAGGGTGAAGAAGGCAAGACAAATAGACGGTGCGCGACGGAACTATGGTGCAATAGGGATGAAATGGAACTGAAACAAAGGGTATAACACCATGCGAAGCAATTTCCAAAATATCTAGAGGATAGGAGCTATAGTGTTTGAAATAAGTGAAACATGTTGCATAAAGACTTCCCTGGAACTGGAACGGAATCGGAATGGAATAGGGTGAATGGTATAAGCATGGGTGATGTCGGAGAGGCTCGAAATATGTTTCCGAAGGGGGCCGAAGCGCTCCGAAGAAAATCGCCGTAATGTCAAATTATCGCCTGTATCGCGCGCATCGCGCTGTCGCATCGCAATGGAGATACATATAAATCGGGATGTTTCGCAATGAATCGCAGCATAATCGCAGCATGTCGAGGCTAGAATAGGTCCAATAGAGGGTTTCCGTGCTTAGGGACGTGCGCTGCATATCAACGTGCACCAGAAAGCACAATGGAAAGGGTAACGGTAAGCAGAAGGCAGCCGATTCCGAAACAGAATGCTTCAACTGCCACAAGAAAGGACATATGGCAAAGGATTGCTGGTCTGAAGGTGGCAGCAAGGGCCGAAATGGAAAGGAAAGGGCACCAGAAAGGGCAGAAACCACCGGAACCAATCAAATCAAGCTGTGGACAATGTCAATAATACGGCTCCTTGAAACACTACCACTCCATGAAACACCTCCATATCATTTGTTCCACACATTCCTTAAGGCCAAATAGAATGCTTGTCACTCCTGTACATCCAATAAATATGTTTAGATAGTTGTGCCCATGTAAATGCACCAATAAATTTAGAAAATACTTTTTTGAGTAGGAGAGAATATCATGTCCACTCCTTGAAACACCAGTATTTTGATCATAAAATAACCAAATCTGAATGGTTTTCTTTGAAAATTGGTATCTGTAGTCTCTGAATATATCCAGATATTTCTGTCTATTCAGAATTTTGTCCAATGGATGCACTTGCCCAGAAAATTTGATTTCAAGTCAAGTGTTTCAAGGAGCCATTGATTACTGTATGTTACAGGATGTAGCATATGCAGTGAATACAGACAATGTTTCAAACTATGATTGGTTACTGGATTCCAGAATGACAAGTCATATTAGCAATTCATGTAACACATTCATCACGTATAAAACTCTGGATGAAGCTAATGTTCAAGGACTAAGAAAGGTAGCTGCTCAAGCTCTTGGTCACGGAACCATCATTTTACACTTCACAGTGGATGGAAAGGACATACAACATCAGCTACAAGACATACTACATGTACCGGAGTCCTGGAACTCACTATTATTGCTGAGCCAAATCATTCAAAGTGGTGGATGGGTTAGTTTCCACAATGGAATATGCAGGCTATATACAAAGGAGAATAAACTTGTCAGAACAGGCCAGAAAGATGGACGATTATACCATTTAAATGCCCAAGCGCAATTCCGCACACCAGAAAAGGCAAATGTAGCCATGCTGAGGAAAATGTCTTGGGAAGAATGGCACCGCTTATATGGACAAATCAGAATGAGCGGACTCGAGACCCTGCAGAGAAAGGGGTTAGTCACAGGACTGGAAATTGATGAAGGAAGTATCCCTTCCTGAAACTGTGAGGCTTGCATTCAGGCAAAGCAAGCTGTCCAGCCATTTCCTAAAGAGGCCGATGGATGATCAAAAGTCACCAGAGAGTGGACTTTGAGCGACATCTGGGGCACAGTGCATGTAGAGTCTATTGGAGGATTGAGATACTATATCTCATTCACAGATGATGCAGTACACACCATAACCCCTTTAATCATGAAATAGAAAAGCCAGGCAATGGAACACATCAAGGCTTATGTGAACACGATTGAGAAGAAGTTCGATCAAAACCCTAAATATTTGTGGTTCGATAATGGAAAGGAACTCATCAACAAGGAAGTTGAGAGATGGGCAGCAGATGTTAGAGTTGTGCAGACAACTCTGGACGGAGCAGAGTTTGTCAGAGGATCAGAGGTGCAAACTCTTGAAGTAGGTTAACTACTTCCTTAAGCCATACTGAGTAGGCATGAAGCAGAACAGAGTTAGTCCAAAGGTCTGGACTAAGGATGGAGATAGTGAGCTTAAGGCAAAGCCTTAAGTTTGAGAGCGAGGAAGACAGAGGGTACTCTAGTCAATTTTCAGAACAAAGATACAGGACATAGTAGTTCTAGCTTATATACTAGTAAACTAATTGTTATGTCCTTGGTGATGAAAAGATAATAGGAACTCCAGCAGGAGTACTAGAGCTTGGAGAAAGATAAAAGGGACAAAAGGTTGCTACATACAGTGACAAGTAAACAAAAGGGAGGAGACAGATAGGAGTGCAAAAGGAGATAAGATAGAAATGAAATGGAAAAGTCCAGAGTGGAGATGGCTGGAGTTCATCAGAGTACATTGGAGTTCATTGGAGTTCATTGGAGTTCATTGGAGTACATCGGAGTTGCACAAATATGACAGTGGAGAAGGGAATTGTCATTGAAACAGTGGCCCCTTACTCACCCTCGCAACATGGAATGGCAGAAAGATTTAATTGCACATTACTGGAGTTAGCCCATGCGATGTTGATTTCTAAAAACCTGCCCACATTCCTTTGGCCAGAAGCCATTGCACATGCAGCATACATTTGAAACTGATGTAGAGATCCATATCTCTGTGGGCACGTATCCTTCTATTTTCCTTCATCCCCCTTCCCTCTGCATTCCCCTCTCTTCATTATATTCCATTTCCTTAGTACACTCCCTTTTATAGATACTATACAGTACCTATATAGTGTTTTGTGTACATACATACAAACAAGCTGAGTTTTGGGTAGGCAAATGCAAGGATAAGGGTAATCCCTGATTCGCAGGTATCCGTACTCTTAAGAGTACGAGTGCGGATACAGATTCTCATATCCGTGGGCTTCAAAATGAGCCTAAGATCATCCAAAATGGTGTGACGGCGAGTTCAGTTGTAGACCCAAATGGGAATCTACAAAAGTGGTGATCAGCTAAGAAGTGATCAGAGGAGTTTAGTCTTTCTATTGTGTCTAGTCAATCCAACCCAAATCCGGGGTTCCGGATCAGAGGGGAAGTGAAGGGAGTGGAGTACGAAGACTAATAGGGAGATGATACGAAGCGAGGACTAAAAGTGTAGAACTGAAGGGGAGTGATAACCTGTATTTTTCTATATGATGGGATATGATATATATATGGTTGTAGTATAAGGGTACATCTTTTATACTACTGGGAGAGATCCTGTGCTGTAGTAACTATGTACTACAACCGAAGGCTGTAACTGATAGGAGTGGAGTGGAGCGGAGTATAGGAGGAATGGTGCTATGTACTAAGTAACGGGAAACGAAGATATATCATATGTAACTATATACGTACTAATTCCGGGTCGTTAGAGACATTGCATCTTGAGTAGGAACGATTCCGGAGGCGGAATCCGGAGCGGAATCGACGGAGAGGACCGGAATCGGGCGGAATCGACAATACGTAAATGGGAATGGACGGGGACAAAGTGGGATATGAAGAGGATTCGGGTCCAGAGGGCCCGGAGCCTCTACAACGGTCAAGAATTGACTGAGATAGAGACTAAACATTGATTGGACTCTATCTCAGTCAATTCTTGACCGTTTCGGGTGATCTCAGGCTCATTTTGATCAGGAATCCGTGGGTAAAATCCGCGGATATTGTATCCGCATCTGTGGGGAGTACGAGTACAGATACAGACAAATGTATCCTGGGATTACCCCTGCATTTGCCTAGTTTTGGGTTTTCACCCCAATGACAAGGACTTGCACACCACGAATCTGCACCTACAAAGGCTGTGTTCACCACACTGATCCCCCACCAAGGCTCTAGACAGAATGACTCCACATGAAGCCTGGACTGGCAAGAAGCCAGATGTATCACATTTCTGGGAGTTCAGATGCACTGTTTGGGTCTTATATCAAGGTGGAAAGAGATTGAAGCTGGCGCCACGATCAGCTAAGATGAAGTTTGTAGGATTTGTGGAGTCGCAGAAGGCTATCCGATACTATGATGCTGCAATGCGGACTGTTAAGACATCATGGAATGTTGCATTTCACAAGGATGGGTCATTGCAGGAAGTCTGGATTGTATCTGACTTACCAGGTTTGCAATTCAAGGGGGAGCAGAGTGAATCCAACGACTCGCAAACTCTGGTGTAGATGCGGCTTCAGGGTGGCTTCAGAACATAAATCCTAACCAAGGGGTGTCAGCATAGAAGTGATGGTGGATAACCAGTGTCAGGGATAGTGGTAAAAGAGTAGTAAAAGAAATGGAAAGTAAAGCTGCCATATAAAACTAAGAAAATAGACAAATAATGATAATCTGGACTGAAAATGGGTAAATAACAATGAACCTGACAATGCCGACAATGTTGGGTACAGCGGGTCGGGTTGGGTGAGGTTGGGTCGGAAACAATGAACAAATGATAGGAACTAAGAGGAAGTCAATGAGGACAACTATGAAAGCCTAAGAGTTTACGAGGACAAGCATTTGAAGGGATTAAAAAGATGCTTCTAAGTGTAGGAAAACCGGGACTAAGGGTATCTCTTTTTTGTACAGTTGTTGGGGACCATTTTTATAGTACATGTATGGGTAGTCTACTTTCAGTCATGTCTATTTCGGCCGATGGTAAACTACAAAGAAAAGTTGGAATGGGGATGAGAAGAGGGGGGTTACGATGCGATGAAGACAGGAAAATGGAGGGGAAAACGAATGTCCAAGAAAAAGATCTAAAAAATCATAGATATCTCCGTAAGGACAAGGGGATGCATATATAGGGCAAGTCTGAAGTCAGGAATTGTGTCCGATGAGATCCATTCCCTAGTATTGGAACTCCGTGGCATATGAGGCTGCCAGATTTGGTCCAAAAGCGGCCTTGACAAAGCAGTATACATTGGGTCATGTCATGTCATGTCATGTCATGTCACGTTGGGTTTGAATGCGAGTCATTTAAAGGCATTGGGTTCATCTGGATTCATGATATATCGAGGATTTGGACTCAGGGGGACATCGACCCTCTACACTGGAACCACTGGAACCTGCAATGGAATCACCGGAACCTGCTATGAAGGCACTGAATCTGACACCGGAAAGGGCCATCTGCAGACTGGAAAATGAAATAACATACCCACTGAGAGCAACACAAGGAGTCAACCATGATTATTGACAGTTAAACAACCTGCATGCACAACTGACACAATGTGAGATATGCAAACCGCTTGATGTACGAAGACCAACGGAATCATCCACAGCAAAACAAAAGGAAAAAGTTAGCATGGAAACAACCATTGCATATGCATTTTTGAGTGCAATGCAGCAGGACAGCAGTCTCACCAACAAGGACCCATGGGGTTTAAAGGAAGCCAGGGAAGCTGTGGATTGGGAGAACTGGAAGGTAGTGATGAAAGAGGAATTTGATAAGCTACAAGAAATGGGCATTTGGAAACTCGTAGACTTACTGGAGGGGCAGGAAGCCATCAGAAGCAAATGGGTTTTCCACTGGATATGTGACAAGACAGGTGCAATCACTAGGCACAAGGCCCGATTAGTAGCCCAGGGGTTTTTGCAGAAGCCTGGAGTGGATTTCAGTGAAACCAGAACATTTCCTCCTGTGATGTGGTTTGAGACATTACAGATGTTGCTCACATATTCTGCAGTCAAGGATTGGGATATTCAGCAGATGGATATCAAAGGTGCATACCTTAATGGATGGGTGAAGGAGGAGCTGTACATGAAACAGCCAGTGGAATTTGAGGACAGAACCAGACAGGTTTACCGCCTCATATGACCTATATATGGTCTCAGGCAAGCCGGAAACATATGGAACACAGATTTCAATAACATGATGAAGGAATTTCGTTATACAAGATTACGGACCATACTGTGTGTACTACTATTGGGAGGGTGAAGACCCCTCCATTGTACTCATATGGGTCAATGACCTCATGGCTTATGCAAACAACCAAGCAATGAATCAGCAGATAATCAACCAGCTGAAAGAAAAGTACATGGTAATGGTCATTGGAAAGCCAATGTTACTGCTCAGACTCCATATCAAACAAGACTGCCAACAATGGAGAGTCACCTTGTCACAAAGTCATTATATCCAGAAGATACTTGCAAAGGCCGGAATGAAGGATGCGAAACTGGTATCAACCCCGATGGATCAGAATGTGGTCCTATGAATAAATGAAACTGAAACCAATGAGAGTGAGTGGAAATGCACCTTGATTGAATATGTGACATGAGTCAGAGAGCTCTTGTATGCTGCACATGCAACAAGACCCAATATCATGTACATGATTGTGACCGTTCAACCATTGCACAATTCACATGGAACCTGAGTCCGGAACACTGGACAGCACTTGAAAGGATATTCCACTACCTAAAAGGAACAATTGGACTATGAATTAACCTATGGTGGCAAGGACCAACGGATTACAACAGAAACCATTCATTATGTCAATGCCAATTGGGGATCCAACCTGCACCAGAAATCCATCAGTGGATATGTGTTCACAATCACAGGGGGAGCCATGGCTTGGAGCTCGAAGAAGCAGAGCACAATTGCGTTGTCAATGGCCAAAGTGGAATATGTTGCCGCTACTCATGCCACAAAACAGTTGATCTGGCATAGAAACTTATTGAAGGAATTGGACCTACGGTCAGACAAGACATTGATTCTATGATCCAATAATCAGGCTGCGATGTCTATATTGTACAACCCAAAATTCTACGCATGGATGAAACATATAGATATCAATCTACATTTCCTATGAGATCATGTTGTGTCTGGTATCCTTAAAGTCACATATATTCCTTCCAAAGAAAATGCACATATTTATGAAAGGGTTACCTTGCCACTTCATGCAAAGTTCACAACCAAACTTGGTCTATTGACTGGAGAGGAACCGGAAAGAGCAGAGCACATAATGGAATACATGGACAATGTTTACTGTGACCCAGAATGAGTCAAAGAGTATTCAACCAAGGGGGAGTGTGGCCGAATAGTCATGGAAAGGATCAGTAATCCGTATCACGTGACCCCGCAACTCGAAACACGAAGAAACTTCTAGTAGATTTAGCAATTAGTATAAAAACCCTCTCAGAGAGAGGCAAATATAATTCAATTCCACATAAAATATCTTAGCAGTCAACAACTGCGGCTCGATACTGATGTCTGTTGAGGAAAAAATAATAAATAAATAAATAAAATAAAATTGAATTGGATAAAATCAGTATCTGTACATCAGTAAATAACAATTGATAGTCAACATCCCAGCAAGGCTTATTGGGTCTCTTTGAGTCCCTACCATTGCAGACACTCTTGCCACAATCCCTATACTGATCCAAACACAACCTTACCTCCTTTCTTCCCTTACATGATTCCTTTCCACATTTTTTGCATGTTTGCATCTTCCTTTTTTGGGATTTGGCTGTGCTGGGGTAGGAAGGGAAGCCAAATCTCTGCTTGTGTGATAGGGAGTTGAGTTGGCTGTGAATTTGTTGGGAGACAGACATGGCTTGGTGTTGTGGCAACACTGAGTGAGAAGATAAGTTTCCAGTTGCACTATCAGCAGAAATTTCCAGAAGTCCTTTTCCAACAACATGCTGTCTGAGTGGTTGCTGTGGGGCATTTGGAACCTCCAGAACATGACATGGATCAAGAATTGCAGTGTGAAGTAATGCATGAGCATCTGAGGACGTTGAGATGGAATCTGAGGGATTGTCAAATATTAATGCTTGTCTTCCACTCTCTATAGTAGGTGTTGAGCTGTTCTGTCAGCTGATAGGCAGTGTCAGGATCATACAATGAGGTCATGAATGCAGAAATGCAGACACACCTTATATGATATATGCTGATTCATACAAGGGGGTGTCGGAACACGAATCTTGAACCTAGGGTAGGGGTGGGGGGGGGGTCAGCTGGCTGCCTGAATAATTTTTTTGGACTCCAGGTTTTGCTGCGAAAGTGGCAGGCTAATTACTTCATTCATGCCTAAGAAGTAATAATAGAAGCATTGTAGATGTCCCATGAAGTAATACGAATGCAAAATTATTTCTTTGAGCTGGTGCACTTTCATAATCAGCCGCAATGGCTAAGAAAAAAAGGTATGTAGTGATGAAATATTTACAAACAACGAAAAGTTAAACCAAAGATATTACTGCTAGTTCTGTCAGAAGCACATAGCTCCCGTTTGGCCCTGCGGTAAGTAATATTATCTTATCATCATCTAGGGCTAATCTTGCCAGCCATTTATTCAGCAATGCCTGTTTGGAAAGCCAAGGCTCCACCAGGCTCATACCAGGGGCAGATAAGGAAACCGAGGATGATATAGATCATGACTCACAAGTGGCAGGACCAAGCGTCGTCGAAATTAGTTGCTATTGATGTATGCTACGTGCTAGTTGTGGCTTCATACATGTAGTTTTGTTCAGGCAGCTGTGTGGTAGGTATCACATGTTGATATTTTGCCTTATTTAGAAGGAGGGGGGGGGAGGGGGGGTCAATGGACCCTGTAAAAAAAAATATGAGTGTATATCAGAAATTCGCGTTCCGACACCCCCTTGGATTCATATCTGCATGAAATTTCATACCCATACTGCTTCACTCCAGTTTGGCTGGGCAGTGGAGTTGAAGGTGAGATTGGTGAACATCAGCTGCCTGCTCCTCCAGATTGTGAACAGGCAGGATTGCTTTTCGAGTTCCTTGTAATTTGGCAAGGAAATGGTGAGGTTGCTTGACATCTATGTAGTCAACATGCCACATCGTAAAAGCTGATGAGCAAGCTGTAGTATATTGACTTTGACATAAGGGCAGCTTCATATTTCATATTTTAAAAATATCTACTACTTCAAAGAGATTAGACTACATCTCTGCTCAAGAAAAATCAAATACCAAAACTTAGTATTGTGCTTGAAGTAATTCACAGTGCTGGCAAGGCAGGATACAGAAGTTAGAATACAGCAGCACAACTGGAAGGTAAAGAAGAGTCATAAATGGTTAATTTGGGGATGGGTAAGTTAAAAAGCATATTTTTGGTGTGGCATTTTTCTCCAAATGACCAGAAACTTCATTTTTCTTCATTAAATAAAGTACTGAAAACTTGTTGTATACTTAAAATCAGACATTTTACAACACTTGGCTAAGGAATAAGTAGAATAACAATTTACAAGGCTCTAGTGCCAAAGAAAGTGCAGATTTAAATAAATCTATTAATATTGACTCTATTTCTGCCTAAAAAGCCTTGACATTGCAGTGTCATTTGTAGTGTAACATGCCAACAGCATCTGACAATTTTTCTGGCATTTATTTAGTTGGGCATTGCAGCAAAACAATGAAAACAATGCCTGCATCACCAAAAGCAGCACCTGAGTTGCTTAGTCATCGCTTAGTCAGTATCAGTATCAGTATCCGCAACAGACTTCAGTATCGAGCCACAACTGCACCATATATTCCAATAGATTTTGAAGCACTAAGAATTTATTTTGGGTTTACATTTGTGTATCAATGACCCGTTGAAGACTGTATGCCCTTTTAGATAACCAAAGATAACGATCATCAAAAGTTGAAGTTCATTTGGAAACAGCCCCTCAAAAACTACATTGTGATTTTCCCTATTAGAAGAATCAATATGCAGTGGAACAGCTACAGAAATAAATAAGAACTTGAAACATGATCCGGTGTAGGTATAGTATAGTAACACCCTTGTAATATCGGCAGCGTAACGGTACCAAACAGGCCCTATGATGGTGATAATACATCACAACTTTGGCTTGGTGACCAGCGATCCGCCACGCAGCAACAGCTTGCTGGCGTCTTCGACCATGCTGTCAATTATGACTTTTGCGGGCAAAATATCGTGAATCATAGCTGAAACGCGTCCCATCAGCCAAGACCTGGCTTCGAGTGATTTTTCTGGGTGCCGTTCGAGTTCATGTTCCACGGGAACGATGCCCTTGGAGGTGAGCTCCTTAATCTCCGCTTGCCGATTCGTCTCCCTTCATCGGCATATCAGCCTGATTGCAAAAGTCTCGCAAAAACAGACACCCACCAATTCAACACATATGGCGTTCTCCGCACTCTCAACGGTCGGCCGGTATAGATAAGTGTTGTAATCGCATCTTCGTACCCTGCAGACAGAATCATATCCTTGTGCGTCTTCGGCGCGCTGGCCTCGACCGAAGCGACAAACCGTGTGCCCACCCACACCGCTTCTGCGCCCCACATCAAGTTTGCAGCCAGCCCCCGGCCATCGTACACCGCGCCTGCGCCAATGACGTAGACTGGCTGACCAGTGAGGGGGGACTTGTGTCCTCGCACGGCATCGACACATGCAGGAATGAGTATGGAGGACGGAATGTCGCCGGTGTGGCCGCCAGCTTCGCCACCCTGGGCACAGATGAGGTCTGCGCCAGCAGCGAGCGCCTTGGGAACGTGTTTAGGGTGCCCAACCATCTGCAAACAAGGTTATTATTTTTTTGGGTGGGCCCGCCTATTCGCATATTGACTGTGAAGAGGATATACGCACGTTCATGACAGGGATACCTGCATTGTGCAGTTTCTCGACGACATCCTTTGGGGGCACGCCGATAGCGCAGACGAAGAGCGTGACCTTCTCTTCGATAATGACGTCAATCAGCTCGGGGAGCTGGCCCTTGGTGTAATCGTACTGCAGCGGGTTGTCGATGAGAATGAAATCGTTAAAAATAAAATAACAATGCGACTCAGTGAGCGGAAGGTACTGACGTTGGTCCTACGGGCCCCGCCACCCACTTGAGGGATGAGGAGATCAACGCCGAAAGGCGCATTCTTGTCCCTGAGATCCTTTTTGACAGCTTGGATCTACGTTTAAAATTTGATGCAGTAGAGCCCTGCGACGAATCGAAGCCGAACGCACCTGCTGGCGAAGGATCTTGGGTGTATACCCGACACCCCCGATCACGCCGAGTCCGCCTGCAGAAGTGAACGTGTTAGGCCAAGTGCTGGCAGCGCAAAGGAAAGTCGCAGCCCACCGGCGTTGGTGACTGCAGCCGCGAGTTCCGGCCCAGCTGCGACATTCATGCCTGTGGTAAACATGGGAGACTCAGGTCTCGTTTGGCACACGAGAGAAGTTGGCTGCACTGACCAGCGAGTAGGATAGGATGTTTAATCTTGAAGAGCTCAGTGATGGGAGTGGTGATGACCGTCATAGCGGTAGTGAGGATGGGCGATGGATGAAGGACTTGAAGCACACCGGCATTTTATTCGAAACGGATATTATCACTACCGTTTACGCTATATCCGTTATCAAATCAAATGCCAGACAATACGCATAATGCCAAGTTCCACTGTGATAAATGATACATGAAAGGAGCGATTTAACTAGAGGGTATGTATGTGAATCTAATGCAATGTGCAGAGGGATATGCAGGGATATGCAGGATACGAATAGCATACGGAACAGCAGCCGTTCAGGAATGTAAACATCAACTCTCGTGCCGCGGTCTCACGACGGAGTAGCTTCGAGAGGTGGTGGGCGGCCCGCAGCTTGCAACAGCCGGCGAAGCCGAGCCAATTCGCTAGCCAAAGCACTGTAAGTAGCATATCAGTGACATAAACATCAGTCATATTGGAAAAAGGGTCTCACTTGGCTGTTTCTCCCGCCTCGCCACTCTCACGGGACGACTTCTCCACCTCCGCCTTCAAGCGATCAATCGCTTCCCGGAAACCATCCTCGATTTCCTGCGAAAGCTTCTTGTCCCGAGCTGTCAGAGCGTTCACGGTCCCGCGTTCCTCCTCGGCCACCTTGACCTCCTCCACCAGCTTCCGGTACTTCTGCCCGACCAGCTCCGCCTCCTTCCGCCACCGTTCTTCCCGCTTCCGCATCTCCTCGCGCAGTGTCTCGGTGTCCGACTTCCAGTCCTCTACCATCCCCTTTATGCTATCCCGTAGAGTGATATACTCTCGTTCGCTCTTTTGAGAGAGTGCGGAAGATTCCGAGAGGGCAGCTTCCATCTCGCGAATTGACTTTTTTGAGGAAGTCGTTTCCGCCTTCAGCAGGGCCTTTACTGACGCTGCCTCAGACTCGGCTTTCCGCGCACGGTCAAGGACCTGTCAGAAACGATCAACTAAAACGGGGACGGATGAGTGGGCGGACACGCACTTCCTGCAACAGCCGCTCCTTTCGCGCAACGACGTTATTGAGGCCTTCGTTCTCGAGCCGCAGCCGGTCACGGCCCTCCTTCAAATCCTCCGTCTGGCGCGTGAGTTGTGCGACGCTTCGCTGCGACAATCGCAGCTGAGCCTTGGTATTCTCGAGAGCGTTTCGCGCATTAATGACACCTGTCTGGAGATCGGCGAGGACCTTGGTCGTACCACCAGGAGTGAGGGACGCACGGCGGTTGGGCGACGAAGGAGGCTGTAATGACGAAGTAGACGCGCCGAGGAGGCCCTGCGCGACATCCGAGTCTGCACTGGCAGGCGACACAGGGGACTTGGATGGGCGCTGTACCGCGGGCTGACCCTCATCGGCAAGCGCCCGTGCATTGCCTGTCAGGAACATTCAATTAACCAAAGTGCAACCAGGGGCGGATAGACGAGAGACGGAACACACCTACTGCGGCGACGGGGATACCTGTGCCGCGGAGACATATGAGGCGAGGGATAACAGAGGCGGAGGAGGGGCGGAGGGAAACGTACGGCTGAGTGTGCGCGTGGGGCTGGACATGCGCTTGTACGACGCCGGGCTCACAGCGCCGGCGCCAAAGTCGATGGGAATGCCCTCAGGGATGCCGCCATCTTGTTTCATGGACGGGGTTGCTGTGGCATCGCGGCGGGGGAGAGGTAGGTTGGAATCGGGACCAGCAAGATGGTGGAGAATATCGAAGCTGGTGCGGCGCTGGACCTTTGTAGAAGGGGTAGGCGCGGGGTGGGGCTGCTGCTGTGGGGGCGGCGGAGTGACGTCAGGGAATTCTGGGGAGCGGGGGGGGGAGGACATCATCCCGGGCGGTAATGGACGCGGCCCACGCAAGATTATATTTTCTAGATTGTGTAGTTGGGCTTGCTGTTGTCTTATGTTGTGTTTCAGGGTGGACATTTGATTTCTAACAGCAACTAATTAAAGAGCGGGTTGTGAGAGAGCCGAAGGGGAGATGAAAAAAAAACGCACCTGAGCCGTCCAAATTAATTGAAGGACTGGCTGGACGCGCAGAGCGAAGAGAAGTTCGCGAAGAAGGCCTGGACAAGGGACGGGACGACAGCGATGGCGAGGAGAACGAATTGGAAAGAGACATTCACAGAGCAGAACGTCAAGGACGGCTGGAACAGGGAAAACTAGACGGCGAGCAACGGTGGGTAGGGTCGGTTGCAAGGCTCCAACATGAGCATCGGCAGCTTTTGGTGAGCTGGTTGCAGGTGAACGTTCAAGTTGGACGGTTGCGACGCAGAGCGAAATTTCCTTTGTTTGTGGCCTTGTTTGGCTCGCGACACGACTGTGGCGGCTAACGCTCCAACCGCGACCATGGCTGCAAATTGCGGGATTTGTCTCGATCCGCTCACAAAACCTGTCTCCATCCCCTGCGGTGAGTCTCCAACGCATATTCTGACAACGGAATCCCAAGACCAGTGCACAAGGCCATGTTCATTGCGCGAAATGCTTGACAAACCATATCAGTTCCGGTGAAGACCTGATAAAGTCCTCCTGCCCAGTCTGTCGCGCGTCGTTCGACACCGGTCAGTTGTTCCACCGGCACTCTTCGCCCACAGTTAACAAAGTTTGTCGCAGTTTTGCCCAACACAGCGTATGTGCCCGTAAAATACCACCAGTACCTCATCCCAGCAGTCCGCAAACTGTATCTTGACACGAGTCTGCACACCGAGTTCAAGAGGCAGATCACGAAGCTTGAAGCACAAGTCAGATCCCTCGAAAAAGACAATAGCAAGCTCGTCGAAAAATGCGAGAGCCATATTGCCGCCTCCGAGTTCCATGCAAAGGAGGAACGGAACGTTAGGCTTGAGTTGGAACAAAAAGCAGGTCTAGTAGAACGTGTGCAAGCCAAGTACGGCGTGTTAGAGTCCAAATATCGGCATCTCTTAGGCCAGTGAGTTATCCGTGTTAGGCTCTCCCAATTCACTGAGTGCCACCAACCCACAGGAATGCCAAACTCGCCGCAGCTACCCTGGATCTGAAGAAGAAGAGCAGTCAAGCATTGCATGCCTTCGAGGTGACGTTCGAACTTGGCCAGAAACGTCCGGTAAGCTGGTTAGCCCCCAGCGAAGACGAGGACGACTCTTCAGTCATGCACCGAGAATTCCAGAGATTGTTTGGAAATTTCAAGGACCCACCCCCGAAGTTACTAAAGCGTCCTAGATATTCGGATGCTTAGCCTTTATTTGTGTCATCATTGTACCAGTAATCTGATGTAGTCGGCTTCATATTATTATTTAGACATCAAGTAATTACGTGTGGCATCCTTATAACTTTACGGTATATTTATGACCGCACACCTTCGATTTCGCCAACCTTGTAAAGTAACGCGCGCGAAACGAGGTTCAAGTTTGGAGGATGTTAGTACAGTCGTGACCGTAAGTTAGCGAACTCGTCTAGTTGCACTTTTATTTCTTGTTCTTTTTTGTAGTGTTCCAAGTATCGTAGCAACATCAAAGTTACTTTGTCGGGGTCACGGGACCAGTCATGAAGTCGTCTTTGACTAACATGCTTTCTCCACTCAACAATGTCGACGTCCACTACAACCACTCCTGCGTCTCAATTCACATTTAGGGTTGGGATAACTCCCCATGCCGATGTCTACCCACCATTCGACATTTCGCGTGCAGATCTCGATGTTATACTACGCTCTTCCGACAGCGTGTATTTTCATGTCCTGAAGATCTTCCTCTCCATCGCCTCGCCGTTCTTCCGTGACATGTTCGCGCTCCCGCAGCCAACAGAGGCTACTGAAGTAGGCGAGACAAAGGACGGTCGTCCCGTGATCCCGATCACAGAGTCCAGCACCACCATCGAGAAACTGCTGATGCTCTGCTACCCCGCATGGAACTTTGACTCGCCCTTCGGTATGCTGACCGACGTCCTGGACGTCTTGGAGGCCGCGACAAAATATGACATGACCGGCGTCGTGCAGAGTGCGGCACACGCGCTCATCGCCCCGCGCTTCCTGGAACAAGAACCTCTGCGCGTGTTCGCCATTGCCTGTCGCTACAGGCTGTCCCGCGAGGCCATGCTCGCTGCCCGCCACACCCTGCGTTCTCCAGTTTCCACGCGCTCGTATATCTCGGACCTGGACCACATCTCCGCTGGGACACTCCAGCGACTGCTCGACTACCACTTCCAGTGCGGACGGGCCGCAAAATTGGTCACAACAACTTATCATTGGATCACGCAGGACGACTATGCGTGGTTCCACTTCTCGTGTCTTGAATGCAGTGCACGCGGCAAGTCCATTGCGATAGCGGGAATGCGTATGCGGCTCGCTGCCGCGTTCTGGTTAAACTTCATGCGGGAAGTTGGGTATGCATTGGCAGAGTGTCCTTGTGTGGAAACTGTGATGAGGAAGGACCTGATGGACAGTGCTATTGCGGAGACCAACGCCTGCGCTAGCTGCTCCAAGACCACGAGAAAGAAAGTTTCAGAAGATCTGTATGCTTTTAGGGTGTTGCTCGCTATGGAAGTCGAGAAATCCCTCTCTCCGGTAAGCCATCCGCATTCCCCGGCCGTCCTATTCATGATTAACTCCTGTACAGATTGTGCCTGACATTCAGTTCTAACCCGACCCACAGGTGAACTCTGGGACAGTCATGACAACGTTATGTTCGTCCCAGAGTGACGGCGAAGTGACAGAGGGCACCTTCCGAAAAAAACATCCACAAGTACAGGATCTGGAGTGAATGTGTATTTAGAAATGCTCAAACATTCACCGTCGTTGGTTAACACATAAATGGATCACATTACAAAAGTAACAAAACACTGGCGCCGAATGCCAAAGTATCTTTGAGTACCATCGAAAGTTGCCAGCTCCTGAAAAAAAATGCGACAGATTTGGCCATGAGGAGAGCTTCGGCCCCAAAAGTGAGTGTTTGCGGGTAGACTTTCTTGATCCTTGGTGGCAAAAACAGCAGTTACAGGACCACGACCAGCCTGAGCAGAGACTCGGACGAAGTCAGAACTGACGACGCGTACACAAAAGTACATAAACAGTCGCGGCATCAACTTGCCAGTGAATTTCATCCAATCCGATCCGACTTGTAAGTTAGTTTTCGTTGTGAAGCTTCAAGTTCGCATGTTCAACGAACAAACCTTTTGGTAGCAGCAGAGTATCGCGAATCGACGAATTTATTAACCTTGCGTCCTGGATTCACTTGTATACTGATGCCGATCCCGGAACTATCTGAACTCGAGGACGCAACACGGAGGATCGTTAGAGATGGCAAGAAAAGGGGACAACTGAGGTTTTTTAAAGGTTCCTTCATTTTTGTTGTGGTTGAACGTTTAGATCGGTTAATATTCGCAGCTCCCTGACTCCCCGGATAATCCGCGCGGAAGTAGAGAGGTTGTTTGCTTTGGAGTCCGGCACTCTGGATGGGAAAGATTATAAAAATGCGTTGAAAAAGGCTGCCAGTGATGAAGTATCGGTACGTTGACTCGGCAAATGTTCTTTTGTACAAAACTCAACAAGTCGAGCTATAGCGGGAGGATAACGTCCACCACGATGAACAAAGTAGTAGCAATAATACCAAGAAACGCAAGTCTGATGCGAGAGACAACTTAGAGCAAGCAAAGACCGTCAAGACAACTCAAACCAAGAAGTCGAAGCCGACAAATAGTGCCAACAAGCCTCTGAAACGATTTAAATCATCTGTAGATTGTTTTCTGCTTGGGTTTAGTCTGCGTTCTCAAATATATTTATTCAGGCTACAATTCAATCTTCGGATGTAGAAGTGGAAGTACAAGTAACGGATGGAAATCCCGCATCAATTTCTACCCCCACTGCGGAACTACAACATGAATCTGAAAACGACGGTGAATCTCCCAAGGTAATCTTTGGAGAGCTGCTAAGCTTAGATCTGATCACAACGGTGGCGCAGGCAAACAATCACGATTCGCACTTGGTACAGACGAAGCATCGGAAGACCACGTCGCCATCTGATGTCGAGGACGAGACCAGAAACAATACTTCTCATCAACCGGTTGTCGATGCTGTCGCTCTGCAATCCAAAAAGGCAGAAGTAAGAAACATGTATCAACCTCTACTTGCAAAGACTTATTTGCAATGCCCAGGCAAGCGAGTCTGAGTTGTCCATTCTCAATGACGATCCACCGAAGAGAAATAAAAAGTCAAAGAGTAAAGATAAGGTGGCTGGTTTTCTCCAGTCTGGACCTCCGTCCTTTGACCTGCGATGACCCCAGGAATCAAAGAACCGCGAAGGAAATCCGAAGAAGCGGAGAAAGGCCGTCGAGTTATCCAAAGACGAGAAAACAATTACGCGCCTTAAGGTTCGTCCCCAACTCTTCAAGTTTCACTTCTGGTTCACAGCCCCAGTCACTTGTCTCCGCCTGTGGAGTGCGTAAAGTATGGATTAAAGAGTTCCAAGACCTCGAGAAATCATCACAACAAATAAAACGGCTGAAAGAGATCCTTTCTGAACTGGGGATGACCGGGCGCTTCACCCTTCAACAAGCCAAAGTTATCAAGGAGAACCGAGAATTAGCACAAGAATTAGGTAGGCGACACGCATGGGTGAGCTGTTCTTTTATATTACTGATGACTTCTCTATCCATTGTAGAGGATGTACAATCGTTCCAGCAAGCCGTCTCGTCGGGTAGCACTCGGAGTAAAGCCAAGCCTACAGAACCAGAAAGCGACTTTGAGGTGGACCCTGGGGATGATTCTGTGGAAGAAGGCCCGACTAAGCGAAGGGTATGTCTTTGCAACTTCCTGTTTATTGTAGGCTGACACTAAAGATCCGCATGGCATAGACCACGGCACGGATGAGTATTATGGCATTTTTAGGGGATGAAAGTGAATGACTGAGTTGTTATCATCGCATTGTCCTTGGTGAAAATGCATTCGCGATACGAGCCGTTTCTTATCTCACTTGCTCTGTGGTTGTTGCTGAGCTTCTGTGTTTGCCATGGCTGGACGCCTGAGATGGCCTTCGGGGAGAAAGATGCGGTTTCACAATACATACAACTTCCAACCCTCTAATGATATCGTCCGTTGTCTGCCGATCAGAGTGCCTTGAATGTTGAGGCTCAACGTACAATGCAGGCAGGTTCTTGCTCAAGAATATAAGGGTATTGGTAAAGGGCTGGTCGTCGAGCGTCGAACACCGAACCAACAAGTATACGAAAGCTCGGGAGATTAGTACTCCCGAAGCTTCCTGGCAAATATCATTTCCTTGTTCCAGGAAGTAATCTGACGCCTTCCCCCTCAGCAACACCGATGATTTGGGCACGACCCGTCTTGGTAAGGACGTTGATGGCTTTACGAAGGAGTGCCAATGGAATGCCAGACAGTGGCGATTGCAATGGGGGTTCTATAATTTCGTAAAATGTCAAGATAGTGTTCATTTGTCCCGTCGATGCAGCCTGGATTCAACTTGAACGACAAGAACTCTTGCATTAAAATAATGGCATACCCATGCATGTAAAACTTCGGCCCATTCTTCTGGTAAACGCCAGTAGAGCAGAACTGAACGTGTCTGTTTCGATGGTTCATAGGTGGCAACATTAGTGGACACCATCGATACAAGCAGTGTCGACAGATGCGAAGGTAAAAGTCGCCCTGTCGTCAAAGGTTATTTAGGATACGAGTGCACCTAGAACCAGAATATAAGGGTACGATTTATTCGCGGGTTCCGCAAGACCTCGTCCCATTCGCCACCAGTAGTTTCAGTATCCTCGATTCGCAATATGAAAAGCTTTCGATATCTGCCATACGCAAGAATGAGCCGAATCCATTGCTCTGTAACGATAGCTTGAGTTTCTTGGTTGGGTTGCTGTCTAGGACGATTTGAGCTGTGCCGGTCAGTATCCCAGAAGATGAAACTGACGTGAAAAAAGGAGGCGCCGAATGGATCGATGGCAACAGAAATCCTGTGGGTGAACAGCTCATGTTAAAGAGGCTAAGTGCTAGTGAATATACTAACCTGTCGCTGTCGTGAATGTCGAGAGAGCCATCGAGGTCAAACTCCGATTCCTCCCGTGGATATTAACGCTGAGACGGCAACAGACTGTCTTCAACTCAAATATACTGGACTTTCCTTTATCTCGCAGTATCAGTACAGGTTCGTCATTAGACTTGGAAGCTTTGAAATTTGAAGCTTTGAAGCTTGACTGGAAACTTGAAAGCTACAAATTCTACGATACTACAACGGCAAATGCCGAGCCACAGCAAATTAAAGTTTCAGCCACAACTTGCAAGACAATCCAAAATCCCAAGTCGAGCGCAAGGACAAGACGACGAACGCAATGGTCAGTGATTTCCAAAACGACTGTGCAATCACACATCTTAAATAATATGTTGGTAGGCCGAGCAGAAAACAACTCCCACAAACCCCATGAAGGAGCTAAAGATCGACAAGCTGGTCATAAGTACATTTGCCCCTCTGTGGCTTTCCCCCAGATATTAACAACCTGTCCTCCTCCCCCAGACATCTCTGTTGGAGAATCCGGTGATCGCTTGACACGAGCATCTAAGGTTCTGGAACAACTCACCGGCCAAACACCAGTTACTTCCAAGGCCCGCTTCACCATCCGCACGTTCGGTATCCGTCGTAACGAAAAAATTGCTGTCCACGTCACAATCCGCGGTCCCAAAGCTGAGGAGATTCTGGAGCGTGGTCTGAAAGTCAAGGAATACGAGCTGCGGCGCAAGAATTTTTCAGAAACGGGCAACTTTGGTTTCGGAATCCAGGAGCATATCGATCTCGGGGCGCGATATGACCCAACTATCGGTATCTTTGGAATGGATTTCTATGTGGTGATGGGACGACCAGGTGCGCGCGTCGCACGACGGAAGCAGCAGAAGTCGAGAATTGGGTTCTCACACCGGGTTAAGAAGGACGATACGATGTCCTGGTTCAAGCAGCGATTCGACGGTATTATCCTGGTATGTGCTTTTTTACTTCATAAGATCTGTTTTAAACATTGTATTGGACAGAAATGATAATGTCTATCGTACTGTACATTGTATGCTCAGAACCAATTTACAGTTAGTCTGCTAGTCAACATTGCTGCTTTGAATCTGAAAGCTTTCGGTATGTTGCAAATGAGTGACAATTGAATAGCATTTGTATCACTGTCAATGCGTACTTCATTACACAGACACTTCTATTCTATTGCCAAAACCTCTCCGAGGATCTTCGACGACGGGGAAGGCTGTCTTTGCCGCTCGCCCGCAAGCTCCAACACGCTCCTTAAATTCCGTTCCAGAACGGGTTTCGTCAAGACACTATTTAGCAGTTCAACGTGTTAGCAGCGTCGTCTTATAAAAAGCCGATACACACTGATCAACTCCAGCTTCCAAATATGCCTTCTGATCTGTTAACAACGCATTCCCTCAAATTCGTTCACGTCAGGAGGAACGAGAGGACTGCTCGATGACCGAACACTCTCACCAGTCACACCGACAACAAAGTCTCGTCTTCCGAGCTCGCGCAACTTCGCGACGGTCTTCAAGCCAGACATGATTGGCATCTGGTTATCCAAGAACACGACCGCATACTTCCCCTCATCGCTGGGTGAAGATGGGGTTTGCTCTAAAATAGGTCCAGCGGGTGCAGAACCAAGACTCGAAGGTGTCCGTCCGGGTTCTGCTAATATCATTTCCAACGCCATTTCCCCATTTTCAGCAGTGGTGACTCTACATCCCATTCGCGTGAGCATACGTTTCATGAGCGTACGTGTCAACTGGTCATCATCCACAACCAAGACCTTAAGACCAGCGTTGAGCTGCGCGGGTGGGTTGGCACGCGAGGAGTCGCTACAGTTATAGTGAACGCTAGTTGACGAAGAGTGCAAAGGGGCATGATTGGAGGTTGATACGGGAAAAGAGGAACTTCTGTGAGGCAGAAGTATATAATTGGGTCGAGAAACTACTTGGGACCCCGCCGTACTGGAAAAGAAATCGTCTTCAAGATTCCGTTGTTCAAGAGTCACTGGCAGTCCTTCCAGAGAAGTAGATGACGGAGATACGTGATGTATTCCTGTTGACAGATCTCCAAGTGTCCGTGTCGGAATTGACGAGTGTGAGTCATAACCAGGTAAAACCAGTTCCACCCGACCTCCTGTAAGATGATGCTGGTCAGCCTAAATCTGTAATTCATTTACGAGGCTCAAAACACGCGCACCTTGCTCCATGAGACCATGAAGTGCTGAAGACGACCGCGTTATCATTGGAGACAATTGGGCAGCTCGGAACTCATTATGGCCTGAGTCCGTCAACGTACTATTGCTCATTACTGTGGGAGTCGCTATTAGGTTATCCAGGAATGTGGGTCCCTCTGTGAACAATGGGGACGCCGGCGGCACCGTGGTCTTTGGTCCGACACCCAAAGCTATGATGGATCAGTCGCAAATATCTTCCTTATAGTGTTACTTACGCAATTCAACCCAAAACGTGGATCCCTTCTCAACCTGAGACCGTACTCCCAACCGTCCACCACTAAGTTTAACAATCTGTCGCACTAACGCCAGACCAAGGCCGGTTCCCTTTCCGCCTAATATATTGCATATCTCAAAATTGGTTATAACCAATGAAAAATGAGATACAAACCCTGTTGCCTCCCCTGCTCGGTCTGATTGAAGGCAGCTTTACAAAAATCATTGATAAATAACAACAGAAAAAGACATCTGGACTTACAAAACAATTTACTCTGCGCCATGTCCTCCGGCTTTATTCCATACCCGGTATCTGTCACCTCGATTCTTACAACGATCCATTCCAACGACCAGGTAGTGAGGCTGTGAAGGTGCAAACGATGCGTCGACAGCGAGAGCTGCTCTTCCATCCGTACATACGACTCTAGATCACCATTGCTCTCCGGATTTGGATCCGAATCCGGAGGTAGATGTGGCAAGACCAATTTAGTAGAGATGGAAAGCTTGCCCCCCGCGGGTGTGAATTTGCATGCGTTGCTAAACAGCACAGAAATAAGGGACTGGGAGGCAGGAGGATGTGTGGACGTGGCATACCTAGCCAAGTTTGTTACAATCTGTCTCAGGCGTGTTTCATCTCCGACAACAATTCCTTCTAGGTCAGGTTGTTCCTTCATATGCCTGGCAATTTCAGCCGCGCTTTTGCCCATGGCTTCGTATGCGGACCGTCTCGCAACCTGATACCAGTTTGTTAAGCGCAAACTCGCACACTGCGGACGAGTACTGAAACTGACCTGATCGATGGCCTTATCGAGGTTGAATTCAAACTCCAGACCACGCGCATCCGTGGCAAGGCGGAGGGGGATGAATAATGAGCGCATGACTTGGTGGAATGAATATGGCTTTGTACCCCTTCTTAGTGTTTTTAAACGAGTAAATGAAAATAAAGGGAGTACCCTTGATAAAGACTCCAATTTTCCGCTGTCCATGCGATTACTACCAGACGGAAACAAGAGATGGGTCAACTTTTGCCAGGTTCAATATGAAATGAGACCCACAAATCTAGGACATCGTTGAGAACTAAGAAAAATCAGGAACGAAAAAAAAATACCAAAAAAAAATATAACAGTCACCTTTAGACATCATGCTGAGACTTCCCCCCAAAGCATTAAATTCAATTTGCTGCTCTTTGGCTACCGTACCAGATGCTTCCATGTTTTGCACCGCCAAAACTGATCTCAAACGAGAAAGATCTTCATTAGTTGACATTGAACCCGATTGGTGTTGACAGTATACGACGTACGGGCTGTGTTTAGCGGGACACGCACTTGTATCAACGGCAAAAAAAAGTACTCGTATCATATTTCTCTACATCCAAGAAAGAAGACCACTCATCATGGAATACGTATCTATCGTTCCAAACATGATCAACTTCCTTCATACGCACGAGGTTGAGAATACCCACGAAGTCAATCGCCTTTTCGAATCAGCTGCTTTACGCTCGTTGACCTGTGCCTTCTGCGTGGCTTTGTATTGGATCTTGAGCTGCTCACGCAGGGTATACAGACGTCTTTCACCCTTATGAGAATACCTAGATCGTCTTGTCATGAACATGCAACGAACAGTGAGACAAACCCACATTTTCACGCATATAATGTAGGTAAATGAGCGCCGAGTAGTACACCAGGAAATTTATGATATCTGGGACATTAATAGGCAGGCCATTCGCTGTAGACACGTAGAGGAATGAAAACACACTTCGACACCAGGCAATTTTTAGTGGGACTATAAGAACACACGACCTCGGGTACGAGGTTGGTGTCAGCCGTACGAAGAACGCCGGGAAAGTATCACTGATACACACAGGATTAACAGGAGGATGGCTCCAATCATCCCTGGGAAGCGATTCATCTTGAGGCCGAACAGAGCAATGGTGGGTAGCGCAGTGGCGTAGCTTCGTGGTCACAAGGTTGACATGCAAGTGAGTCACAAAGTTAAGAGACAAGCTCCAATTCACTATGAGATGGGCTCACTAGAACATGGTTAAAAAATCTTTCGTTCCGCAAGTAAAATTGCTCGCTTCAGGGTTGTAGAAACCACACAGGAAGCTATTCAAGGCAATCTCAGCACGAAACAAGCATAACGGACAAGCAGAATGCTTACACAAAGAGAACCTGATAGAGTGACCTAGCCGGATTCGCAGATGATTTTGAGCATTTTCATGGGTTATAGAACGCGTGCATACCAAGACCAGGTCGAGAGACAGATGGATACTTGATAGACGATTGGCCGATCACGGGGCCAATCATACATTATCATGAAGAATATCGGTATCGTCAGCACAGGAGCGATCTAACATGTACTGTTGGCTTGTTGCCGGTTTGTGAGATAGGTTGAACGCACTCCAAAGTAAAAAATCTCGTCCATCAGTACCGTAGGTTTTTGGATGAAAGCACACCCGAGGATCCAATTGATGGTCAGGAACAAGGAAGCACACAATGCCAGTGACTTACGGGAGGATTAGCTATGTGGACTTGAAGAATACTCGGGTTCCAACATACCTTTCTCAAACACCAATTTTCCTGTCGATAACGTGTCTCCTCCCTCTCGTCGTAGAAACACGAACTGAAGAATTTCATTACGGCGTGCCAGATTCTCCGTGGCAGCACAAACGAGAGCACCCAGGACGCCCGGGGTCCCGGACCGTGACGAACTCGTGCAATGCTGGACTGGTCCACACTAGACTGCAAGCTCGCATGCCTGGAACGGACAGGTAATTCATGGCTGACGGATCTCTCTATGTCAGCCTCGTTATCACTAGCACCAGCCAAGGGCATTTTGGTTACGTTCGACCACACACGGTCTACCACTACTTCATCTACTTGCTGGTTTTCTTCGCGAGCCTCGTCTTGGTGGGTAAGGTTACTGTTGCTTTTACTGGCTGGCCTCGCGATGGAGGTCGTTGAGTGGGTAGTCACTGTCCCTAACCGTCTTTTAATATGCGACCACTGGGCATTCAAACCTGACCCCTGGCAACAGCCCGAAGGCATCGCCGTTTGCTGAACGACGGGGGGAGGCAAAAGAGCAGCATCGGCAGGTGCCTTTGTGAGCTGTTCACCGCCGGCTTCCAGCAAGGAGGGCATGGCTGCTGACTGAGGGCATTTGGCAGAATGGGGAAGAGCGGAAATACTACACAAAGAATTCAGTATTATAAAGAATTCAGTATTATTAGTTTTACATAAATAATTCGGCAAGTTGTCCTCGAGGCCACGCTTCTTATTATTTAACGATTCAATCCTCGTTGCCTCGATCCTAACTGTACACTACCCTTTACATGGCCCTTTGTATCCAACTCGATTGGAAATCCTATTACAGCTTTCCCAGCCCCCCACTTCCGTTTCTTGGAGTCGTGATCCTGAAGTTGCCAGTCTGAGGAGAAGCCCCGCGTAGGAAGACAGTCAAAGTCGCACTGCGGTATATTTACGAGTGAGATTGGGGGCGGAGAAGACCGGTGAGGTAGTCTGGATTCTTTTGAGTTAAATAAACTCGGTGACGTCTGTGTCAATGATCAATGAAGCCTATAACGCGGGTAGCAATAAGGCGTACGAACATGATGTGTTTCCTCATCACCCACGGGCAATGATTCGTCGAAGCTTGTGCGAGCTTGTGCCTCAGCCTTGAGCCGCTTGAGCTCTCCTCTTAGAGCCTTGACTTTTTCCTTGTGCAAACGTGCCTATCAGTAGAAGGTGAGCGTCTTTCCGGCGAGAGGAGCCGCAATTAAGCGAAGACTTCTTTCTTACGTCTCGCTGGTGGCCTTCGAGCCAACATTTCAACTGCCGCAATTCATTCTGCACGTCTTCTCTGGCCTTCCTGTCCTCCTTCGCCATTTCCAAACACCGCTCTTTCTCTTGTCGGGCCACCATGGTAGCGTCTTTGGCCTGCTCAGCCACCTCGACTGCGTTATCTGTAACACGTTGTGTATCCTTCAGCTGGGATTTCAGGCGTCGGATTTCAGTTTCCAATACGGTCACTTGCGTGGCTTTAGGAGTGAGTTCGGTAATGGAACGGAGGGCTGTAGAGAGCTCGGATTGGAGAAGAGAAATTTGAGTGGCTTGTTTCTGAGTAGTTTCGAAAAGGGGTGCAATTCGATCTTTGAATTCTTCAACATCTTTGTGGAGGAGTCGCTAAGGAATATCGACGTCCAACGAAATACAATTGTTGAGAATATGAAGACTCACAAGGATCTCATTGTCGCAGCTTGATGCGTCTTTGATGACCCTCTCAATCTCCTTTCCTGCTCTGGTGACACTCTTCGCCTCTGTGTTCACGCCCATCCTCCCGAGTCCCTCAATAACCCGCTCGGCTTTCTCGCTATTGGAGTCGATAACGTCGAGGAATATTTGCAGGCCTTCTGCATGTCCAACGACTTTTCTGCATTGTGGACATGTAGTTTTCTTGGTCTTGTGTTTTGAAATGCACGAGATGCAGAAGCAGTGGCCTTGTCGGCGACCATTCAGACAAGGAAAATAAGGGGCGAGGACTAAACATGACTCACCGCAGGAATAAACACGAAATTCTGTGATTGGAAAATCTTCAAAACAAATACCGCAGCGCGCTTTTGCCATGAACGCAAATCTGATGAATGCCGACGCGTGAGTGACCTGCGTACACGTGACTCAGTCCAGGGTGCACGTGACCTTGGACCTTGCCTTTTTTCCATTGTGGGAGCCGAACCCATCACAGTCAATCATACGAGACTTTCTTCTTTGAAGGTACCGAAGTCAGCAATGATCATATTGAAGGCAACATATACTCACCGGATGATGGCGGTCTCCATCTCGATCTGATATTCGTCCAATTTTGCAGACAATTCTCGTCCGCCTCGCAGATCATTCGATGTGGAAATCGAGCAACGAGGGATATACTTGGAAGCAACTGCACTCCGAGGAGCAGTTTTTGGCATTCTATCACCACACATACACCAAAGATCGCGCATACCTCATCACAAACAAAAAAAAGTTCTGGTACACGACGGACACAGGGCGCAGTTGGAGTCAACTGGACGCGCCCACATTGCCGAACACTTTCCAAACTCCGGTCCTCCAGTTCCACCCAAATTCGGACAATCTGATTTGGACGGGTGATGAAGGATGTACGGGTCTAGGGGAGAGCTGCCATGCCGAGTCGTACTATTCCAGGAACAACGGACGGAAATGGACGTTCATCGAGAAATATGTCGCGAAGTGCGCGTGGGCAAAAGACAAAGAGCTCTCTGTTGATCCTGCACAAATACTGTGCGAGTCATACCTTGACAAGAAGGGATCGCAGAAGAGGTTCAGGAACGAGATCAATGCCCTTCAGCTCATTGGAGGAAGAAACTACTTTTCGGACAGGACAAAGCTATTCGACCACGTTGTAGGATTCACTAAATTCTCGGAGCACTTGATTGTCGCGGAGGTGACTGCAAATCTTGGTTAGGTAAAGATTGTATTGACTCATTGTTGTTCTAGTATCTGCCTCAAAGGGGATCGCTTGACCTGCAAGTATCTTTGGACGGCAGGACCTTTGCAACAGGGAGGTTCCCACCGAATATGCACCCTGAAACTCATGTAAGTCATGGTTTCTCGTTGAAAAACTTTTCCACTACATGGCTTTTTTAACAGGCCTACACTATCCTGGAATCTTCTACCGATTCTATCTTTCTACACATGACAATGTCCGAAGCTCCCAGTCCATATTGGGGAAACATCCTCAAGTCAAATTCGAATGGAACTTTCTTTGGTCTATCCATCGAGAATGTTAACCGGGACGAGCGAGGTCTTGTGGATTTTGAGAAGATGATCGGACTAGACGGGATCGCACTCATAAACATTGTGTCGAACACAGACGAGGCACCCATTACGAAGAGGAAGACACTTCAGACACGCATTACTCACAACGATGGTAGGTGTTTGGGCACGAATATGATATTTGCATGAACTCAGATTGATTATAGGAGGTTCTTGGAAACCACTCGTCCCACCCCGACACGATTCTATGCACCAAGAATACCCTTGTGACCAAGCGGTACGGCTGATTGTTGGCCTTTATCAATTTTATTGATTAACTTTGTTTCTTAAGAGGTGCGCATTGCATGTTCATGGATACACCGAGCGACCAGATCCGCGAGCGACGTATAGTAGTCCCTCCGTCGTTGGCCTCATGATGGCGGTCGGGAACAATTGGTACACTGAAGGTGACACCTTCCTCTTCCGCGATGCCGGATTTACCTGGGAGGAGTTCACACGGGCGCTCCTTTATGGACATTTGGAGATTCCGGTTCTTGTAATGGCGAACGACGAATAACCGACTGATCACATCGTATTCAGCACCAATGAAGGCCTTACGTGGCGAGAATACACATTTGGAAGCGAAAAGATTTGTGTCCGAACCATTGTCCAACAACAGTCGTAGGTTCATACTCGTGGGCAATTATCCCTGCTCGTCGAGGTCTGCTGTCGTGTACCTAGACTGTTCCGACTTGATTCATAAACAATGTGAGTTTGGTACCCCAATTGATTTCGTGCGTTCTAAACAATTTGTTATTGTGGGCACACTCAACTTGGACGATCCTGTCCACGATGATTTCGAATTTTGGAGTCCTAGTGAGGCACGTACGGAGGGTTGCTTGTTTGGCCGACAGGTACACGCCTTTCTCCATGACGGCGAGTGGGTTCTTTCATTGCTCAGACTCTATACCATCGCCGAGTTCGTAACGCTACCTGCGTTGTAGGCAATCGATTAAACCTCCAGGAACAGGTGGTACGCAATTGCGCTTGCGGGTGGTCTGATTTTGAATGGTACGTTTCTTGCTTCGTCCGTCAAATCACGATATTCGTTCGGGAGTTGAGTCTTTGGACAGTGAATTTAGTCACCTCAGAAACGAGAACGACGAATGTGTATTTATCACAGGAACGAAACCCCTGCCACACGACATCTGAGATTCGTGCAAGAATGGTGAAAGGTTCTTGTACGAGAGGACTGCATACCGCACAACATTCTCGAGCTGTGAGGGAGGACCCCGACCCGCTTGTGGAGTAGCACCTTTGTCCCGGCTTTGGGACACAGACAGGCGGCGCGTTCTGGGTTTTCCCCCCTTGTCTTGATATTGTTTGCGTTCAACTTGGTAACCTTTCGGTATTCCCGTCGCAGCGGACTTCCCCGAGGCATTGTTCTACATGTCTTGCGACTGAATTGAAGTTTCTGTTTCTATAGACCTATCCGACTTCCGGATGACGACGGGTTCTTAAGGAATGATGGACTGATGGTTTCAATTTTTGGTGACATTTTTCAGATTCGCGGACGAACACTTTGAGGCTCGATTTGAGGACTTTAAGGCATACGTTGCGGTATCGGAAATGAGAGCATAAGAAGGATCCTGTTGAATAACGAAATGGACGAAATGACTGTGCTGACGAAGTAATCGATAATCTAGGGGTCTCACATATATAAATAAGTACATGAAATAGGTCGATGTATAAGTTTGACGAAGAGAGGATGGTACACATTCGAGTGTGATGCAATAAATAAAACATGCCATACAATGGAAATTCAACGCAAACATTTATGTCGATGAGCGTTTGTCATCTCTGACAGTGAGACGCCCAAGAACAAACCCGCGCCGAACTTGATTCAAAGAATCCGTCTTCCGAAGCTGAAAAATAGACCAGGGTCAGGTTTATTTCTTGAAAATCGGGGCCCTCCGTACGTACATAAAGCTCGGCACCAATGATGTGCAACAGCGCTGCAATCCACAGAGCCATCCCAAACGTCACCCTGACGGCAGATGCAAAGTTGACGGGTTCTTCCTTAGTCGACGCATGAACAGCAATGTGTATGCCTCCGAGGAAGACCTGGGTGTCATTTGGAGCGCATTGGGGAAACATCTGTTCGACTGTGGTCATGTTCTGAACCGCAAATATGTATTCGTCACATCTCCATATCTACGACAGGAGATCATCAGTCAGCGACGAGGAGGAGGGGGAAAACCACACTCACCGCATAAAATGTGCCGATATCAGTAATGATCTGCCGAGCGGCAATCATTGTGAGGCGATAAGTGACAGGTGAACCTAAATAGACCACGGATCCTGCAAGGAAGTATCGCATGAGGATGGTGACGGCGCACATATATCAAAATTGCAACGTACGCAACATCCACCGCCTATGTTCCCTCGTGTTTTTCACGTTGATATATCCCCACAGTGCAGAAAAAATGATCATAATCCCAAGAGCATAAAAACCCGACTGGACATTAATTTCTCCACCAAATGCATGGCGAGCAACGATAGCGCCACTAACGTTTCCAACGATTACGCAAAAAAGGGTACCGTAACCGTTGATACGATGGAGAATAATCCACCTCTTAGAAGAGCACGCGGTTCATCGATGAGAAATGATAAACTTGCAGAACAAGTTAAATCTCACCCTCCGAATCGCCGGAATGAACTGGAAGATGGCAAAGATACCCCCAACTGGTACAAAGAAGTGTCAGGACATCTTTTGGCTTATTTGATAATAATAATTTGTGACGCACTGATTGTTAGGTAGATGTGAAGAAAAATATTCGGCTTGTACAATGGTTTATTGTACCAGAACCATTCGCCTGAAAAGAAATGGTGGTTTTCGACCAGACGAAACGATATATTCGGGTGCAAACTAACCTGGTTGAGTCAGGGTGCGCACGTTCTTTGGACTCATCATCATGGTTCGAGCAAGGCAAAATCCAACCAGTGCACCCCCACAGACGACAACTGAAAGGCATCGTGGCAGTCAGTTGCAGCAGCGAGGGCAAAAGTGGATGATCCGGCACGGACAGAGGGCAAGACTGTACGGCTCTCTGAAGCCCAAAATTCGACTAATAGACCAGTAGATAGACCGGACTGGAGTCCGTTTCGCTTCCGAGTCCGAGTCGTTCGGAATCTCCTGAAGACCATTATCTGGCTTCAAGTCTTCGAGGTGGAGGTCAGTGCTACCGTTCTGCATATCCTGCGGAGGAGAAACCAACTTATCTCGCTTCTTTTCTGGTTTTATCATGGGGCTCGGAGCCAAAAACTACTGTGAGAAGGAGTTTTTGGCAGCTGTCCAATAGGGTTTCAGGGCGACAGAATCCGGGGTACTTGGCCAGATTATCATTATGCTTCAGATATCAGATGAAACCGATCCGGTTTTTAGTAATCCACTGGCAGGATCTATACGGTTCTTGGCTAGCTTGGCTCTTGACTCCGAGTTCTGCAATTGACCTCCAAGTTGACCTTCATCAACGATACATCAAATGCAAGGTATTTTGCATCAATGATTGAAGAAGGTTCAGCCTAGTTTCGGTCTGTATAGCAATGCTAAAGGGTTCAGTCGTTGTATGGAAACAAGCAGCCTATCAGACCCCTGCTCCACCATCAGGAAATTGAACATGAAATGAGAAAGTCTTATAAGACCTGATCTGATACATCATAAGTAACATCCAGTATCACTATGATGACAGCCAGGTCAACTCAGATAATTTATGGTTACCTAGATGAAAATACATCACATCAAGCATATTGATGTCAATGTAGCATTAGTTGCCAACAATGTCTTGACCACTAATTCTGGTATTCATTGGTAACCAATGATATTAGAATATCTGTTATTGACTAATAGGAGGGGAAAAAATTCTGCCTTTTAACCATTGTCTTTCTCATTCACTTATCTTATAATGGTCTCATGTTAAATCTTCTTGGAATTTATCTGATGTTATCTTGAGGTCTTAGAATTAATTTTATCTAATCTTATCTCAAGGTCTTGGAAGTTTATCTTATCTCACTTATTGTCTTATTGTCCAATTTGAATGCTTAATATAAGTGTAAGGATGAAAAATTGAGACATGAACAAGATTTTGTATTTTGTTCAACCCACAGGTGTGCAGCCAAATAGTGCCAACATATGTGTACATATTTATACAGACTCCAGGTACAAGAAAGATAGTTACTTGCCAATGGAATGCCAAATCTCAACAGTGTGACCATGCATAGATTTTAATATATCACCACATACAAAATGATTCCAGTCTTGCAATACCTCTGAGAAGAATTCATCATCTTAACATCAGAATTACATGACATGATCTTAGAATATCAATGTGATAGCTACAGGAATAGTGTGACAATATTGTTATCAGAATTACATGACTTTATCTTAAAATATCAATGTGTTAGCTACAGGAATAGTGTGACAATATTGTTATCAGAATTACATGACTTGATCTTAAAATATCAATGTGATAGCTACAGGAATAGTATGACAATATTGTTATCAGAGTTCTAAATTGTGATAAGCTTATATATCACTAGATCACATGATATCAGTCAGCTATCTGTTGATAAGATCTGTCTGGAAATCCCTGTGTCTCCACGTTTTCCTGATGACTGCGCCAGTGCACGGTGTGGAATGAGGTTATTTTTAGCCCCATAATCGCACAAGGGTTTGCCAGTCCCTTTTGGCTATCGATGGTCCCAAGATCAAGATATACATTGTTATGATAACCCATGTACAAGTCCTACAACCTATGATGTGAGACATATTTCCAGGTGATGCGCAAGACAAATACAACGTTCTGCGTTGGATCTCAGGGGAGGTCCAGCGCTCAACAAAATCCCGGACTAATCAGTGTCATCGCTAAGGCGCCTAAGAACAAACCCGCGCCGAACTTGATTAGAAGATTCAGTTCTTCGAAGCTGGAAAAAAAAAAGGATCAATAAAGTTAAGTTTGCAAACGCAAACTGTACGTACATAAATCTCAACACCAATGACATGTAGCAGCGCTCCAATCCACAGAGCCATTCCGAAGGTCAACCTGACGGCAGATGCGAAGTTGACAGGTTGTTCGCGGGTTGACGCGTGAACAGCAATGTGTACGCCTCCAAGGAAGACTTGGGTGTCATTTGGGACGCATTGGGGGAACAACAGTTCGACTGCGGTCATGTTCTGAACCGCAAATATGTATTCATCGCATCTCCATACCTACAATGGGAGGTTATAAATTGGCAACAACAGATAGAAAAATCACCCGTACAACAAAAAATGTTCCAATGTCCGTAATGATCTGCCGAGCAGCCAACATCGTAAGGCGTGCAGTGATAGGGACAGATAGATAAACCACACATCCTGCAAGAAAATATTCGCGTTAATGGGATGATGCACGTATACATGAAAATTACAGCATACGCAGCATCCATCTCCGATGTTCCCTCGTGTTTTTCACGTTGAAATAACCCAACAGAGCTGAAGAAACTATCATGATCCCCAGAGTATAAAACGCGGACTGGACGTTGATTTCCCCGCCGAATGCATGGCGGGCGACGATACTGCCGCTCACCGATCCAACAATTACTAACAGAAGAGTCCCGTAACCATTGAGGCGATGGAGAAGTATCCACCTCTTGAAAGAGCACGTTGCTCATTGATGAGTATGATATGGTCACAGAAGGAAGTGAAACCTCACCCTTCGAATGGCCGGAATGAACTGGAGGACGGCAAAGATACCCCCAACTGGTGCAGAAAGGTGTGAATACATTTATTATGATATGGGCGTTAATATGTAACGTACTGATGGTCAAGTAGATGTGAAGGAAAATGTTTGGCTTGAATAATGGTTTACTGTACCAAAACCATTCGCCTGGGGAGAAATGGTGGTTTGCTCAAGATGAAACGAGATTCAGAACAGTAAACTAACCGGGCTGAGTCAGGGTGCGGACATTCGCTGGACTCATCATCATGGTGCGGGCAAGGCAAAATCCAACCAGTGCACCCCCAAAGACAACAACTGGAAGTAAAGTTAGAGTTAGTTATAGAAGTGAGCTCAAAGTCAATCCGGGCGCACATAGGACCAGACTGAATGGCTCTCTGAAGCCCAAAATCCAACTTATAGACCGATAAGTTGATGCACCGAACCGTTCAGGCTCCCGTTTCACTTCAGCCATCGGAATATGATATTTTGCCGGGTCCGCACTGGCAGAATGCGGCGACACAAGACCAGCCTCCTTCAAATCGTGGAGGCGGAGGTTGGACAGTTTGCGGATATCATCGGATTGCATGGCTGTAGTGGGGGAACCAACGAAGGTATCTCGCCTCGATGTAAAATAGAGTCAGGCGCTCATATGGGTCACTAAAACAACCGATGAAACCGATCACATAACGCTGAGGGCTGTGAATTGAAACTGTTTGTTGAAAATTCTCGAGTCTGTTCCTGGCTCGGTGTTCAAACGTTCAAAGGTCCAGCACAGCAAGTGGACTCCTTGCTGCAATTGGGTCGTAACTGTGTCAGTTGAAGATGCTTCCAAAAATTCAGTCTGTCAAGTAACGTTAACATTCAGTTGTGGGGAGGAAACCACTGGCAGTGTAGAGGTGCCTGCTTACCTTTGCTCCGGTTCTGCCGTTTCGTGGTCAGGAGATCAATGCAAAATATCCTATCTGGGCTTCATTTGGCTCTGATGAAGTTTGGTTAGTTTAGGCAGACCCTTGATAAACCTTGATACTGCAGTCTCCCCCCCGAAAGCCAGTTCAGACGGTCCCTTCATTGAAGTTCCGCATGAAAACGTCGAGGCCTTTTGGTCCGAGTCCTTCGAGCTAGCAGAACAAGAGCTGTACCGGGGTTTATGTGCAAGACAACACACGCACGGGCCTTATGGAACCCTGTAGTATGATACAACCATCTTTATGATACGGACAATATGATACCTGATCCTCAAGGCCACAAGGCGGGAGCATTTCAAGGGCTGCAGTGCTGCAGTTATTGTACGTTGCTGCCAGGGCCTGTAGTCCGAGCCGGGCCCGCAACGCCGCTCTGTGGTCCGTGCTCCTGTTCGCTGCTGAATTGTGCGATAGTTTTGTCAAGATTGAAATACTAGGGGTCGACGCGTGGCCGCGTCTTACAGGGACCTTGCTTGTTGAAGGTGACAAATTATTTACATCTATTTGTCTTTGACAGAGAATTATGGGGGGGGATATGACCTTGCAAGCAAGTAGTTTTGTCAAGATTGAAATATTGAAATTTAGGTGTTTGCGATTTTGCATTTTTGCAAGCGGACCGATTCCTATATACGGCAGACCTCCGCTCCGCAGTGTCGAATAACCCCTGATAACAACCCACTACGGTATGTGCATAAATAACTGCAGGGACAATAATTGGGCACAACCGGTGACCCAATTGTGCTCCTGTTTTGGCCAAAAGTGCTGGTCAGGTTCAGCTCTGTCTGTCCTGGGTCTAGCTTCGGCGATAATATCTTGAAATATTCACACAACTCCCATGGTGTTCCTAAACACCGGCAACTCCGAATCCGTAACCCATTCATGCCAAGCCGGCTATGGTCATCGCGAGCGCCATGTTCAGCCCACCTTCACATATGTCTTCCCTTAGCGACCGCAGTTCCACCACTAGCCCTTTGTCGCAATGGATGACCTCCCCGACCGCCGAGTCCACCATCGAGCTACCTCTACCTTCTTGGATTATCCCAACGGAGGAAGTCTCCGCAGATCAAAATACACCTTTGGGGAACCATGGAGGCCCTTTGAGCGTCTTTCAAGGTAATTGGGGGAACAGCCTGGTTGCAGTCAAAATCCTTTCCAAGGACTTCGCGACGGAGGTGAGTTCCTCGGTGGATTCCACGATCAGATTCGTTATCTCTTTCCAGGCTTTGCACAGTCGTGCCCAGCTTTGGGAGGGTCTCAAGCATCCTCACATATTGCAAGTCTTCGGTGCCTCTCCATCCAACGCAGATCCCCTGTTCTTGGTCACCCAATGTCATCTAAACGGAAATGCGATTCAGTTCTTAGCCAAAAATCCCGAAGCCGATCGTGTCAAGATAGTGAGCTATCTTACTTCCTTCCAACTATTCTTAATCGACGAGACTTTGAAAGCTCTTCGAAGCCGCACTGGGGATACTATATCTCCACGAGGTATGAACTCTCTCACGCTTTAACACTCGTCCTTATTCTTTTCTGTTCCAGCAAGGAATCGTGCATGGAGGCATCAAACCGACAAATATTCTCATCGCCGACTCGAACGAAGCCTGTGTCGCCGACTACGGGATGGTCGAATTACAACCTAGCTGCAATCACTCTGCCCATCGATATTTTAGCCCGGAAGCCTGGAAAGGAGTCGGTTTCTCCTCCAACAAGTCTGAATTTGGCTGAATTCCTTCTCTAGACTCCGTCCACTCCTTCAGACGTGTTTGCGTTTGCAATGACTGCTTTCGAGGTATGTTCATAAACACCTGTCATCACCATGTTTAAATATTATCCTGCCTCCAGATTTTCACATCAACCCCACCTTGGGGCGTTCTCTCAGAAAAGCAGATCTTTCAACTTGTCGTCCGTGAAGGCGAGCGTCCAGACCGTCCCGAATCAGATCTAGAGCAGAGAGTTGGTCTTACCGACCGTATTTGGGGAATTATCGAAGATGCCTGGCAGAAGGAGGCCCGGCTGCGACCTAATTTTGTTCAGCTTGTAGCGGTGTGGCCAAGTTCAAGGGCTTCGGAATCCAACACATCGATCAACAACGACCAAGAAGAATCAGAAGATGTCGTCAACACTGTAGCAGAACCTGCAGCCCATCCCCCCCATTTGGTCACATCTCCCGCTGTACGTCTCTTCTTTTCAAAGAACCTCAAGCAAATGTCCTTTTTGAACTCACATGCTCTCTAGAATCGTGAGTCGATATTAAGTGTGCCGCCTGCCTATCAACATGAACCACCATCACCTCTCCATGTCCGTGCAAGGAGTGGTTCGTCGACTCCCGTTGCTCGCACTATTTCTCGCGGTGGCTATGCTACATACGTTCCCCACCGTAGCCCATCCGTCAGCTCTGGTAGTTCCACGGGTACGGAAGGACCCACACTCTCAGCTATGCCTGCGTTAGCATATAATCACGCTAGGGACTTCCCGTGGACTCCGCTAACGTCGATGAGTGTCGGGGCTCGCTCAAATCGGAACGGTCTTCCGTTGTTCCGCACACCGTCTACTCCTGGTCAGTTTTGTTTCAGAAAACATCAATCCATCAGAAACACAATTAATCGCATAAATATAGCTCGTTGGACTCAGCCCCACACTCCAGGTTCCGCTAATTTCCCGGTTCGATCTGCTTCATTGTCTGAAATTAGTTCTGTTGATTCAACCCGTTCATTCCCCATCTCCTCGAGTGACCATACGTATGGCGGTTCTAAATTACGGCAATCGCCCAGCATCTCAAAAAAGCGGGCTGTTCGACCTCGGGACCTTAAACGGGGGCCGCACACACCGCAACTCGAGACACTGGAAGACGAAAATATGTTTTCAGGACCTGCAAGTGCGGTTCTCCTTGCTGGTGCCCTTCAGATGGAGGTCGCAGAGGGCCGGAGGCGGCAGGTGATCGACGACCATCTCGCCAGAATCCAGCACCTTGCTTCATCGTCTGACAAGGAAGCACAGAAGTTGGTGACAGCGGGGACCGTGAATACGCTCATAACTTTACTTAAGGCTCGGGCAGTTGATGGCTTAGGTCTGGAAATTCTTTTGGTAGTGCTGGGCACTCTTGCGTATGTTTGACTGTCTGCTCTCTTCAGCCGTTCCGGATATCGACTGACGACTTATTAGATATGATTCTATCAGTTCGAACATGATTTACCGAACGAATACCGCAACGACGTTAATCGAGATTTTCAAGGTGACAATTTCAGACGAAATTGCGGCTTTATCGCTTTGGTGCATCAATCGAATTTGTCGCAGCGCAGAAGTGGCTTCTGGTCTCATCAAACAAGGTTTTGCCACTACCCTCATACGGACAGGTCTCAAAGCAAACCCCCTCATTTCTCGCCTATCCTCCTGGTGTTTGGGTGGCCTCGTGTGCTCCGACTCCCTTGCCGAAACCTTGGCCGGTCATGATTTAGACCTAGTATCCGTAAATCACCTTCGCGTTTGCGTGGGATCCCCAGACGCGTCACCGGATGACATATGTGCTGCTATATATACAGTCGCTCGCATGGCCCGTACAGTGAAACTCGCCAAGACGCTCGCTAAGTCGGGCTGCATCAGTTTACTTATGCACTATCTCAACACATCGGAGCACCCACAAGTACTGTACTGGAGTGCGCGAGCTGTAGGCTGTTTGATGAGGCCTAACAGCTTGGACATGTCAAGGGCTCTCCTTGACGCGGGTGCGGCCAAGGGCCTTGCGCGATTACCCACCGTCCTTCCAACAGATGAAGTCGAACCGCTAGCATCATTTGCTTTTGCCATCCAAAGGTTCAGCTGTGCTGAGTGGGGAGGAGGCACACGAAAGGCCCTAGTTGAGGCTGGAGTGGTGGATTCGCTGCTCGCTGCACTGAGGACTGCCGCAGACGTCGCACGTCCTCAGGTTCTTATTGAGTTGGCTCTGGCAATTTGTCTCCTTGGCGATGTTGGCGGAACGTCTATTCGAAAAGAGATCGTGAATGCGGGAGGTATTGATATCCTTGAGAAGCTAGGTGCAAGCAATCCAGAGCTGACGAAGATCTGCAATATGGCTGTGACAAGCATCATCGGAAACTTGTGGACACGAAATGCTGGTATGAATATCTCGTTCTATTTTCTGCAGCGTTAGTAAAGATTCAACTGAACATGATTACCCTCAGCTTCAGCAAAGGCAGCAATGTCCCACAACTGGATTGGAGGATGTCCAGACTACCTACCACCTTGCCCCACCGATCCCCCGAGCTTTCAAGATTAGGAGTGCCCTGTACATATATTTGTAGGACTTTTAATAATTTGCTTAGATAAGATGCTCTACTACATCACGTGAGAAAGCGTGACAATTCGAGAATTGATGAACTACTTCAGAACTATAAGGTTATCTAAAAATCAGAGTCGATCATCTTGGAGAATGGGTGTTATTACAAGACATGATCGAGTCCTGATTGTGGAGAAATTTGTTATCGCCAATGTAGTTTGCACATTCAGTTGACAGATCCATTAAATGTGACCCAGACCGGGACGCGTGACAGAGGTAAGATGAAAATGAGCCCAATATTAATTTCAGCTTGACTTTGAAACTAATGTCGTTCACTAGAAAGACAGAAAATGCATGTGATGATACATCATCACAGGATTAGGTAGGTATATTACTGTACAATATATATGAGGGGTGAAGGCTAGGCAATTCTTCTAGTGTGCATTTGACTTATCGTATGATAGGAAACCCTTTGTAAAGGTGTTAGGGCCATGAGTGTTTGGGCGGAATAAAACCATGCGAGCAAAACTTGAACCAAATCTACTGAGAGCAAGAAAGACATGAGTAAGATATTTTTTTGGGAAGGAGGTAGAGCTGACTGTCATGTCTTTCCCCACAGCAGAATGCCTTCATATATCGAATACATCAGCGCTGCATTAGGCACCACCCGCATCAAATGTGCGCTGAGCCCGCCATACAGTGATCTTGCGCCCTCCTCCGCAATAACGAGCCGGAGTGTCTGCACCAACCCTGTGTACTTCAATTTTCCATCGACCAAAGGCTGGCGAAGCCGTGTACGCAGGACCTGAAAGCACAGTCAAATTGACGACTCACGGACAGCAGAATAAAGAGATAAGTTAGCGCACCTCGTGTGGATACGTGATAAGACTCGCAACGAATTTGGCCGTCCCCGCGCTACCCAACATCCCCACCCACTCCTGTACTCCACCTTTCCCTTGTGTTGGGGCAGCAATCATTTTCAACCGCTCATATAATACCCACTGAATTGTGCCCTCCGTCACACCCAAATAGCTCGCACTAAGGCCCTTATAAAATCCCCGAACGCCCTCCTGTCGCATAATCTGCTTGATTGTCGTCCAGCTACCACCAAACATGTCTGTTCCGGGTGTAGAGCTCCGTAGTAGGTTGGCTTGCAGGCGCTTAGAAGCGGAGAGCTGCATGCGAGTTTTGACCACCCAGATTGGATTGGTAGCTGTCCCGGTGACGATACCTGCGAAGGCAGCGGCGATGAGGTGCACGTAGCTGTTCTCGTGTCCATGATTAAACTGCTCCGCAATAATCTGCTTCCCATTCCCGTACGTGAAGAAGTTGATGGATCGTGCTGGAACTACGCCAACAAGGGTTGGGCCAAGACCCTTGAAGAGTGCGCGGGGAGATTCCTCTCGATATATGTCACTGCAAGGTAGAATTTGAAGACCGATGGGTAAATAAGTTTCTGGGGTGACTGACCGAAGGATATGTCCGGTTTCAACGAAATTCCACAGTAGACCTGCGCGTCGTTGGATAACAACTTCTCCACTTCCTACTACACGGAACTTGGCTTGTTTTTCCTGGAAAAGATCAGATTGCAAGCGTGTCTTGACCACATCAAAAGGACTCGTGACAATAGCACCACACATGCCTCCGAGCCTTTGTAAATTAAATCGGGTTTGTGAGAACGAAAAACATCAGCACTAGAACACAGAACGGAAGAATTGATACATACCCGCCAGCGACGAAGTGTTGCCATGATTTGGCTGGGAGAAAATTCGTTGTGACGGGTTTCAAGCCTGCGGGCAAGGCATCCGGCATATCTGAGATGTCAACACAGAGTTCTCAGCAGGCCGGGGCTGAAGAGCAATCAAACGCTTGACCAAGAAATTTGGCGACCGGACTCGGCTAAAAGCAAAATTTCACTCACGTGTATAAAGATAAGATAAGCTGCCTTTGCACTGATGTTCATTTTGTCCGTCCTCAAGGTATTGATTCCATTTAATTCAGGTATATTGGTGTTCACCGTACAAAAAGGACACAGTGCCAATCCACCCATCAAATTTTGGATTTCCTGCTCAACAGACTATTATTGCGGGACTCAACAAAAAGTACTCCAACCGCATCCTCCACAAAGTCGGGTTGTGTATCTGCGTCTTCGACCTAACTGCTGCGGGTGAGGGGAAAGTACGCTATGGCGATGGGTGCTTGTGGTACAAAGGTAAGTCCGCGCTCACCTTCCCTTGTTTGGCAGAAGCATGGTAAAACCGGCGTAAAGTTATCTTTCGAATGGTGGTTTTCCGCCCTTTCGCGTCGGAAGTAGTGCTAGCAAAGGTGAAATCTTCCGACGAAGATGGCATACGGTGTTCGTCATTTCTACATCACAACATCTATCTATCGTCCTAATCCAACCAAGTATCAGTAGGATTCTTTGATGATATGTACATCCCGGTATCGTACTTGCCCCAACCATCCGCCTTGTATGTTCACTCCATTCTGGCTTCCATTCTGCGACACTCAATTCTACGCGTTTTGCAGCGACCCAAACGAACGGGCACATTTCTGGCTCCCCGACTCGCCCCTTACAACCGCGCATGAGCTACTCGATTCGCCAGTCTCCGACCGCATGTACATCGACCAAAATGAGATTATCCGCGTGCGAGTCGAGGCGGATGAATTCTTTGACGATGAACCTGGTCCACCGAAAGCTGCTGAAGGCGTCAAGATCGAGCACAAGGGGACTAAGGCAGTGTATACCATCACTGTACGTTGGTTAAATGGCTCTTCAGGGAATCATAGTTTAATATTATTGTTTCGATTTCTGATGCTATAGTGCGCAATTGCAGAACAGGGCCTAGGCCCAGTATCTTGGTGGAACTCAGCAACACAGGAAGCCATGGATGAGGGATGAAAATTGTCACGGCATATCCAGCATCTACTATACATATAATGTACCTCCTGGTACTTATCTCCGTCATTCCATCATAACGATCAACACGTAGCCGCACTTGGTATCTGGCAAATGATAAAGCGGAGCAAGAAACCACAAGAAAAACATTTCCGATCAACCCCATCGCACTTGTCGACAGTGGACATTCCGAATTCCCGAGAATATTCATACCAAAGGATTTTTTTCTCCATTCCCCAAAATTCATTTGACAAGGCCAAATGTCAGCCTTGTACATTCTCCCTAAACGAGAAACTAGGCGCCTTTGAAGACTAACCTGAATCAGCCTAACGATCGCAATGTCCTCAATAACAAATCAATTTACCCGATCACTCGTCCTATCGCTCGTAAACTCCTTCGTTGTATCGATCTTGATGGAGATATTTCCCGGGCGCTACAGAAATCAATATCACATTCCTGTCTCGATGTGATACTAGAAATGCACCTTGGTCGACGCCGCTGCCGTGCTTTTCGCGCCTGGCCCATCCTTGAGTGAGAAGGAGACATTTCCACAACTGCTGGTGTTGATGCCATCCGCCGCACCACGGATAGCCTTTCGAGCATTGAGGGTCGCCAGGAGCGAATTGCTGTACACTACTCCCAACAAAAATAGGAAAAAAAGCCCGATATTCAATACTACGCGCATGAAAACATCGAGAAAGCGAAGGACACGCACAGCGCCCCATGCAGAAAAAGAATCCGATGTAAAGGAACGTGTTGGGTGCAACCACAATCTGCAGTCAAGATAAATTTCGTGTCAGCAACGAGTGACGGGTAAATCTGGGCTGGAGTGACTTGCAGATACGAGAGACGCAACGGCGCAGACACTAGAGGAAAACCATAATACAATAAAACAGCAACTTTCTTCGCAGAGTGGTCCACGCACCTAGTCAACAACCCAGTATTTACAGCGAACAAGATCTTGAGGCCGTCAGTTAGCATGCAAATTCGAGGGCGTATCGCGTGAACGCCAAAACGCACCAGCTTGTTTATCATAGTGTCTGATCTGTGCAAATTGTTGTAGACAGAGGTATAGTTGACATTGATACACATACCGCTGGAATCCGGTGCGTGAACGATGAAGCATAGTGCAGAGTGTAGCAGCGATCAGAACATCGCCTGCTGCCGCAAGAGCGTTCACAGAGATAGAAAGTGGCTAGTTTGTAAAATAAATAGTCAATGCAGTTGCCACCAGGAGATCTACGAGAAGGATACCTTGAGGCTGGCAAGCTGGGCGTAAGTTTCAAGGCGCAGGCTGATTGGAGAGATAGTGAGTACGGTGGGGAGTACTAAATGCATGCGGCTCACGATTGACTTGTGTATGCTGCAAGATGAAGCTCAGTGATTCAAGGATTACAGTAAATAGATCTACCAAACGCACCCACGACGCAAGCTATACACGCCCCAACGAGGACATGTATTCAATACCACAAAGCAAAAATAGCGCCACCAAGCCTACCAAATTCCGCGAAAACCAATATCAACTGCAGGACGAGTCATGAATTGTGATACTCCGGAGCAAAAGGGAGGGTTGTACGCACCACAGCAGTCGTGAGCGGGATGCTTCGGTTACTTACTGTGTAGTCTATCAATACAATGTATGCGGTAGCATGGTACGAAGTACTTACATCGCCAGACACGCAAAGCCAAAAAACTACAAGAATTTCGGAGTCAGGGCGAAACGCCGAAGGGGATAATAATTTCCCCACCATTGCACGAGCAACGCTGTAAGGCCCTACTCGGTCATGAGCATACTGGAATGAGAAAGCGCAGATAAAGAAGCACACATTAAATAGTACCTCGACCTGAGTAAGAGGACGTCAGAACAGTCTCCTTCAGTTCGTCTGCCAGGACTTACTAGGACGCTCCTGCGTTAATTGAAAGCTTCAACAATTCACAAATACACTATACGAGAACGCGATCTCTTACCAGACCAAATTGTTCAGTACCGGAGGATTATCGTAGTTGGTGATCAGATACGAATAAACTTGCAACTACGTCGTCAACAACTTCCCTGGAGGTAAACTGGTCACGTACCCGAGTGAGATATCAGCGCTTGGTGTATCGTGTCGAATACTAAAACGCAGCCGACCTATTGATGTGAACTGAATAATCGGAAGGCAAGATGTCAAGAAAAGCATACAAGGCCTTTAATTGTCCACCGGTCCTGTTGATGGGTGAAGTAATACCACCCCTGGACGCACGAGACTTGCAAAATATTCCGCGCCTTCATTTATATTTGCTTTTGTAGCAGGAAAACCATACACACCTCCGTGCAAACTAACGTGTATTTTTGCGGTCCTTAGGAAGAGTCATTTCTCAAGAATGTTTCAAACATACATTGCTGCAGCGACAACTCCTACAAACGCCGCCCCCATCCTACAGAGCATGTCAACATATCTGAAGGCTTCATATACAGAGAGAACCCACGTGTCGTCGATAGAACCGTGACGTACAGTAGACATGGTTGGCTGGAGGGAGTAGCTGGAGGGAGTATTGAGAGAGAGGGGTTTTTCGGGGGAAAGCAAAGAATTTCGAGGAATATAACGGAGGCGGAAGAACAGGAAGAACGAAGTCGGTTAGGCTTCGTAGGGCATGCTGTTCGTAGTACACGACGCTCAGGTTGAAATGTATAGCAGCAGCTGAGGGTCTGAGGAAATTCTAGAGGGCTCAGATTCGCATGGCTTGACAAGATGGGCTGTTAAATGGAAGCTCGAATCTCGCTTCAAAGGAGATCTGCTGTTTCCGTTCTAGCCTGAGTGGGGCCGTCGCGCTTGCAGGGATTTACACTTTGAAGAAACCCCATTCGTGGCCGTCGCGACGGGCTCAGCCCCTGGCAAGCACGCGCAGGTTAACGACTGCAACCAAGGCTTTGTCAACCGGTTGCACCTGGGTCCAAATTCGGGTGAAGGACGTAAACTGCACAACCTCTTGCGCGAGGGTCGAAGAAAAGAAGAGGCTGAGCCTGCCCAACAAGCTTATAGTATACCATGATGGGCACGCACATGGCAGGTACCAGGTTCTTCTGGAAATGCAATCGGACGGTTCGTGTCCAACTGGCTTCTCCCTTCCGTCCTCTGGTGTCCTGTGTCGTCGAGTACGGCATTCACCCATAAAACTTTTCTTGACGGGCACTTGAGGTTTACGCGACTGTGGCTTGGAATATTCCTCATCTTCTGATTGAAAGAAAAACCATTATCCAGTCCAGCACCGTTACGGCTTCTCTGAGGTTCATTTCCAGTAATTCGACTCAGATTCGGAAGTAAAATCGCGACATTGCTCACTCTTGTCCTCACCATGCCTTCTCTGTGATACTAGTACGAGAACATCGCACCCAAGTACCTTTCCCAGTACCATCATCTTCCATGAGGCACCAGGGAAAACTTACATATCCTCATCTTCATTGATGCCGGGCGTCCCCGCAATCTCCGCACACACAACAAGAAACGCCCGCCCCAGTCTCTCAAAATCTTCAACCTGAGCACCGTTGGTCGGATCAACAAGGAAAATTATGCACGAACGTATCTTCGCACCTCGTTCCATACTTGCGCACTCGCACGGGTCCACCAGCGCCCAGCGTGGTAGTAGTGCGCGGCGTATACCTTGTGGTCAAAGAGCAATTTCTGCTTAAACAATGCATCGATCTTGGACGTTGGTTTGATGTGCGCTGGCAGTGGAAGCTCGACGTTTACCTACACAGTCGTTGGATCAGGGAGTGCAGTGACAGAGAGGCAGACAACACACCATGTTGAGCGTCAACTCATCTTCGCCACCCACGTCTGGCACGGATTCCATCACTCGGGTACCCATCACCTCTGCCAGCCGCTTCCCGCCTGAAAGTGCCAGCGCATGACAGTACGCGTTAATCTTCTCTTCTCCCCCGAGGTATGCGCGGAAGTCTAGTGCTGCCCATCGGCGCAGAGAAATAACGATGGACGTTTGGGAACATGGGTGGATAGCATGCAAAGGGGGCGCGCTCACCAGCAGTTACACTGAGATCACGCGTGTAGTCGACCGTGCCAGTCCCTGCATGTGCAGGAATGTATCAGTTGGTGGTTTAGAGATAGTACACATGAACGTTTACATTCAAACTGTTTCAAAAACGACACTTTCCCACTTAATCGCGATGTATAGTACGGCGAAGTTGGTAGTGTTGATCTAATCAAGTGCTGGTTCCTACCAAGCGTTGGGGGGGAAAGTCCGCATATCAACGAACGTGGAATAGTAGGACAGACCTCTTCGGCACATAGAGAACCGCACTCGAGCGTTTTGAGTACAGCCATTTATAACAGTTCTGCCGTATCCCCGTCCCCATGATCATCTAGACACAACAGACACCAAAAGCAGAACACACCGAAACCCAAAAATCGGGATCCGCTTTGCCCAAGTTGATCCCAACCTCTTGGCCGATAGAATGCGCGGCATCAACGACACTCCAAACACCCTCTTCCCTGCAGATCCGAACCATCTCCTGCCAGGGCATGAGCACACCGGGATTGGAAGCGATACTGTCGAGCACGGCGACGATTTTCCGCTCTGAGCGCAGTTCCGGCCGTGAAGGAGTTAGCGGGGAATCTGTAAGTGAAGGAGTTTGTTTGATGGAACGGAGGTGTTCCCGGAATTGAGAAAGGATGGCAGCGTGGGAGGTGGGGAATGAAAGAGTGAACTGGGAGAGGGTTGGGTAGGGAGGCCGTTCGGAGAGGTAGTGCATTGTGGACGAGATGGAGTCGTAGGTGGTGTTATCTGCGAGGATACATCATGGTCAATGCCACGATGAAGGGCGGTCAGACGCACTGGCGATGAGTATATCTTCCGCATTCCACTCAAAGTTGCGCAGCACGGTGTTGATTCCATGCGAGACGTTGGGTACCATGACGCACTCGTCTGTCTGCGCACCAATGAGGCGCGCGAGGCGTTCACGGACGGCTACGAGGAGCGGCAGGTATGTCAGACGGTAGAAAAGGTCCGGGTTCGCCTCGATCTGTGTTGATAGCGCTTCACATGCAGCGATGACCGGTCGAGGGACTGAACCATAAGAGCCTAGGTGAAGAGAGAAAAAAAACTCGTCGGTCATGAGGCGCACACCTTATATCTGGTTGGAAAGGACGCAGACCATTGTTCAAATTGATGTAGTCGGGATCAAAGAGCCAGAATTTGCGCATGGCATGGCCAAACTCTGGCGGAGGAGTCTGCAAATCGGCCACCACGACATCTTCTTTGGCGGTTTCTGGCTTGGATGGCATCGATTCCATACATCCGAGGGCTGGGACGAGGAAGAACTCGCGGCCAAGGCCGTTTTGCAAATTTGAAAAGCTCTCGTGATGACCGTCTGACCAGCAATCATGAAAATAATATTAGGCGTAGAAAAAAAGTTCAAGGTGAACAATAATCTAAGTGAAATCTAGCAGAGATACGTTGAACGTTGAACGTTGAACAGGAAAAAGCAGCGAATGCAGAAGATATATCGTCCATAGCTTTGGAATCGGATAATGTCTCGGCCATCGTCACCAGAATCGCTCCTTCAATTCTCCTTCATATCTTCATCAATCCTATACACAGTGTCAAGATACCCTCTTTCGCCATCCACAGTAATTAGGCCCTGTTCGGGAGCTGTCGCTAGCTTAGTCGTCAAATCTGGCGTCATGGATGGGAACCGAGTTACAACATCCGAATTCACACAATTGTTGTCGGCAGAGTGCATGCGGCGCATGAGTGGCGATCTCGGCGCTGGCTTGTGCGGACAGGGGACACATACCGTAGGGAAGGACATTGTGCGCACCGGTGCTGATGTAGATTGGAAGCCGAGTGTCGGAGAGGTCGCTTCGAGAGCGGGTACATCAGGGAGGGGCGCGGTTGGAGGAGGTGCACTGGGTGCTTTGCGGATTGTCCTGCGACTGAAGTGTGCACTTCAGCCCCGTGACGGCGTGGCATAAGCCCATACTCACCGAAAACTGATACCCTTATTTGCACTCCCCATCCTCCCAGCAATGCTCTGCATTTGCAAGGCACCGAATACATCGCTATTCATACTTCCGCTCCTACTTCTGTTGGGAGACGTCGTTCCGTTCATGGCACGATGGAATGCAGCACCGGCGTTTCGCGTAGGAGACTTGATGGCGTTCATAGGCGATACGGCAACGGTAACGCTGCTGCGGCGCCGTCGAAGTCGAGGACGTTCTGCGGTTGGAATATTCAAGTGAGCCGCGTTGGGAGTCGTCTGCGTGTCGATGTCAGCTAGGTTGGATGGTGTTGGTGTGCTGCGGTCGACGTCGATAGAATTACCGGGACTTGAGGGTATAAGTGTAGGAGAGGAGGGGGGTGCAGGAGTGTGCGCTCTGCGTTGGCTGTAATGGTGTGAAGCAAGCAGACCCGAGGAAAAGAATGCGGAATAGGTAACCATGAAGCTGAAAGAAAGTGAAGTTGAGAAGAAAGGAGTGATGGTTCAAGTACAAGCCTGGTTGTGGTTGTGGCACAGCAACGAAAACAAACAATATTAATGACGAAAAAAGAAAAAGAAAAATGACTGGCCAACGTGGGGATCGAACCCAAGACCTCCGTGTTATTAGCACGATGCTCTAACCAGCTGAGCTAGTCGGCCGTTAAAAAGCAGGTTCTCATCAAACACCTTTATGTGCTACGTATCATTATTTTTGGTCCTTGTCCTACCGCTCTTCCTCAGCTGCAATGTTTTTCATAGTAAGTTCAGTGTAGTGAGGTATCCTTGTGACTTTTTGACAATCCGCACCTAGAAAGAGCTCACGCACACGATCCTCTTGCACCCCTCCTACTTCGGCCCACGCATGCTTCAGTTCCTCGAATCGAAGCTCTATTCAGATGTCGAAGGTACTTGTTCAGGTCAATTTGGTTACATCATCGCCGTCGTCTCCATCCTCGACATCGGGAAGGGTATGGTCCTCAGCGGCAGCGGTCAGGCTGAATTCATCACCCGCTACCGCGCGATCGTGTTCAAACCATTCAAAGGCGAGGTCGTCGACGGGGTCGTCAACAATGTGAATAAAGTACGGTTCCCGGAGCGAGTGTCCATTCGTCCGAACTGCTGTCCCGCATAGCTTTCTTGTTAATCATACCCGAGCATGCAGATGGGCTTTTTTGCGGATGCCGGGCCCTTGACGGTTTTTGTGTCACATCAAGTGAGCGCTTTTGCATATCTACACGCACCACGCAACTTTACACAATTCGGTCCCACACACAGCTTATCCATCCAGACCTGCGGTTTGATCCCAACTCTAATCCACCATCGTTCGCATCAGACGAACAGGTATACCATTTCTCTCACCTTGTGGTGAGTCATCCTAACAGTAGAACACTTCCTAGATCATCGAGAGAAACACGAGAGTTCGCCTAAAAATCGTCGGCACCCGAGTAGATGCAACAGAAATCGTATGTTTGGTTTACCCTGCACATCTCCTCTGAGGCAAAGCTCAAATTTATCCTGTCCGCTTAGTTCGCAATTGGCACCATCAAAGAGGATCATTTGGGCGTCATTGATTGAGATGGTGCGCTTGTCGGTAATGAAGGGACTTACACTGCTTTGGTTTACCTATCGTATTGCAATGTGTAAGCCATCACATATTCTCTCTAAACGTGAATTCATTATACTCTCATTGTTGCAGATAATAGTTTCATATGAAAATAGACTGATTACAGCAAAGCACACTACAATCTCGGGAACAGCCCATGTATGTACAAAATCCGAACATTAAATGGAACCACTCTAATTGAGGAGCACCAACCTACGAGCTGACAACGAGGGGAACACAACACTCCACTGAAAAGGGACAAACTGACCATTACGATATTTCTTATTCCTCCTCCTCATCTTCAAAATGAAGAATCTGCGCATCTTCATCAACACGCAAATCTCTGTATCCCCTCCGAGAGCTGAAGTCGATACTCAAAGATTCGAAGAACGACAACACGGAGCCCCACGCGATGCTCGCGATGCCCACAAGGAACCACGGCACGGACGCCAGGTAATCCAGAACACCCGAACCACGGCCATACGCAGACCGCGTGTCACCAGGAAGTCGGATAGTCCTACAGAAACAGGACTTTAGTCGGGGATCTGCAAGACATGTACAACAATACCTACCCTTGAGCAAGCCCGCTACGGCGGTAATACCAAAATGCTACCAAGCACGTGAAGGCAATTGGTATTAAGATGACGGTCAACCAGAACAATACACTTTGTGTCTTGAAGCCGGGACAAGCGTGCTTGGTTCCACGATCGGGTCGAGGGCCTTCTTCGCAAGTCGAGAATGGTATCCTGCGGTACTCCGTCCTAGTATACCAGAATTCTTCGCCATTCTTGCACGAATTATCGTCTGGTAGGGGTGTCGTCCCTGGGACAAGTACACATTTGCCGTCCTCGTTTTTAACGTGATTAAATTCGCTGTCGAAATACTCAAATCCCGAATTTCATGATTTAACGGACGAAGCAGAAACGTACCATTCAAAATCAGACTCCTCACAGGGGCAATTGCGTACCACTCGTTCAGCTAATTTTGTTTGACTGCCGACGACGCATGTGGCATTACGACGTCGGCGATGGTATAAAGTCTGTGAAATGATGTTTTGAAAAGGGCCATCTCGTCAAGACAAGATAAAGAGGAGTACCTGTCGACCAAACAAGCAACGCTCCGGGCGCTCCTCGCTGGGACTCCACAACTCGAAATCATCGTGGCCAGGATCATCCAAGTTGAGCTCGCCTATGAATTGCTTGGTCAGAACGCAATCAGTCAATCGAGTCCCGAACTCACATTGCTTGAGAGTCAAGGCGGAAAAGTCGAGGTATACAACAACAGATCTCGAAGAGCGGGGGTAGTTGCCCATGAGTATGAACCTGCGACTCGTGTCGGATGTAACAGTGACAATGCTTCGGACGCGAATTTTATCGCCGCCGAATTGGTATTCTCGCCACGTCATACCCTCATCGGTGCTGAACAAGACATGATCGGTAGGTTCCTCGTCGTTTGCCATTACAAGGATCGATCCGGAATCACCAAATTCCCACAAATGCGCGTCCTTGTGAACCTCCTCCCAGGTGAATCCGGCATCGCGGCTGAGGAAGGTGTCACTTTCAGTGTATGGCGCCAATTCTTCTCCAACGTTCCCGACCGCCATCATGAGGCCAACGACGGAGGGACTACTATACGTCGCTCGCGGATCTGGTCGCTCGGTGTATCCATGAACATGCAATGCGCATCTCTTAAGAAACGAAGTTAATCAATAAAATTGATAAAGGGCAACAATCAGTCGTACCGCTTGGTCACAAGGGTATTCTTGGTGCATAGAATCGTGTTGGGGTGGGACGAGTGGTTTCCAAGAACCTCCTATAATCAATCTGAGTTCATGCAAATATCATATTCGTGCCCAAACACCTACCATCGTTGTGAGTAATGCGTGTCTGAAGTGTCTTCCTCTTCGTAATGGGTGCCTCGTCTGTGTTCGACACAATGTTTATGAGTGCGATCCCGTCTAGTCCGATCATCTTCTCAAAATCCACAAGACCTCGCTCGTCCCGGTTAACATTCTCGATGGATAGACCAAAGAAAGTTCCATTCGAATTTGACTTGAGGATGTTTCCCCAATATGGGCTGGGAGCTTCGGACATTGTCATGTGTAGAAAGATAGAATCGGTAGAAGATTCCAGGATAGTGTAGGCCTGTGAAAAAAGCCATGTAGTGGAAAAGTTTTTCAACGAGAAACCATGACTTACATGAGTTTCAGGGTGCATATTCGGTGGGAACCTCCCTGTCGCAAAGGTCCTGCCGTCCAAAGATACTTGCAGGTCAAGCGATCCCCTTTGAGGCAGATACTAGAACAACAATGAGTCAAGACAATCTTTACCTAACCAAGATTTGCAGTCACCTCCGCGACAATCAAGTACTCCGAGAATTTAGTGAATCCTACAACGTGGTCGAATAGCTTTGTCCTGTCCGAAAAGTAGTTTCTTCCTCCAATGAGCTGAAGGGCATTGATCTCGTTCCTGAACCTCTTCTGCGATCCCTTCTTGTCAAGGTATGACTCGCACAGTATTTGTGCAGGATCAACAGAGAGCTCTTTGTCTTTTGCCCACGCGCACTTCGCGACATATTTCTCGATGAACGTCCATTTCCGTCCGTTGTTCCTGGAATAGTACGACTCGGCATGGCAGCTCTCCCCTAGACCCGTACATCCTTCATCACCCGTCCAAATCAGATTGTCCGAATTTGGGTGGAACTGGAGGACCGGAGTTTGGAAAGTGTTCGGCAATGTGGGCGCGTCCAGTTGACTCCAACTGCGCCCTGTGTCCGTCGTGTACCAGAACTTTTTTTTGTTTGTGATGAGGTATGCGCGATCTTTGGTGTATGTGTGGTGATAGAATGCCAAAAACTGCTCCTCGGAGTGCAGTTGCTTCCAAGTATATCCCTCGTTGCTCGATTGCCACATCGAATGATCGGCGAGGCGGACGAGAATTGTCTGCAAAATTGAATGAATATCAGATCGAGATGGAGACCGCGGTACTCACAGTCGAATCTTTAAAATAAGCATGCTGAACAATCTGGGAGGGGAATTCGAACTGTGGGCAAATTGTATTCAGTACAAGCTGTTACTATCCCAGAAGATCAGACGTCCTTACAATCTGGTGGATAACTTCTCCTTCGGCCGGTTCAGCTGTGATAAAAGGTAAATAAATGGCCGCAACAACTGTAATAAATCTCGTACCCTGTGAACACTTTTTGGTCACCTTTGCGTCCCTCGTCAGACCACCAACGCAGGTATTCCCTGGGATCTTTCGCCACCCAGAGGAGCCTTGGTACGTTTGGTCCGAAGCCCCTGTGCAAATTCCCGCCGAAATGTGCTCGGGACCAGCAGGAACACAATCGTCTCCATTCTGAATGAAATTATAATCACTGTTGTCGATTCACAACTGTGAGCAATGTTTTTCGAAAATAATAAACACAACAGTACCATTCAAAGTCTTCCGCTTCGCACGGACAGTTGTCTTCGTGCTCTACTGGATCTTGGAATTTGTGACCAACATAACAGTCTGCATCAAATTTGCGTCGTTTGTACCATTGCTGTGGGAGACGTGTGAGCCTCGAATGGCGTATTCAACGTTTGCGGGACCATACCTTGTGACCCATGAGACACTCTTTGCCTTTAGCAGTCCTCGCATACCACTTTTCAAAGTCAGCCTCGTCGCATTCACGCTTCCTCGTAGGAGCAAAGTCAAGGAATACCACAACAGCCCGCCGTTCTTCCGTTGAATCTGCGCGAGACTGTTGTCCAAGAAGAATAAATTTCTGAGACGTAGAATCCGGAATCGTTGTCAGGGCGAGTGCACGAATTTTGATGCCAAAATCATACGAGATCCTGGCATGAATTAATCAATTTGAGCAAGTTTATGAAAGTGTTGTACTTACCATGTCTCTCCTAGGTCCGTAGAATAGCGCAAGTCGCTGACAATCTTTTCATCATTTACAAGGACGAGAATACTACCTTGGTCTCCAAATTCATACTTGTGGGCGCTCGGGCTCACCATCTTCCAATTGACTCCTGCATTCGTACTCAAGAAAGTCGCACTGTTCTCGTACCTATCCAAGGATGCACCAATGGAACCCACACCCATGACAAAGCCCGGAGCTGGGGATGAAAAGATGCGACCAAAGTTGTGCGGTGCCGTCACGGAGTGCAAATGCAAAGAACAAGTGTCGATTTCACTAGGATTACACGGAATATTCCGGTCCTCGCTAACAGTCGAAGGCGGCGCAATCGGTGCCCAGGAGCTGCCTATAGAGAGATAGAGCATCGTGATGACACCGAGACCAAGTAACTCACCATCATCAAACGTGATCATGGTCCTCAGTTGTTTGTCAGCGCCTCGGCCTTCTACATCCTCTGCATTTGCAACCACGTTGGCGAGACCTACGCCATCCACTCCATACAAATTTTCGTAATCGACATAGCCCATATCATTCCGATTCGTGTCCTTCAAGCTTTGAACGAAGAAGGTTCCGTTCGAGTTACTCATGAACAAGGTCCCGATAGTGCTCAGATCTTGCAACTTCACATCCACGCCCAATGAATGTGTTGTCGATTCCACGATCGTATAGGCGTTCTCCCGCAGTCGTGCCGATGAAGCATGGGGGAACCGTGCTTTAGCCCAAGTCTTCGTGTCCATAGTAACGTACAGCAGCATCTCTCCATTGTTGTTGGGAGCCAGGTCCCTCAAGGCTACGACCGCGAATTTCGATACAATGGCAAACGCAATCACCCCCTTGGCGTTTTTGCCAATACCCAGGTCCTCAATTTTGCGGTTTCCGGTGAAAAAATCCGTGCTGGAGAAAAGACGGCTAGAGGCGAAGGTATGCACGCCCGTGAAGCTACTGGTATCGAAAGCGACACAGTAGATGAGGTCGGAGGGAGCGTCGTGTTTGAAGTCAACATTGCTATGTGCAAACTGACAGCGGGAAGTTTCAAGAAGCAGTAGCTGGGGATTGTCTCCGAACGCTTCTTTGGTATAATAAGTCTTCGGAGAATACATGAGCAAGAATACCACGAGCCACACGAAAACGTACTTCGTCATGACAGACGTTGCCAAACCCAGCTTTTTCGCACTTTGTCCCTTGATATAGTATGTATCCGTATTTTGATTTTGTTGAGTGAAATGACAGCGGTGTTGGAGTGAGCGCTGGTGGAATAGGTACTTCGAACGATCGCCATGTTTTGCCACGGTCTTCTGAGCGATAGTGAACTGTTCCTGCAGTCAGAACGAATGCCTAAGTTTGGAAGAAGGTGAGCTGCAGAAAAACAGCGCCAAACTGCACGGCGCTTTGTCGAATGTCCCTGAACTCACATAACTGTTGTCGAACGGATGCGGGATTACCATCATGGCCTCTCCTGTAGGGATGTCGCTAGCACGACTCCAAGACCTTCCTTCATCCGATGAGATGTATACGTTGCCTTCTGCGTAATCATGGTATATGGCAGACTTGAATACGAATGTTAGATGCGGTCGTAAGATGTGCTGGAGTACCTACACCTGTATCATCGAAGAAGAAAAGTCTCGAGGGAAGGTTTTGAAAGCGAGTGATAGTGTGGCTCGGGTTCTGCGCTAACACTGAAAACAAGCAAGAAAACAAGACTGATAGCAGAAATATGGCGGTTCGGTGTTGCAGGATCATGCTGGTAGGTAACTACGTCGCCTTCCCGTCGCAGGCTCGCAGCACTGCAGTTTTTGTGGTCACGTGCTAATTTCAGCGCTAACTCTGTTTGTGCCAGTGTTTCAGCGCTAACTCTGTTTGCGCCAGTGTCCCGGGCCCCCGCTCAAGCTAGCGCTCAAGCCCCAGCTTCCGCACTGTCACATCGATGATTTGCCCAAGCTTCAATCCGTCGTCCCATAAGTCAAGGACAACAGCTTTCATCCCAAAAAGATTCGGCCCTGGGAACTGTGAGTCCTCAATGCCCTTGTTACACTTCTCGTTTGGCAAGGTGAAGTAGTTGCTGTGGTAGCGAAGAAACCATTCACGATGAATACTTTGGACGCAGCAGAAGAATCCAACTTGGATGAAGAGAGGAATGAATTAATCACCATACCGAATCCTACTCGTCACGGCTCAAAGACCGCATTGGACTCGCGTGGTGAATGTCTAGTGGCTGCTGCATTATTATTCTTTTTTTTTTCATACTTTGTGATAGGCAATCTCAAACGCATGCAAGTGCTTTGATCACACTCCTCAGCCACTACATAAGTCAGGCAACTTCCAACGACATAATTTGCGCTGCAACTGCCTACGTGATCGCCAAATCTGCGCCGCATTACAAGTCCAAAGGCTGACCTGAATGCTCTAAAATCTATTCCGAGGAAAAGAATCACCTTCCCAAAAACTACACAACTAAAACCCATACAATTTATTAAATGTAACTATGACCGCGATTTTCTTCGAACGCTGTCGACACACGTGTCTAAGGAGTAACTGAAGAGCATTGAAGTTGGTGAGTTGTTAAAAGTCAAAACCGAAGAATCAGCATGTGAGCACATGTTCTACTCAGAAAAGACTCACCACATCCAAATCTCGCTGATTGACAAGCTTAGTCGAAATCTGTCTGGAATTGCGAATCCCTTGGGAGGATTTTCGAAGGTGACTTGGAGCAATGATCAACCATAAACACAAAGTCTCCCCGAAAAGCTGTCATCTGGGTGGCAATACGCACCCTTCAGTTCTTGATCCATATCTCTGCTATGGAGACACATCTAGTCAGATGCCATGATTACCTGAAGACCGAAATCCGGCGTTTTGAGGCAGACCAATCCTTACACCATAATCTATGGATATATCGACATCAGTTCTGCCATTGAAGTTAAAGACATCCATTAGGCTTGAGGACAGCAGAGCCGCCCCTCATAAGACAGTAAATGATGTTTGTGTTTAGTTTTCCTCCAGTTTTGAGTCTCTGGAGAAGGAGTCCAAGTACGAAACAACGGTTGGATCGGCATCTAACTGCTGGCATATGCCATTGTGCGCTGAAATTGAACTTGATAAATGTCCCTACTGAATGTTCGTAGGATGACGCCCCAAAATGGTGACTTCCTCCTCGCAGATCCGGTAAACATCAACGAGTTTCTTGTATTCTTTACTCACCTCAACCCTAGGCTCCGCAACCCACCTCATCCTCTCCATCACCAATCTCATCTCCTCAAATCTCCCCCCGCCTTTCTGCCTCCACCACGCAAATCTGGCCAATATTGCACCTCCCGTACATGCAGCCTCCTTGTCTGCAGGTCCAACAGCTTCATACACTTGCATCCCCATGACATCTGCTACCAATTGCAGAATGGTTCTATTGACGGATGATCCCCCGGTCACCACTAATCGGTGGAGGGGTGCGACGTCACCAGGGAGGATATCCGTTATGCGAGCGCGGATGGAGAGGAACTGCGATTCTAGGATGGCGCGCGGGTGGGCAGTAGACGGGATGGCATGGATAAGTACTGGAGTGTCGGGTTTCTCGGTGTCCTGAGTCGAGAACAAAAATTCGCCGACCACGTTGGCCGGTATTATTTCTGGTAGAGGATAATACAGCCCAATGAATCCGTTGTTGCCAACTGGCGACTCCTCAACAAGCTGGTTGAATCTCACCCAGTCACCCTCTGCATACCGGTCACGAACCTGCTCTCGTGCGAGAGCGCCATTCTTATAGCATAGCATAGCAATATGTGCATCATTCGTTGTGGGATGTGACAGTAGATGGGACGTGGTGGACCGCTTTGGAGGGGTACTGGACGGGGGAATTGAGAGAAGGAAGGTCGTGGAGGTGCCGAGCGAGAGGATGGCATCGCCCGGCGTTGAAAGCGAAGCCACGGTGGCCGGATTGTCCCCCGTGAACGGGGCTACGATGCATTCTGAATTAATTACAGTGTATTCAGCACCAGCCAGCGAATCAAGAGCGCATATCAAGTGCCAACGTACCTGGATGGAAGCCCCAGCGCCTCACCCACCAATCACATACTGTACCAAGTACGGTGCCTCCTGGAACAGGTTCCGGGCCAAGTTTTGAACGCAGCTCCGGGCCACCACAGGCTTCAAGGAGTCGATCTTCCCATGTGCAAGAGAGAATGTTCATCAGATTCATACCACTCGCGTCTGAACGTTCTATTGGAGCAACGCGGCCCAGGAACAACGAACACAGGAACGAAGACACAAGCGATATGCGGCTCGTGGATTCGTAAGCTTGGCAGCTCAGGCGACGTATCTGGGGAGGCGAGGAGCTGTCGTCGACAATACTTTGGAGGGGGTGACTTTCTGAAGACACACTTTGGCAATCTGGGGGCCCGTGAATCTTTCGTATGCTCTGCTTCCAGTTAGATCTGCAAGCGTCTGAGGCCCTCCAATGAATTCATGCAACACACGGCAGTCCAGAGTCGTAGAGGAGTCCTGCCATATGGGAGCGTTCGGCAAGGAGAATGCCTTGGGGAACAGCTGGACGGACAACGATCGATTGACGTCCAGTGACGAGAGTGATGATTCTGCGTCCGCAGACCAGTAAACGGAGCCATGTTGCTAGTTGGTTGACTCAAATTCAGCGTCCTAATAATTGCTAAGCCCAAGTACTCACTTGCCCCGCCCCAGATACAGCGACTATTGCGCCAAAGTCAACTCCAGCACGCTGCATCCTGTCCATCAAGACGTCGATTGCCTCTAGCCACATAGCAATGGGAGATGCCACTTCTCCTACTCCAGGCCCTTGGATTGCGCCATTCACGGTACCATACCACAGCAGGTCTCTGTCAAAATGGACCGCCATCGCGTGAACAACATTGTCGTCGTCCGAAATTAATACGGCTTTGATTTGTTGCGTTGAAAGGTCGAGGCCAAGAAACAACGGCTCGGAGACATGATCAGACATGATTGGCAGCAACTTATAAAGTGTACAGGTATCAACTTTGCTATAATAAGGCTCATGGTTTATGATAATTCCAACTACTAGCCTGTGATGAATACGGATATTTCACTCTGATACTGTCTCGAGTGTTGCACTCCACCCCACTACTTTGGGATGCGCCATGACCTGCCGAATCCACGACATGATCGTCATCTCTTGCTCTCAGAGTAACTCACGGACGTACCTTTCTCGGATCAAAGCTCAGGACTTGAAGCCCATCTAAAGAAGTCGCACGGGAGAGCGCGACGTATGCTTGGCCTGCCACAGACGGAACTTCTGATTTTGCAACTTCGTGTGTTGAAGTGAAGAGGACAGACCTTTCTCAAAGATTCTCCCCAGGTCGACTTTGACGCGCTCGAGCGTTTGTCCTTGCGACTTGTGGATCGACATCGCCCACGATAGGATAAGAGGTACCTGAAAGCGCTCTGTCGACGAAGGACCAAAGCAGTCAAACTTGGCTGACCTGTGTCCGGCTCACCTGCACCTCTCCATTCGGTAGCTCCACCTTCCACATCTCCGGTAGAACGAGGGACGTCCTCTTCATACCATTTGGCAGCAAGAATTCCACGAGGGGAAATACCTTTTCAGCCCCTAGGGATGTAGAGAGCCTTTTCCCGTCCTTTCCCCCTCCGAACGTATCATCACCTCCTTGATCCTTATGCGCGACCGGATCAACGAAGTCCACTATCTTGCCCATGCTGCCATTTACAAGCAACTCATCGCAGTTCTTAATAAGCATTACCTGCGCGTCTTTGCGGAGGACAAGCATGGCAGGTGCCATGAGATTCGAGAGCATCTTCTCGCGCTGATTCGGGTCTGTAATCGAACCGCCGTCCATTGCTCGAAAAATCTTTTGCTGAGATGGAAGGCGGTCCATCCTAGTTGAGTTGGAACGATCGACGTCTTCACGACGAGGAAACCTGGCCGATCTCAATCCTAGGGAATACGAGAGGAGGGGATATACTATAACTCACAACTCTGTGGCTTCCAACCCGTCCTCGTATTCAATATTCCTCGACAACGATCTAAACCTTGCAATAGACTTGGCCGACAACGTACCAAACCTCATTTCATTCAGCATGTTGACAAACTCTGCGGGTCAACACTCAGTAAATCATCGAAGTGGGCTTTAGGCTGGGCAAACGCACCTTGGTCTCGCTGCCTGAATACTTTAGTGAGATTGAAGGTGCGCTTGATGGTCTCGTTCCAGAATTGTGCCTCAAATGCAAATCTGACTTGTGCGTTGCCTTTTGTTACGGGCGGGAGTTGGAAGAAGTCACCGGTGACAACCACCTAGTATGATCATCGCTACAGATGTTCAATGCGAGTATAAAAGCATGCGAACTTGAATTCCGCCGAAGGGCTCCGATTTCTTCCTCAGAATGCTCCCGATAGTTGCCAATTTGTCAAAGAGATCTCCATCCACCATCGATACTTGATCCACCCTAAGTGACGAACAAAAACGAATACAATATCACCAAACGCACCTTCATCAATGATTAGGACCCTTGTCCGTAACCACCTCGCCGATGCCTTTTTGTTTTTCTGAACCTTCTGCGCCAACACTTGTGCACTCTCGATTCCTAGACCTATACCAGCAAACGAGTGGATTGTCACACCACCAATGTTGCATGCCGCGATGCCTGAGGATCATGGTAGCATACATGCGCGAAGATGGTGGACATAATCATAGCGCACCTGTGGATGCAGTAATGGCAACCGCGTCTGGCGACTTGACGTGGTGCTTGCGGAGTGTCTTGATGATCTCACGAAGAAGTACTGATTTGCCCGTACCTTGTCGCGTGTCATACGTTCAAGCATTCTTTGATAAAAGATTTGTCTCTCACCCGCGCTGCCCGTGTAGAATACGCTGTTGCCGTCTTGCACAAGTTTCAGAATCTGTGTCTGCTCTTGACTGAGGAAGACGGGAGCCACTTTGGAAGATTTGGACATCTGGGTAGTAGCGGCTACTGTCAGAGTGGAGGACTTCAATGCAGGAAGGACATCGGAGGCGTTTGCGGGCCACGTCGAAGACGAGAGGGATGCAGCAGTGACAGTCTTGTTGCCTGTGTTCCAATTCGGAGGGAGCTGCCGGGGTTTCTTTGCAGGAGGCGCCTCAGATGTAGAGGGTCGCTTATTAACGATTTGAGAGGAAGGGTTGGCTGGGGGTCGCTCCGAAGAAACTGGGCGGCCTGCAAGTGCGTCCTTGATGTCCTTGAGGCGTTGTTCTGCACCAGAGAGGACCTTCTTCGGCGGGGTGGGTAGCCACTCGATCTCGTCGTCGCTGGGTTGCGATTGGGGTTCGGACCAGTCGCGCTTGATTGACCTGAGGCCCGATAATGGTTCCCTTGAGATTTTCGACATGGTGGCAGAGCCCTGAACGAAAAGTCAAGTCGTATGAGAGCTGCCTGCCAGCACCAGTGACTGAAAACGCGTCTGCGTGTCGCGTACGTAAGCAGATCACGAGGTGAGTTCGTAGCGCCGTTGGTTTGCTACCGTCACCTCGTATAGCGTCCCGGGCAACTCAATCGGAATCATTCAATGGCATCGCTCGAATATACAAAACGACGGACAAAAATATGGGGTAACTAAATACCATGACAGACTCCATTGAAATACAAGCCCGCACTTCTCATTCACCCATCCGACCATTGATTAGATGGTCAGAGTTCGTGGATATCGGCGCATCACCAGAACCGATACAGCGTCGATGCATAGATGCACTGCTCGGGCAGAAAGGCGCCTTGTAGAAAGAGAACGGACAATGATCACACAAAAACTGCGCAACGCGAAGGACATGGTCAAAAGCAAACGTGATCGATACACAAACGTAAATAACGCCTGGCTCTTGTGGCGTCCGACTCATGAGCAAATCCTCGTCCAACCTGAACACTGTTCTGCATGACCTGAAAAGCGACAAGGTCAAGGAACGCCAACAAGGCCTCGCATCTCTGCGTACCGTATTTGCGCGCGACTCCGTTGTTCTCACTCTTGATGAATCTGGGAAGGGACAAGCTTGGCTGTCTGTGTTTCAAGCTCTTTACACAACTGTCGGCATCGAGAAAACTGCATGCACCAAGAAAGGCCCGTCGTCCACATTCGTAGCATCCGGTCCAGGAGCAGCAGCTCTTCGCAGACTGGGTGATGCGGCTGCAACAGTTCGATGGTTGACCGAGAGAAGCGTACAAAGGATGAATAAAGCCGTGGTCAAGTCCTTGTTCACCCATTTGATGCAGACCATGGTTTACAACGGAGCATTGCTTACTCCGGTCTCCTTAGACTATATCAAGGCTTTACGGTGCTTGGTGAGCTGGACGCCACATGTGGACCATTTAAACGAGGACATGTGGATGCGAATGGTGGAGATGGCATTCAATGTCATTTTGGGAGATCCCATTAGGAAGGCTCTGGACGAAGATCAAGACGAAGGAGAGGACAGTACAGCGCCAGGAACAGAATTGGACGATTCCGAATACTACCTCGAGGATGACCTTGACGAGGATATAGGCGAATTGACGCCTACCAAAGCAAGAAAGCGGCGACGCGGGGAGCTTCGCTCTACCCCACATCCATCTACTTCCAAACTCAAATCGAAACCAAAAGCATCGCAATCTGTCTCTCTTGAGCAGATCGAGTTTACATCCCTCCTTGCCATTCTACTGCAATCTCCATCTGCTCCCCTCATCTCCCCTAATTCGCCCAACCTGGCTTCTGCCGTTCTTCGCCGCTTACAGCGTTTCCTGGATCTTTATCCAGCCGACACCTCTCTTCACCATGATTACATTCTCAGTCTTTCTGCTACCCTCTCACACTTGGCATTAAACAAGAAGGCTGACGTGGAGATCTTCGCTCGTGGGGCTTGGGATGGTCTTGTAGGCTTATGGGGGACCAAGAACAAAGCCATGAAAGAAGGCCTCGTGGCTATTTTACGCGTACTGTTTCCTTATCTCACGACAGATCAAGAGGACACCTGTAATAATTTCAGTTGGGCAGAGGAAGTTGGGAAATTATGGCATCTCCTTGACGGCGAGGCAGAGAGCCGGTGGGGCGTTGACGGGCTGGCTTTTGAATCCTTGAGGCTTGAGGCTGTATCTCATGTGAATGATGGCGGCGATCCAAGTGAACCTGCTGCATTCGTAGCTCGGACCTTTCGGGCTGGATGGCATTTCGATGTGGGGCAGGCATTGGCATGGGCTGTTCTCGAACTCCAAGCGGACTGTGCCGAAAAGGTGATCTTTATTTGATTGATCTGAGGCTGAATTTGACGGGTATGGCTTTTATAGCTCTTTCAACTGTCGGAATCTGTTCACTTATACACCAGCAAAGGCGATGGGAAACGTGCGAGGCTCGAAAATCCCATTAGATCGTTGCTTCACTCAGTACAAACGCATTCTTTATCCACCGTTCGGGCTTACCATCTACAGGTCCTGTTGTTTTTCATCGACAGACATTGGCATGTGCTGCATCACAGCCTTCAGCAAGACGTCATTGGCGCTCTTCTGCAATTTGTATCCTTCGACGACGCCGTTATCCAATCATGGATCTTCCTATGCTTCTCTGCCATTGCTTATGCCGATTGCTCATCAAAAAGTTCCTCTTCTCCTTCTCAAGGGTCCAAACCAGACCGGCCCCGTGATGCGGTCGTCTGGGACCCCATTTGGACACACGCAATACGGCGAGCAAATGTTCCTGGGGTTTGTCGTGCAGCATGCCACGCCGCCTATATCCTCCTCTTCCATGAGAAACAGCTTCTCACCTCGCAGCGAGTTTTGCTCGAAATCGAAACCCTTGCGAAAGACCTAGATGTCCAGGGTCCCGCATTCCCGTACGATTCTGTATGTGTATTTTTGGCCCAGTGTCTGAGATTTGCTAGCCAGGATGTGAGGTTGTATCGTATGCAGCTGGAGGAAAAGGTCTTGAGTTGGCTGGTGGATAGTTGGGGTATTGGAGATGGTCAGACGATCCGGGGGAGTGCAGGCGGGGGCGGAGGACGATCCCGAATGCCGCTCTACATGATTGGTGATTTGCTGGATTTGCTCGAGAGCATATGCGGGTTTTCCAAACAGAGTTGCTTGATTTCTCGAGTCCCGTTACCCGACTGCCCCATTGTGGAAATGATGGTGGACCAAGGCAAAACAAGGGTTATCCGGGACTTTTTACTCAATGGGAGCCTACCTCCTTTTCGCCAGCCGTCGGAGAATGGCAAGGGAGGGATAGTGACGGGGATTGTGTCCACAAGGCCCCCTTTGTCCTCTTCAGCCGGTCTCATGGTTAGCGGAGACCTTGTCCAACCTCGCGGTCGTGAAAGGAGGATATCGACCTACCTTTTGAAGTCACTTGAATACCTCGCATCGGAATTTGAGTCAATTAACGAAACCAATGGGCACCCTACAGCTGAAAAGGTTCGCAGGGCGCTCGATCTGGCCGTTATCGCCCTTTCATTCGAAACGCTGTTGATCATAAATGGGATACGATCCACGAGACGCGTTATTCAGGGTGCTTGCAGGCTTGTGGCTCTTGTCACCGGGCTCTTGATAGACCCGAAGTGGACCCCGGAGGAGAAAGCTTTGATTCTGCTTGGATTGGAGCCTCTTATTTCTCAGGAAATCGGAGGGGACGGTGAGGTTGCTTGGGAGGCTATCCTTCCACCTGATTCTGGCGCTGGCATCAAGACCCAAACTCTGAGGCAGTTGATTTCGAATGAGAGGAGTCAACGCATGTGCCTGCAGGCAGCACGCCGCAATTTTCAACGGATTGTGTTGCAGAACGCAGATGTGAGTGATGTCCAGTTCAGCGACCTCGTTTGGATCAATCGTTATAACTACAGGTCCAAGACACTTGTACTAAAGTAATGGTCACTCTCAAAGGCGTCCTACGTATTATCCTGGGTCAGAAACTCGGTGATTCACGAGCGATACAAGCTACGATCGAAGTGGACGACAAGGATGGATTTGGGCCTATTCGGACTACGCAGCAGTCTCTTGAGACTCGCCAACAAGCGGAAGATGGCACTGCTTGCCGTTGTATTGTGGAAGTATGCGTCTCGTTCCTGGCCGTTGTTCCTATCCTGCAGTCATCTTCCGGAGAGCCGACTCGCGACAAAGAGCTTACGGAACTCGTGCTTTACAGCGACAACAAATTCCATCTTGTTGCTTCACATTTCTTTGACAAAGTCGGCCAGCGACTCTTGAACTTAAGTTGCAATAATCTCGAACAATTCCTGACAAAAATCGGGGAACTCCTTAACCAGTACAACTACTCCAGGAGCGAGAATCTGCAGACTTTGGTAACGCATTTCCTCTATTCGACGTTGCACCTCTGGCTCCAAGATTCGGTGACAAATAGTGAAGTTGGCGACCACATCAGAGCTCTATGTCACTGGCTTGCTGACATCTTGAGAGAAAACAAGATTCGGTCTTGGAAGCTACGCGATCATGTCGCTCGTTTCCTGGATATGTATCTCGCTAACGATCCATACCAGGCAGTTTGGACGCGAGGCGAGGACGATGCTGAGACTTTCCCTTCGGCCCTTCTTCCAATGTTGGGTGCAGATCGAGATATTCGGGTTCGCTTCCGTGTGGCCGTAATCAATGCGCGTCTGTTTGCGATCGTTCGTGCAATTGGGCAGGACGCTTTAGTCCTATATGACGATATCAAGCGATGGCTCACGTTAGATCTCAATGAGTACGCTCCTTATTTATTTCCATTGCTGCACGCTGATATTCATGTGGTAGCTACGAACGCATGCTGACTCGTATGCTCTCCTTGGGAAACATTATGGTTGCGAGTTCTGCCGTGAGACGTGGTCCATATTGGCACCTGCTGGAAATCTGCTTACATAGCCCGAGGTATCCACGTCACATCGAGGCTATCTTGATGGGTGTTTCTGAAAGGCTTGGTTTGACGACTTTTTCCATGCTCTTTGAGGCATATGCGTCTCAGATTGCATATTCTATTCGGCAAGCTAAGCTGGACTTCTTACGATTTCCACCCCATTTGTTAGGATATCGAGATCGTAAGGATTGTGCCGAGGCTGCATTTCGTGCGTTTACGCCGACAAATGTGCTCGCAGGCGGATCAGATTCTGACGCTATACTTCACGGCCAAAAGATTTTCGCGAATCACTGCAAGGTGATCCAAAAGTCCACAGCCGAGGGTATTCGTGATTGTTTCGGTGAAATTGTTGGGTTTCAGATCGTTTCCTGGATCGATGAACCCGCAAACAACACAGCACCGCCTACGGAACAACTTGCCGAATTATTGAAGGAAAAGACAATTGCTGCGGAAGGATCTGGCGATCTCGATGACCTCCTGCGCCAAAACGTTGATGGCATTGTTATAGCTATTCTGCGTACTCTCTCTGATCAGGACTTTTCCAATGAAGGTGCTATTTGTCAAGCTCTAGCTAGCACCTCTGGGATGGCTACTCAAGTTTTCCAGTGCCTGACTCGGTATCGCAGGCTAAATGACTTCGAAACTCATTCCCCTAATCTCCCAACCTTCTGCACGAGGACTGTCTTGCGGGCCTTGGCCTGGCTCAGTACAAAAATGCCCGATACGGAGAAACGAGCGACCTCCTATCACGTTTTACATGAATTATTTGCCGACGTGCATCGTTCGCCTTTCGTCAACGAGCAGATACGTTTGCTCAACGCAATTACGTTATGGGTTGCAGTTCATCATGGCGATTATGAGGAGTTCACACTCTTACACACACTTATACATGGGGCGACTTCTTTATTGACACAGTCAGATCTAGCTCGAGCAGCCCAATCCATGCTAGAGTGGGCATTTAGCTGCTATCGCAAGATCGGACAGAAGGACCCCTGCTTTCCTGACGTCCTCATTCGAATATGTTGCTTAGCTCACGATTACGCACTCGACACAGAAGATGTGACGGTAGCTGAGATGGGCAGCGACCTTGTTCGATGGATTGATTGCCAGGCCCTGGCACTCTGCAAGAACACCACCCTTAGAGGTCAGGTTGTCAAAGCTCTTCCCGCTTGGCCTCACCAACCTTCCCCTGAATTGACCCAAATTTATGAAGACATCACGTCCGAAAGTCTTTCCGCAGTTCTAGGTGACCACCGCATCTCATCCAATAAGTTTCGTTTGGTTAGGCGTCTCCGGGATCTCGCCGTTGAGCAACAATATGACGAAGAAGAATTCTCTAAAACAGACTTCTGGCGCTTAAAGGAGTGTATACCTCCTGCCGACCAGCTGCAGGATGACGATATCAATGCGTTTGCCTCTCTTTTGGTTTTGAACAAAGGGCGAATACGCAGCTTTTGGAGTGAACAGTCTATCTCTCAATCTGTTCGGGTGAGACATCGTCGGGAATTCCGAAAGAAGACTCCAAGCTCCACGGAGGATGGTTCTTCGCCCCAGCATGCCATTGTCTTATCTTTACTGGCGATGCTTGACGGGGGTGTTGCAACACATGTCCATGTTGCTTACCGTACTCTACGTTTCTTGATGTCTGTCTTGGTCTCCGATATACCGCAACGGCAAACGTGGCCATCGGAATATCGAGAAGCACTGGAATATCTCCAGGCCTATCCTCGGACTCCTGGGACAAAGCGACCTCGTGATATGACTGAGCTGTCAACCTCGGAATCTTTTCATGACACGTCTAAATGCTTTTCTGAATGGATTGCAATGGTTACCACGTTGCTCAGTGATATCCTTGCGGGGACAAATGCTTTTTATGCCCAGCTTACATCCATCTTGCATTCTGACATTACTTTCGCCGAACAAATGCTGCCAGTCTTGGTTCACACGGCTTTGCAATCCGAGAGTACGAAAGATAAAACGAATAACGTATCTTATCGGAGACTGTTATCCAATTATTTCACCTCTTTACTCACATCAGATACAGTCAGCACCCCCTGCATTCGATCAATTGTCGACATCGTTCTACATCTCCGACATTTCCGTGGTCCCAATAATGGCGACGCACTGTCGTATGACAAATGGCTTGATATTGACTTCACTTTGCTCGCTCGAAACGCCATTACCTGCGGGGCTTATTCTACCGCCCTTCTATTCCTCGAGCTAGCCGCAGATTACCGGGATTCCTCTGTTACAGATGACGCTGCTGCCGAGCAGATCTTGTTTGATATCTACAGTCATATCGACGAGCCTGATGGCTTTTACGGTATCAAGACTAAGGACCTCAGTCAATTTTTGATCAAGCGCTTTCACCACGAAAAACAATGGGAAAAAGCTTTCCGCTTTCATGGTGCCGCTTTCGAGGCGGGCAATGCCAAGTCTACAGAGGCGGAAGGACTTATACAATCATTTCACTCGTTTGGATTCAACCATCTTGCCATGGACACCTTACAAAGCCCTTCTATTGAAACTGGGCCTATATTTAACTTATCTGGGATGGGATACCGATCGGGTTGGCGAACCGAGACATGGGACTTGCCTGATCAGATAGAGCAACATAATCCTGGCTCAGGTCTTTACCTTGCACTTCGGGCCATTCATCGAGAACGCGATCCCCATGCGATTGATAGTATCGTTCGTCGTGCACTGACTGAGGAAATGGGGCGTCTCCGGGCATTAGGCGCAGAAAACCTCGCTGAAATACGCGAGGTAACGCGAAACCTGATGTGCCTTAGTCAAGTAACCCAATGGAGGGACACATCTGTTCAAGCTCGATTACGATCCAAGCAAATCGACCCCAAAGAGTGGACTGATTTCATCCATATAGATCCCCACTTCGAGTGAGTGCGTCGAACCTGCATTGAATCACATCTGACACTGTTACAGTTTTACCGACTTGGAAAATATAATGGCTACTCGGATTTCCCTCATTCGCTCTGTCAGGCAGAAGGAGGAGCGTGAGCAAATAGGAACGCTCCTCACACCATTCCTGCAAGCATTGACGGACATCGAAAAGAAAAGTTTAGTCCGCCTATCCGAGGCTGCACGAGCTGCGGACCAAATCCAAATTGCACTCAACTCAGTCGTGCGATCCCAAAAGCTGGAAAAGTTTCCTACCTTTGATGTGTCACAGGAGTTTGCTAGTGTACTCTGGCTTCAAAAGGAACAAAAGCTAGCAGTGCAATATCTGAAAGAACTCGTGGTCCACCCCGACTCACAAGTGGTCTCTGATGATCAGATCAGCCCGACGAAGAAAGCACTACTGCTAGCCCGTTTGGTAATTCTTTTTCTCCTCGTGAAAATTCTGCTTAGTCTGCATTCATATAGGGTGCTTGGACATCGGAAGCTTGTCTAGAAAAGCCAACGGATATCTTAACCTACTACTTCGACCCAGCAACAGCTTTAGTCGCTCGCCTTGACACAACTCAAGCATGGGACCCGGCCTGCGCCGCCGTATATCATCAATACGCCATCTTTGCCCAGCACCAGTACCATGCGATTCTCAAATCACCCGACGCTATCAGGTGGAAGGTATACGTGGACCGCAAAGTCCAAGAGATAAAACGGCGCCAGGACCAAATCCTCAGGACCCAATCCGGCTCGAAGGAACATAAGGACCTCACTCAAGATCAAAGAAAAGCACAAACACTGCTACATGAGGATCAAGAATTATATCAACGTCATAATGGTGCTCGCGATGCATTTCTTGAACAAGCCATCGATATGTATTCACGTTGTCTGCAAATCTCTGACGCCTTTGACGATGACGGAGCAATTCGCTTATGTTCGCTGTGGTTTGCAAACTTCGAAGATATGGGTTTGCAGGATAAGGTCCGAGTCGCTTTGGACCGCGTACCGTCTCGAAAGTTTGTTTTCCTGGCACACCAGCTTTCCGCGCGGCTGTCGAAGCCGCAGATTCTTCATATCAAAAATCAAGAAAATCTTCAAAGTTTGATGATCCGCATGTGTGAGGAGCACCCTTTCCATAGTTTGTATCAGGTGTACTGCCTGCGTCCTGAGCGGCCTGCGTCATCAGGGAGGCGGCAATCAACTCGAAACGACCCTTCAGCTTCCCAGTTGGAACGTGGATCTGCCGCTTGTGATATCTTTGATCGGCTACGTAGCGATCCATTAAAAGCCGAGCGAGTACGCGATGTGGAACACATTTGTGACGCATCCCTTCAATGGGCTCAATATCCCATCAAGGACGACACTCGCTACAACAACAAAAAGCAGAGGGGTCCATATAAGGTTCCCGAGGATCTTTTGATCCGAAAAGTCCAGAAGGTACGGGTACCAGTTGTGACTGTGCACACCCCCCTAGATCCTACACTCCGGTACGACAACTGTGTTTGGGTTGAACGCTACGAAAATACTTTCGAAACGGCTGGAGGGATTAATCTGCCGAAAATTAATATCTGTTACGGAAGCGATGGAGAAAAGCACAAACAACTAGTAAGCCCTCTATTCATCGTTTTCATCTATCATTAACCCCTCTTCAGTTCAAGGGGGAGGGTGGTGATGATCTCCGGCAAGATGCTGTGATGGAGCAAGTATTTGATCTCGTCAACATCGTGCTACGTCGTGATAGAGAGACGAGACGGCGAAACCTTGGCGTCCGAGATTATAAAGTTATTCCTCTCGCCGCCCAAGCTGGGGTCTTGGAGTTTGTAGGCAACACATCTCCTCTGCAGGGTTGGTTGTATCACGCACACCAAAAGTCTGTATCTCATTATATGTAGGAATGCCAGTTAACGTTTGATTGCAGATATCGACCAAACGACCTGAAACCTGGAGATGCGCACGGCCAGCTCGAGAAAAAGCAAAAAGAATGTGCACCCCGTGCCGAACCTCTCCTTACTCTATTCTTGGACATTCGGACGAAATTCAAACCCGTCATGCGTCACTATTTCACCGAGAGGCACAAGAACCCGATATCTTGGTTCGCCATGCGATTGAACTACACACGCAGTGTAGCCACGACCTCCATCGTTGGCCACATTTTAGGACTGGGCGATCGACATGTATCTAACATTCTGATGGATAACATCACAGGACAGGTTGTCCATATTGATCTCGGCATAGCTTTCGACCAGGTTGGTGACTCGGTCGTAATTTTACTTCAACCCTTCAATCTTGTGCTAGGGCAAACTTCTTCCAATACCCGAACGTGTCCCTTTCCGAATGACTGCAGACATGGTTGATGGGATGGGAATATCTGGAACTCAGGGTGTGTTTCAGCGATGCGCTGAAGAGACGCTTCGTGTACTACGTGAAGGCTCTGAGGTCATCATGACTGTCTTGGAAGTGTTCAAACATGATCCACTTCATTCTTGGTTCGTCTCCTTTTCGCAGAGGAACGCAATTGATAACTTTTATACTCAAGGACTGCGAGTGAGCTCAAACTCAAACGAGTACAAGGTAGCCCTCCCGAATCTACAGTCAGCGACACGGCTCGCTTCGGCATCGGGATTGACATGACGAGCGGGACTGCTGACGAGGCTGCTGACCGTGCTTTGACTTCTGTTGCGCGTAAACTCAATACAGCGCTCAGTGTTGAGTATACAATCAACGAGCTCATTGCTGAGGCCACGGATCCTGTGAATTTGGCTACTATCTTTGCTGGTGCGTCCATTTTGCAACAGAAAGTGTTCCTGAGCTTATACCATGGACCAGGGTGGGGTCCTTATTTCTAGATCAATTCTCAGCTGCAACAATCTAGCATTTATTCCTACATGAACCCTTTCTTAGACTACTTGCATCACGCAAAACAGACTGCTCATGTATTATATCGAAACACTGCACGAATTACAATCACAAACAACGAATGAAAGAAAAAGGAGCATGAAACAAGAGCACACACAACCGCCCTTTACAGTTTTTGGTCCAGATTAAGTCTCCCTTGGATGAGAGCGAACGCAAGGGATATGACGGCTTCGGGGAATACGAATTCCATAGACATGGCCTGGAGCTGCAGAGGGACAAGCCGACGTGAAGGGTATCTGACAAATGGCAGTCCAATATCATGAGGAACAAGAAGTAATCCAGCGAACGATGTGATTTGGATATAACCTGTTATCGTTGCATATGTAGAAAAGAACAATGATAGATGTGAAAGAATTCGTGAGGGTTTAGATATATTCGATATCGTACGAGACTGTTGAAATGAAATGACAATGGACGTATGGATGGAGTGATAGGTCATCATTTCGATTTAGCGATTTCCCGGGCGGCCTTGATCAGAGGCGACAAGGTCCGCAGAGGCTCCGACAGCTTGAAGAAAGGATGCTATGGGATAGTTCGTTAGGCAAACCTTACCGGCTCGATTCACCTTCGGATCACTAACCTGAAGCAACTGCGTGGCATTGGGCCTGTTGTCCGCATCCACTTCCAAGGTCTTTGCCAAATAATCGCTGAATACCGATGACAGATTCTCTGGGTTCGCAATCGTCGGTGTCCCGTTCGTGGCAATCAAATACAATGCCTTCAATGGATTTTGGTTTAGGTAAGGTGGTTCACCCTCGATCATCTCTGTATCCATTGTTTAGTTTGCGGACAATAGAGGGGAAAGCGCGTAGAAGCTTACCTATCGCCATGATCCCCAAACTCCATATGTCGACCTTGGGTCCATACTCTTTCCGGGTGACAACTTCGGGAGCCATCCAGTACGGTGTCCCAACCATGGTCGTCCTCTTAGCGTTGGCAGGATCAGATATTTGCGCACAGAAACCAAAATCAGCTGTCGAGTCAAAGCAATCTTCTATCAGTCACCCTACAACGAAATTGATATTTCATTTACTGAGTTTGATATCCCCTGTCATGCTCAACAACACATTGTCGCTCTTGATATCTCGGTGAATGACCCCGTGACGATGCAGATGTTCAAGCCCTTTTGCAGTCTCCCTAGACACAGCAGCAATCTGCCCCTCCGTCATCAGATTCGCAGTGACGACATCTGTCAGCGATCCTCCCTCCATGTATTCCATTACCACCCACAGGTCATTCTTGTAGAGGAAAGAGTCGATATAGTTGACGATGTTGGGGTGCCGGGATGACCGCATCACGAGGATCTCATTAATGATGAGGTCCTTCTTGGGCTGCTTCTCTAGATCCATCTGTTTAATGGCGACTGACAAGTTGGTGCCAACTTGATAGGCAGTATATACACCTCCCGATGCCCTGTGTTATAAACATTAGGCGAATAACGTGAACACAACAACAAATGACCCACCCTTGCCCGATCTTCACGAGGTTTCTGTACAACTTTGTGGGATCTGCATCCGTACAGATTTGTTGTAGTCTCTTGACAATATCGACCTCCTTTTCTTTGTCCTTTTCTTTCTTTTCCCTTCGCCTTGGCGTAGCAACTCCAGCGGCCGCATTCTTTGCCAAACTTGCTGCTGCAGGACTTTGTGGCTGATTCTGTACCAGGGCTCGCGGATCCTTATCTCTCACTGGTGAGGAAACCTGCGTGTGTTTCAAAGGAAGATCGGAAGACGAAGATACGGGAGAGGGCTTCGGAGGTTTCGACAACGGTGCATATTGAGGTTGGGCTTGTGGTTGCACGGGTCCAGGAACCGAGGAATTGGGTGAGCGTCTATCTCGCTCCCGTGTGGTACTCGCCCGCCCGAGATCCGAAGCTTTTGTTGGTTTGTTAGGCGTTCGCTGGGAAGTTGAGCGATCGAGCGTTGGAGTAACAGGAGTCGGAGGAGTCGGAGCAGGGCGGTAGGTGACTGGTGGTGGGGACACTAGAGTTACGCTCGATGCTTGTGAGATTTCGGAATTCAGGGAAGGCTGGTATTTTTTCGGGGGTGGAGGGGCCACACGCTGAGTGTTGCAGCTAGATGAGACAATGTACAACAGCTGAGCCACAAAGGCGCACTTACCGGGTTGTTAAATTCCTCTTGAGCCTGTGCTGTGGGACCACTCGGCGTTTCATAACCACCCATTGCTCCCATCTTATCCCAGACATCACCATGCCCCTCCTGGTAAAACTTGACAATTTCCATCACCGCTTGCGGATTTTTCTCTTGTTCCAATCGTGAGATCCCGCTCTCTTGCAACAACTGCTGCCACTCCTTGGGCAAACCAGTGAACTCGCCGGTCGAAGAGTTGAAGCCCACATGGGTGAGATGGACGGGATCGTAAGGCGTGCTGATCTCCGGCCGTTTCGTAGTATTCAAAAACTCTGACATGAAGCCCAGCATACCCCGCTTCGCCTTCACAGTAGTGCCGCTGCGAGATCTGTTGCTTGGTTGCACAATGGAGGTATGTGCGCTGGAACTGTTACTATGGGTCAAGTCATTGGAAGGCATAGACGGAAGGAATTCGTTGGGATCTGCATAGAAGGCAGCGTCGGCTTTAGCCCCTACGACAGGAGTTGAGAGACGTCGTGCGGTAAGGTCATTCGGAGAGGTAAACATGTCGTTGAGAGTGGCGGTATTGGCCCGTGATGGCCTCGGTGGTGGAGGGCTTGAAGCTGCCATCCCGTTAAGATCGTTTTGAGACGGCGCGAGAGACGAAGTAGCGTTGGCGGCGAAAGGATCAAGTTCGATCGTGCGCGGAGCGGCGCCAGAAGCAGGTAAACTGTTTTTGCGCGCACGTGGATTAGGTTTCTGCAAAGAGTGGCGAACTTTCGCGGGCGGGGCGGAGTGAGGTTCCTTGGTGGGAGTCTTTGCCCTGAAGGCTGACGGCTGAATTGGAGGCGGAGGTGCCTGTCTCGATGGTAAAAAAGGGTCGCGGTAACTTGCTGCTGCCGCTGCGTGGAGATTGGCGTCAGCGAGGAGGTCGTTGTACTCTTGGATGGATTCCCTGGAAGGGCGGTGATATTCCACGGTGATTTTGGATTGACGGCGTGGGGTTGGGGGAGATTGCAGTTGCCTGTGGTTGATTGTGCTCTGAGGCGAGTTCATGTCCGAAAGCCGGGGAAAAAAAGGATAAGATCAAAGATCGAACGAAAATTACTGGTTTCAAACGCCCGGATTGGAAGACGATTTCGGCACAATTTGAGAGCGTCCGAATGTGGGTTTGGGGTTGTAACGCTCTCCACCGATGGCACCGAAGTGACCTCGCAGTCAACAACCTGTTAGATCCCGTCAACGAAAGCCGTGATTATGCGGGCAACACTGCCTTGACAGCGGCGCTCCAGCAGATGACCTGATAGGCAGGTGGGTAACCGGGCTCAAGCCGCGTCGGATGGTTTATCGCGACACGGCTGGGGAACGCAAAAAAAGCACTGTGCAGGTCAGTCGCAAGAGTCGCAGGAGTTCGCGACAGCGAGGAAGGTCTGCCTTCGTTGGCTTGAACAAGAACAACAAGTCCTTGAGCCACCGGAATCTGCCGACGGACACGGAAAAATGGCGGCCCGGACCCGCAATGCCAGCAAACTGCTGCCAGTGTTTCCCAAACCCGAAGGACCCTGGTAGTTATGGTAAATCTGGCCGTGTACGGCGTCAGTAGACTCAACTCAACTGATCTTCTCAAGTCAAGTAACTCTCTGATTATGTCTCGACATTCATCTGATATTTGAACAGGATCCATCCCAACCGTAACCTCGCACCCATGATATGATTTTATTTTTACTCCAGCATCCTCACAATTTTTATTTTATTTTCGCAAGGCCGAATTTTGCTAAAAACGAGGTGAATATTTGTGTTCGTCGCGGGCCTTCAATCCCAGTGAAAAGCCCGTCTTGCATAATCCAGTTAGATACTTTTACACAATATAAATCCTTTTATATCTATATACAACCAGTAAAATCGTTCCGAGTGAAAAGGTGACGATTAAAAATCTCACAAAGGCATATAGCCAGCTCTTGTTCTGGTAGCGACAAAATCTTTTGCAAACCGGAACCAAAACGTGAGTCGGTCGATGACATCATCTTTGTACTTGGCATTTTTTGTTCATTCGTTTCCCCCTTGCTCCTGACTTCCATGTCCCCCATCCCTGTTGGCGCGCCTTTCCCCTCCCACGAGACCATCACAGCCGCTCTCCTCAAGGATGTCCCTGCAGCCAAGCGTGACACCCTCATCGACTTCCTCATCTGGTCAGGATGTGCCAGTACGACGGTGTTGGAGCGGATTACGTGTCTCGGCGCATATGTACATGTGGGTGCCGCAGTCACAGTAGTCTGACACAATGACTGCAGACAACCAAAAAGGACAAACGAGACAAGAATCCAATGGAGGTCAGTCCCCCTCACCGTATTCTCCCTCTTTACCCACCGACAAACAATCTAGACTTTCATATTCATCCGTCCATCTTTCGAAAACCTACGGCGATTACAGCAACTTCTTCCACGGCTGGCATTGGTTCGGTCGTTGCTGACTCTTCTCCTAACCTTGCTTCTAAATCAGACGGATCTGATTTTGCCTGTATGTCGATTGTCGTTGATTCCTCTCCTGACCTCGCCTCCAATTCAGGCTTATCTGGGCTGCCGTCGCCAATCACCACAACATCATCACCAGTGTGCTCGATCTCGTGCCCATTTGGCGTCGACTCTGTTTCTCCTGATTTCACCTGGATTTCGGTGGTCGCTGGCTCTTCTCCTGGACACCGATATCCGTCTCCATTTGTGGTACCTCGACAGCGCTGCCTGGCGATACCTTTGCAGATGGACCAGCCTCAGGCTCTGGCACCACCACATTCCCAACAACGGGCACCGTCGAAACATCCGCCATTGTTTCAGTCGCAAGTTCAAGAGTGACAACTTGGATTTCCGGAGTAGGCTCCACAACAGAGATGGGGATGACGTCGGATGGGACAGGGTCCTGAATCGCAGCATATTCTGGTACTATTTCGACAGTTGTAGTCTCGTGAACCTGGTCAGCACCGAGCCTAGCCTGAGATTCTTCTTCCTTTGCTTTCGCTTCAGACAGGTCGGGCAACTCTTTCTCTTGGACTAACAATGCCGGGGTTGGGGAGTGATCCGGTGTTGACGATGGTACGGCTGCCGGGGACGCTTTGTCTGCCACTTCGAGTTGAGCAGGAGCTTCGGGCGCAGCAGGTGTAGGCGTAACAGCTGGCTGCACCACAAGTTCATGTTTAGCTTCTTCACCGCCTTCCATGGCAGCAGCAGCAGCAACAACTACTGCTGCCGCCGCTGCCGAACCAGCAACACCATGCCCAGACTCAACATTTCCTTTCGGAGCAACTTTAGTTTCCTCTTTCACAACGGGAGCAAGCACCTTGGCGGCCAATTTTTCCTCATCCTCCTGTTCCTCCGGCAAGATCTCACCCATCTCACCAATCTTTGGAGACTTCTTACGACCTTTCGCAGACTTGGCGTTCCCGCCATCACCAGGGATACTATGTCGAACGCCCGTCAAAAAACTGAAGTGTTTCTTCGTCGCCGCCAACGTCGAGCTGAGCCGTGAACTCGAAAGATTGGATCTGAAAGATGGTTTGGGGGAAGAAGGCCTCGGCCTCTTGCTAGCCTGTTGTTGTTGTTGTGGCGGCGGCGGACGACGACGACGACGCTCCTTCGGGTTGCTCTGCGAGAGCGGGAGAAACCGGCTGTTTGTGTGCGTGCTCGATGATGACCCACTCGATTGGCTTCTGGGCAATCTCAGCGCCCGAAATGGGGTTCTTGAGTTTGCAAATGACAAAATTGGGCCAGGTGGACGAGATAGGGTCCAACAATGCGTCGCTCCAGAAGTCAATGAACACTTCGTCAAGCTGGACCACGGTAAGATCGTCTACCACGTGGAGGGGAAGTAGCCTTGCGTTTCTTGTTCGGCTTCCGCGGGATGGCGGGTTCCGTCTTCTCCACATCCTTGTCGGAGCTTCGACCCCAGATGCCCAGACGTTGGCTGAGTTCAATATTGCCTGGAACATCCTTGATGAAGACAAAAAACAGGTGTGTATGACAGAAAGCTGATATGTTGCTCCTGATATAACTCTGTGTGATGTTTGGCAGGTATATTCAGCGGAGCATCAAGATGAAGCAAGACATCAAAGCGGCAAAGGCGGCGGCGGCAGCAGCGGCGAAGGCAGCAGCAGATTCTCATGTTGGTTGACTGGGAGAGGGGATGCAGAACGAGGAAAGAGCGGTGGGGAGCGGAATGGAATGGGAACAGGCGGTGGAATGGGGCGGCGGGGATGCACAGCTCTTCTTGCACGTAATCGATAGCAATGTTTTTTACTAGAAATGGCAATGTTTTTTAAAGTATTTTAATGGCGAAACATCTATTCAGGGCGCAGAATTCTATTTAAATTCCTAACATATTTTTTCATGGATGTGAATCTACCTAAAAGTATCTAGATAGGTGGAGTTTTCACTGGGCTTCAATATTCAATCTCTGGACTCGCTCCTATTTGGATAAGATAATCAATGAGTGCCAGTCCACTCAATCTTGTGGCGAATCTACCCCTGTAATCGCCATTATATAAGGAGTTGTTCTTCACCTTCAAATTCTCGTCTGTTATCGACTTCCCAACATTACGACACTAATGACCGCCCAGAACACCTCTCAGGAGCCTCCGCAGCGGCACAATGGGCCATGCAACAATAGCCAGGCGAAGGCCAGCCACGGTGGAGTGGCTCATGCAGAAACGTACAGGCATTACGAGCTTCCGGGTTCTACAGGCATGGAGCAGAGCAGTGAGATCGACTCAGGGGATGTGCCATTAGACCTGTTGCTTGACCTGCCTGTTGATACGCCTGAACGGCACTCGGCGCCAACGCTGCACAAGAAGAAAGGCTCCTATGATTTACGAGACGACTTCCAGAATGCCGAGCTTGCTGCCGGGCATTGTCGTGGCGCTTATACCACGTCTGAATCAACCAGTAGGCTACCAAATAACGGCCGTGGTACTGAGGACTTATCGAGCGTTGCGGCTCACTGAGTGGTGTGTGGTTGCCTTGTCTTCCTGGCTTGTAATGCCCTCCGGTTATCTCACCTGTTGATGGCTTAGCATCACGGCTCTCAAGCCGCCGACTTCATGGATTTTTATGACAATCTGTATCTTGACGACATCGTATTTTGCAACACACCGCAAATAACGAACGAACTACGTAACCACTCCTCGTAACTTGAAAGTGTTGAGGGGAGAGTTGGATATATTATATACCTTGGAGAGACAATGAAAACATCTACACACTTCTGATGAAGCAATCGAATGGACGAACATACAGAAATAAGTACTAGGTTGAGATCATTTACTGGCATAGCTAATGGCTAGATTGTTGGGTTCAATGCAAAGATTTATAGCGGTTGAATGATATTTGATTTACACAGAAAATAGTACAGAAGTCCGTAGCACAAACCCGTCAATGTAGGGTCGATCAAAAAGGGTAGCCGAAAAGTCCATCGGGGTCAGCCTGATCAGGCTCGGGTCCATAAAACGGAAATCCCCAGCCAACGGTACTATACGATTCACTCTCATCCTCGTCGTCATCATCCGGACTTTGCTCGATGCCGTCCCAAACAACATCCACGACAAGCTCTTGCAGCAAAGCGACTTCTGGCTCGGAAATGCGGCTGCACTCCACAAGATGCAGTTCCCGCAACTCGGCTTTACGCTCACACCGGTTCATCAAGCAATCCCGCAAATCTTCAAAAAAGTTTTCGGCGCGCATCTCGTCATCGAAGTCCGTGTCCTCGATCAAGAGCTTACGCAGACCCGGGAGGAAGACCCCTGTCGGCTGCTTACTCCTTGGTAAATTCTCCTCCGTAGTATTTGACTCCACCTCTGCGGCAAGCGCCAACGTGAGTCCGAAGGCCGGCGGGCCACGCACGTGAATAGTCCGCAACAGCGTCAGGTTGCTGAATGCACTCAACCACGAGTTCTTCGAGACTTGTGTGAGATGATAAACGGATAGCGTCCGCAACTTCGTGATAGAAAGAATCCTGCAGAGGTCGATCATGACACGTTCGGAATTCTCCTCGCTGTAATTGCACCAATGCAGTTCGACGTCAATTTGCGAGGACGGAATGGCTTCATCTGTACAACCGCTTGTCGTCCATCCCTGTAGCCGTATGCTTTTCGGCGAAATGCCCTGTACAATGAGACTACGCAGAGGTGTACTGCCTTCCCCACGCCCAACGTGCGAGATTGTATTGAAAAGAACTGAGAAATCATGGTCCGTAACGATGTTGGGTATGCAACGCAACTTAAGAGAAGTCATTGCGGGATGGGATATATGATTGAGGAGGAACGAGCATTCAAGGGTGGTGGAGACGAGACGCAGAGATGACAAATGAGACAAGTTGACGACGCGTTCGGTGGGGGGCACGGTGTCATCTTCCGGTAGAACGGGTAAAGAGTCCTCCATGTCGAGCATTTCAAGGAAAGGCATCTTCTCAAGAGCGTCGAGCAATTGGGTCATCGTAGGTCGTGACATATTGCTGGTTTTATGGATTTTGATCTGAGTAAGACCACTGAGCAGCGGTGAGTCCCATCGAATGTTGCATTTGACAATTTCGAGGCGCCGCAAGCGATGACCGTCACCATCAAATAGGGTGTCGGGGAGCGTATAACCATCATCCATCAAAAAATGGCTATACCGAGGATTTGACAGACAGAGAGATTGCAGCTGGGGGGCTCGTTGGTTAAGGTTGTCGATGAGCTTTTCCATTGTCGCTTTGGAAGCAGTGATATGCAGCTCCCTGATCCGAGAGACATGCTGGAGTGCCATCTGCACTGCGTCTACCATTTTCGGTGTCAAATAGGTGAGATCGGCTTTTATGACGAGAGGAGCATTTTTGGAGCGCTTTAACATCTCTGCGGCCCAAGAAGGTCGGGAGAAGATGATGGAGCTCCATAAACGGGGACATTCAAGGGCGACGACTCGCCAATGGCTGCAAACGGCCGTGATGGGACGGATCCACGAAATGTCCGCCCCGCAGCTGTAATCGGATTGCTCGAAGCAAGCAAATGTGGTGAATATTTTGTATAGCAGTTCCGTTGGGAGTCGGGAAATGGGTGCAAGCGTATTACGATGTGTCTTGAGCTTGCAGACCGCATCTTCAAGATATTGAATCTCCTTGTCGACTTGCCGTCTGACGTCGTCAACGTCTTGAAGACCGCAGAAGACAGGAACTTGTGGACTGATGAACATTACTGAACAACGACTTGAGTAAAATATCAGGACAACAGAATGATCTTACCTCTTCAGAAGTCGTAATTGGTCGTAAGTAAAGCTAGCTGTAGACCAGCTACAGGTTGAGGACGCCTTGGTAGAAACAGAGGATATATATACCGGTCGTTGGAGTGTCGCTATGAGGATGAACAACTTGAAGACTGTGCAAGCGCACTGGCAGGGGCTGGGCCTGTGGGTATCGTCGTGGTAACTGATGCCACGTGCTCGTACAAAAGATGGATTCGTCCGAGCTGTACCACGTCAAGCAACAATTCGTACTGGGTAATTGCAGTCTAGAAACAACCTGTACGCTGTACGCCATTGCTGACCCTATCTGGTGGTCTTAGGTGCATATAAGACACTGGCCAATTTGACAGTTCCAGACCCATCATCACCAGATTATGCGCCAATAATTCTCTACCAGGCCCGCGCCTACATTGCTCTAAAGGACCCAAAATCTGCTACTCGGATAATACCTGCCGACTCTGGGAATGTTGCACTGAAAGCCGTGGCAGCTTTAGCGAGATATGTTGCTGCTAGGGAGACAGCGGACAAGGAGGCTTCACTTGAGCAGTTGCGCGATTTGTGTGTGGAGATTGAAGGTGAAGACGCGGAAGGAACCGACCGAGAGAAGGACATGGTCCGTGTTGTTTCCGGAACTGCTTTTGCGCGGGCAGGTGAAGTGGAGGAAGCTTTGGAGACGTTGGGCGCCGGCACGGGTACCGAAAATCTGGAGGCGTACGTGATTTTTCCTCTGCCATTATAACCTTGCTCTGATTTACTTCGTGTGTGCCTAGAGTTGCCCTCGTTGTTCAGATTTACCTCTCCATTAACCGTGCGGATTTAGCCAAGAAGGAATTTGAACGTGCGAAACATTGGGCTGAGGACGACCTTCTTCTACAGCTGATAGAATCTTCCATTGGCCTCGTTGCTGGCAAGGATGTGTACTCGAACTGCAATAACTTTTACACGGAGCAACTGGGTAATCCATCACTGTCATCTCCACATCTCCTCACTGCCCGCGGGGTCACTCGTCTACTACGAGGTGAGATACCCGAAGCGAGATCAGATCTCGAGGAATCTCTTTCGCAGCAGAATGGGGACGCAGAGACTCTGGCTGCATTGGTTGTTGCTACCGGTTTAGAACCAACGCAAAAGGCCGAGGCTGATGAGTTGTGGAGGTATGTGTTGTGAATAATTCGAACCGTCGTCCGCTGAATATTTGTTTCGTCTGGTAGCCGTCTAATTGTCGAACATCCTGATCATCCGTTGGTTGTTGATGTGCTCAAGAATGCAGACACATTTGACGTGTGTGCTGCAAAGTATGAAGTGCCGCCGTTGGCTATCCCTGTCGCATCATGACCCCTGCTTCTTTACTTATAATGAAAAATGCATGTCGTGTGAAAAGTATGGCCGGCCGATCCGGAGGCGAATTGGTCGGGTCGGCAAAAGAATCGCCAAACAGTGGCAAACATCCATACACAACGCGGTCAGGCACCAGCTAATCATGAGGCATTCTCCACCAGGAATTGAGGCCTGCAATGGTATTTTTCCCATGTCGAAGGTGTGAGAGAATATCCTGAACGGGTGATTTAACCAGTTCGATTGGGTCGGACAAGTTGTATCAAGGGTTTGGGCTCACCGGAAATGGCGTAAATTGCTCTTGGCCATGGTTGTTGTCCGTCCTCTCCTGGTCAATATGAATGCAGGGTTCACTAGAACCCCATTGTTTGGGCGCTGGCTTCTTGCCCAATAGTTCGGTTCCTCAACCAGTATAAAGTAAATCAACTCAGCACTTCTCCCCTCTCACCTCACCTGAATGTCTCTCAGCAGATTTCCGTCCGTGTTTGGCACTCACAAGTCTCCCTCATCTGTATGATTCTTCTTTTTGCACTGTATGTGCACTGAGACTTTGTGGTAGTCGACGGCACAGTCTCACCACCAGTCTGTCCTCAATCGTTTCCGTGCTCATGTAAAGAATCTTATACTTGTGCAACTCACTTATTGAACTATCTTTCGCAGGTCAAGTCTGGCATATCTGGGGTCGTAGATCATTCTATGCTCGTTAGTATAGTTATGTATTTGATGTGCAGCCTCTCATTACATGCTAGGCTGGCGTCTTAGATGCTCTTACACATGGCGATGCTATTGACGATCGGAAGCTTCTAGTCGGTCTACCATCCTCCTTTATTGATTCATCATTTGACCAAGCATTAAGCTCGAGCATGCGCTGTCACTGGTGTCGAATATGCCGCAAGGGACAATTTCAAAGAGTCTCCAAGATAAGGCTATCAAACTTTGTGAGCATGGCGCATATTTCTCGAGGTCGCCCGCTTACGCAACCGCAAAGTCTACAATGACCTCCCCCACCCTGCTGCGACCTACGTCGGCAATACTTACGCTTGGCGCTCAGCCGACGGTTCGGGCAACAATGTTACTCTTCCTAGCATGGGGATGGCGGGTATGCCTTATTCACGAAGTGTGCAACAACACCATGCCATCCCCAAGAACACGATGCCTGATTCCGGCCTAGTCTTTGATACGCTTCTGAAGCGAGATGAAGTATGTCTGTCCTCTTGTCTTGAGTATTCAGTTCTGACAAGTTGTCCGAAGTTCGTTGCACACCCGGCAGGTCTCTCTAGCCTGATGTTTTCCTTTGCCGCCCTGGTGATTCACAGGTAGGGCCGATGCCTATCTAATGTAAGACAACAGCAATAGTCTGACGATTCATATACAGCGTGTTCCGCACATCGCACACTGACCCCAACATCAATGAAACATCTTCCTATGTTGATCTGGCACCGCTTTATGGCAACAACCAAGCTGCGCAGGATAAGCTTCGTGTTCGCGATGGCCGTGGCTTGCTGTATCCCGACGTTTTCGCTGAGGATCGGCTCCTGCTCTTACCGCCTGCCGTCTGTGTGATCTTGGTTTTGTTCAGTCGTAACCACAACGCTAGTCTCTTTTGCAATATTATAGAGTTCCATATCTAACTTGCTGTTCACAGTACATTGCCAAGAAGCTACTCGAGATCAACGAGCGCGGTACTTTCGTCGACCCGGCGAACCTCTCATCTGAAGACCCCACAAAGACCAAGCGTCTCTTGGACCAGGTCAGAGGAAGTACATATAAATAGGCAGCACATCTGAAGAGATTATTACACAGGAAGAAGAAATATTCCAGACGGCGCGTCTTATCAACTGCGCTTGGTTTGCGGGCGTGGTATTCGCTGATTACGTGAGCGCTATTCTGGGACTGGTACGAGACGGAAACACCTGGGGTTTGAATCCGTTCGGCGTACGGATCTTTGATTTGGATCTTACTATTATTCTTGATTGACTGTTTCTGTCGCAGGAAATGAGGCTTGAGGATCATTCCATGTTCCCACGTGGCGAAGGAAACGTCTGCAGTGTCGAGGTAGGATTTTCATCAAACAACGATGATTTTCCGTGTTTTTAATCGATAATTTTTAGTTCAATTGCCTCTATCGCTGTACGAATCTCTCTCACCACTCTAAATTTGCTCTCCTGATGACCAATAATCATAGGGCACGCTACTACTTCCGTCGAGGACGAGAAATGGGTCGAGGCCATTTTTGCTCAAATATTCGAAGGCAAGACTGCAGACCAAGTCAGCCCTATTTCCATGTGTTTTCAGCTTGCATTCGCTTATCCTATGGGTAATCAGATCACCCCAATGGATTTCAAGACTACAGCTAAGAAACTTCAAGACTCTGAACCTGACGTTCAGCATTGGACATTTGGACGGTTCGTTCTCGTGTCGTCATCATGGTTCCTACGCTTACGCTATCATGTAGCCTGCAACGGCAGGCTGATGGCGTATTCAAAGATTCAGAATTGGCCAACATCCTTAAGAATTCGTGGGTTCATGTATCTGACTATGATGTATTAGACATGATTTATTCTCGTTAGTACCGACCATCCTGCTGGTGCCTTCAAAGCTCGTGGAACCCCCGCTATCATGCGTTTGCACGAGATTATGGGAATAGAGCAAAACCGACGATCGGGCGTCTGTTCTATAAATGACTTTAGGAGGGTAGGTGTGCCATTGATATCTCTAGAGATGTCTCCTAATGACAATTTTTTCGGACAAGTTCCTTGGCTTGAAACGTAAGTGACATTTCAGAGATAATTCGGAAATGGTGATTGATCTCTGTCGTTTTTTAAAGCTTTCGCGAGTTTCAAGGACTGGAACCCGAAGCCAGAGATCTACGAGGCTGCGGAGAAGTTGTATGGCGATATTGAACGTCTGGAGCTTTATGTTGGTTTACAGGCCGAAGAAGCCAAACCTGTCGTCGAGGGTGCCGGTCTTTGCCCTGGTGCGCTCCGTCCGTGTCTCATGTTTCTACACCTTCCTGAGCCGTTACAATGAATTGCTAGGATACACCATCAGTCGTGCGATTCTCAGTGATGCTATAACCCTTACGAGAGGAGACAGATTCTACACAACCGATTTCACTCCGTTCAACTTGACTGCGTGGGGTTTCGCCGACTGCCAGCGACAGCCGTCGGGTTCTGGTTTTGGTAGCATGCTTGGGCGCCTCTTCCTTCGCACACTCCCACAAGAGTTCACACCCAACAGTGTGTACGCTTGGTTCCCCCTCATGACACCGACGTCCATGAAGGAGCACCTCAAGAAGTTGAATCTCATCAACAAGTACGATCTTATTCGACCTGGTACTCATAGCACAGTTGGAGTTGTGAAGGGATATGCCGATGTAGGCCAGGTTTTGTCAGACACCGGACGCTTCCAGCCTCCCTACGCTGCTCGTGCCGCAGCAGTCATCAAAGGCAATGGGCAAGTTTCGATTTGCTGGACTGTTACCCGTCTGATCTTTCTTGTTGGTAGGTTCTTCCTAGCTTCCGCGGATCCTGCTCGAGGCGAACGGGAACAGCGTGAAGTTATGAGCGCCTTGCTTCCCAATTCCGGAGCTGCGGGCGCAATCGGGGAATTCTTTTTCAACAAGACTCGCGAACTCATTGCGGCTAGTTCGTACGCACAGATTGGTGGGAAGACGCGATGCGCTGACATTGTCCGAGACGTATTCAAATACGTTCCGATCCATTGGGCTGCCACCGAAATTGTAACGTGGTCGTGATCTTCATCTTGGTTCTCAAACTAGATTCTGTCTTATTTAGGCCGGTATCCAGTTGAAGACCAAGGAAACCCCTCACGGCGTCTATACGCCAGAGCAATTGTTCGGCATGCTCAGTGACATATACTCGTTGGTCCTAACTTGAATTGATCCACAATGGTTCTCTGAAACACATTTTCGGCAGATTCGTGTTCCTTGACGTTGAATCCTACAAGCTTATGATCCTCGAAGACACCGTCAAAGGACATGTCAATGAATTACTACGTCACATCAGAAGTAATCTAGGTGGTCAACGAGTGAGATGTATTTTGTCATCGCTGGACCCAATGATGCTGAATCGGGACTGATAGATGTCCATTGCTGGTATGGTCGAGTCATTTTTCCAGAAGTCCAAGAGCGAGCGTCATGATTTTATCAAACGTCTCCACGACATCGGCCACTCGTCGGACCAGCTTGCGAACACCATACTTGCCATCATGGTTGGATTCACTGTTGAAGTGTCACTCTGTGCGTTCGTACACCATCTATTCAGTTCTTATCTGACATGTATGCTGGACAGTGCTCACGAACGTCCTCAATGTGTACTTGGGTTCCAGCCAGGACGCTGAAGTTCGAGGTCTTGCAACTCAGCCCGACTCTAAGAGTAAACTGGATGCTTTTGTTCTCGAAGCTCTCCGTATGTCCTTGAAAGTGTCTATGACATGATCTATTTGCTCATTGTATTGGCCACCACAGGCATCGATCCTCCCTTCCAAGGCGTCCATCGTTCGTAACATTTTACTCCTGATGTTAGTTGACCTGACTTGGCTCGGTATTCCAGGTGTTGCTCAAGAAGACACCACTGTTGGTTCTCTTCAGGTCCGAAAGGATGAACACATTTTCTTGGATATTGGCCATGCGAACTTCGATGTCAGTTGTCCTCCACCAATACAAATTTGGTAAATTGGTTATGTTGGTCATTCAGGAGCAAGTTTTTACAAACGCCGGAACTATTGTTCCAACTCGCAAGACAGAACAATACCTGAGCGGTGATATTTCCATTAGGTTCATACCTGTTGCAGCCCTTTGAAAACCTTCTGATGAAACATCCCCAGATGCCTGGGCACCAACCTGACCTGCAAGGTCCGCAACATGCTGTTTGAGTTCCTTATATGTGCTGATACTTGATTATTCAAACGTCCAGGTTGGGGCAGAAGTCCTCCGAGCCGTCTATGCACTGCCGAATGTTCGTCGGGGGCCGGGCCAATCTGGAACGCTGACGAGGCGAGTAGATGGCATACTCCCATCGGTTATGCAAGGGTTACTTATTCCTGCCCCAGATTTACAAATGAGTCGCAGCTGTCGCACCGCTTTGCGTATCTCGACAGCAATCATTTCGCTGCGCCTTGGCCTACATCATTGATCATCCAGGTGCGAAACTCCAATATATGTTGGTGAATGTTTAGCTGACATTGCATCGTGTCTTCAGTATGATGTCGTTTGAGGATCGTTGAACAACGTTGTTGGCCAGACGCCGGGCCACAGTGTGTTGTTCTATATGGGAGGACATTTCACGGACAAAGTATTCAACAGTACCAGCAAAAAAAAGATCATGATTCTGTATTACTCCAACCTGTCCATTCTACCAGTTCACCATTTGACCATTATCATCGCTTTCGAATGTTACTGTCGCCGTTTTCATTTTCAAATGGAAGTCACAGTTGTATGAGGTCGGCAATTAAAATGGGAGTGGTTTGACCCCATCGCGCGCGCTTATAGAACGACTAATACTCAGCCTTGCTTACATGTTCATGTGCGATCCCGTTCAGGGGAAGGGCCATCCCTGCTCTCCTCACAGCTTCTTCGACGTACGCACCCCGTTCGACGGTCAATAGTAAACCATGCTTCAAAACGTTTCCATCGTCCAGATCCTCGTACGGTCCTTTGCCTCCCGTGGGATACACCCAAAAGGTGATTCCAGACCGTAAACGTCCACTCTCGTCGACGTGACCCTTGTCCTTGATGTATTCCTCCACACTACCCTCCGCAGTCGATATTTCGTCTAGTCTTCCAGCGGCCAAAATGGCAGACAGAAGGACGTCCGCATTTCCAACGCTGGGTCCAATCGAAGCAGCAGCCGCGTAGGGCCATCCACGACCATGTCCATTGACAACATTCTCCATGCTGTTCAAGATTCGATAATGACGTTTATCGTTTTTGAAACCTGAAGAAGAACCGAAGCAATTATGGTAGGAGACACGATTTGAGTGAGACGGCTATTGCAGAGGCCAGAAACGTCAGCACAAGCCATGGTGAAAAGTCAAAACATACAAGGATCCGAACTATACCAAATGTTGCAAGATGGGTGCCGGATCAACCATTAGATAAGCCCGATGTGGTCGTGGAACGTGTTTCTAACTGGAATCACGTGATAATATTTATTCTGCGCTTTTTGCCGTGTACACAGGACAATATCGGTCCTTTCTCGTATTAGTAGTTGACACATGGACAATGGAGGCCACAGTGGTTTAGAATGCTAGCAGCACCCACAATGGCAATTTCCAGAATTTTTATTATTATATAATAATTGCATACATAGCCGGACACAGCGACGCGTGGAATGTTGCCAGGTTGGCTCATGATGCGGAAGTTAAATAGCCATTGAGCAACCCACTCTTTACTGTAATCCGGCGCCCCACTGCGAAGTCCTTTCAATCGTTCAAATGGCATCTGTTCACCTCCTGGTTCTCATCCATGGGATGTGGGGTCAGCCAGCGCATTTAGCAGAGATGGACCGCATCATTCGAGAACGAAAGGGTACAAAGAGCTCTGACGGTGTTGAACTCGAGGTATTGCTAGCAGAAACGAATCGTGACGATGCGACCTACGATGGCATAGATTGGGGAGGTGAAAGAGTTGCTCAAGAGGTACCATATACCTAATCCTCTGCTTCTCTGTGGATGAGCTCATGCCACGAATCGTAGTTGATGGATCAAGTGGCAAAGTTAGAGGCAGAAGGGCGAAAAGTCACTCGGTTCTCCGCGACAGGGTACAGTCTCGGTGGCCTGGTGGCTCGCTATCTAGTTGGGTCAGCAACAACTACCCGTCTTTCCACCTTATACTCAATATCATGCTTCCAGCATTCTCCACCAGCGGGATTTCTTCAAAGACGTGAAACCTGTAAATTTCACTACTATTGCCACTCCACACTTGGGCATCCCGAAATTTCCTGAACTATTTTCCACGGTTAAAGCTGCGCTTGGCCCTCGGCTACTCTCCCGAACTGGCGAGCAATTTTACTGTGTCGACAGATGGTCGTCGACCGGCAAACCCCTTCTCGAAGTTATGGCAGACCCCGGTATGTTCGTCCGTTGGGACAGTCTCTCCTCTTTTGTCCTGACAGATTGACACACAGACGGAATATTCTATCAGACGCTACTCAAATTTTCTCACTTGACAATCTACGCCAATGCGTAAGTTTCTTTATGTGCTAAAATCTTGCAACCAAACTCAAATGCTGTAGCATCAACGACATCACAGTACCGTATCTTACTTCTGCTATCGAGACCGAAGATCCATTTGCGGCTCACTTGACTAGCGGACTAGAAATGTGCGTTGTACCGACATTCCTTGCTTTGCCAGACCGATTAATCCAGAGTGTTGTCAGAGAATTGGATGAAGATTATGGAGTGCTTATCAAATCATACACTGTTCCAACATCACCACCTCCCGCGGTTGCCAAACCTACTATACTCTCACCCGATTGGTTTAGAAGTCTCAAGTCTGACAGACCATTTTTACCTCCCGTTCTTCAACTTCGTTTTCCCTTGAACATCGTACGTGCCACGATTATAAGACGCTCTCGTAACCACGCCTGACAAAATAATTCTCTAGCTCCTCTACATACTACTGCCTGTTTTAATTCCCATTGGAATGTCGGTTGCTGTTCTTCGACTTTCGTGGGCTTCGCGCAATTCCCGTGCTCGGATAAAGTTGCTTGAAGAGGACGACTCCAACCACCAGAAACTAATACACATTCTTGCCAATCTGGAGAAGCAGGTGGAAGATGTGGTAGGTGATCTCATCCATGATCCATCTCCATCTCCAGACGCGAATTCTCTACAAACCACCGAATCACGCGAAGAGACAGCTGGGAAGGTCTCGCTAGGAACAATCACACCAAAGTCGCCTCTGCCGCAAATACTGACCCCGCTTCAGTTGCGCATGGCAGCATCGCTCAACGCTCTGCCACACCTAAAGAAGGAGAGGGCATTTATTCAGCGGGTTAGGAATTCACATGCTCCCATTGTATGTCGAGATGTGAAACGGTTCCCGTTCCACCAGATGGGTGAGAGCGTCGTCAGACATTGGGCCGACCAATTTGATCTTTAAAGATTTGTTGGTTTCTGTCGTCATCCATTTATTGTATGTTTACTCGTATCACTCCTGCTTGCCAACGGCATACATATGATAATCACCCACTAGTGAATGTGAGTCTCAGAGTTGTAAGTCATTTCCGAGTCGGCATAGGTACGCTGCTGGCGCTCATGCCATCGTTGCAACGTTGTGGCTTGACTTCTACCATCAAAACTCCATAGGGGTAGGATTCCGAGTCCCAAATGGGTCTGGGACTAGGCCATCGGATCAGGGTTTTCATCAAGGAATGTAAACGCGGGCAGTTTTTGTGTGTGTGTGAAATAAGTCGCTGATCATGTTCATCGAACAAGTCTCGATGTCGGAGATCCCGAGACCGGTGCTTGCACATACTGCACACATTCACGCAAGCAGTTTATTAATAATTCCCAGTTTCCAGTTTGTTGTAATACTGTTTTACTTGCCGGCATCTTTGTGAGCCTTTCCTCGGAGACGTTCGGTTCTGGGGCGTGAATGTCGAGGAATTTTCCTGATAACTCCCTAGCATCACGTGGATGGTATATCCTTCTGTATCGGTAAATTGAATCCTGTGGCGCTGGCCGTCACGGTACCTGACCCCTGTGGTCTGACGAAAATAACAGTGGATGGGGGTGATTGAAATGTGCTTGGACCCCCAGCCAGCACTCAGCGATCAACAGCCGCAAGAACAAAATGGATGCGATGGTCTGTACACCGCAAGAGCTAGCACTTTCCGATGCCCATGACCCCACATTACATTGCCTCACCCGAGGACAGAGGATTGGTCTCATCGTACGTGCTCCGTCTCGTGGCAACGAAATACGTTTCACGCGAGCTGCAGTTTGTTGCTGGCACCGGTCTTATTTCGTTAATTGCAGTTCTGATTTTATTTGCCTGTATCATGGTGAGCCTTTCAAGTTCCTGGTACGCTGGATTCAAACGGTAACCGCGTGGAATTTACCTGGTAGAATAATGTTCGTCGTGCACGACGATCAGGAGCCGGGCCTTTGGTAAAACGACCACTGGATTTGTACCTGGTGTGTTGTTGTGCTCGCTGGTCTGAGGAGGGCTTATCCTCCAGAAAGTTGTCACTGTTCATAGGTGAACTGCTCCATGCGATAGGAACAGTTATCGAGTTCAAGTGGACCCACGATGGTAAGGTCCAGTCAGGGACCTTCTGTAATGCTCAAGGTCAGAATTTACCAGATGAAATTATTTAGGGCGCCAAGTTGACATAGTATGCACAGGGCTGTTGATAAATATTGGCTCCACGGCTATTGCCCTGTTCACGCTTGTATGCATGATATTTACTTTACTATAACCTCTCTTAATATGCCTGATTTCAGGCTGTTGCAGTACACACCTTTGTCTCTGTCTGGTGGTGCATTCGCATGGAGTCCCTCATCATTCCCTACGTTTTGGTGACAATATTGTGGACTTATCCAATTGCTTATTCCACGGCCTCACTCGCGACCCACAAAAGTGGCTCAACGCCTTACTATGGTCCAGCCCCAGTAAGCATCGTATTTTTTCATATTTGGCGATAATCTCACAGTCAGGATCGGTAGTACTGGTGCTGGATTGACGCACGCTTCTCGTACCATCGAATCACCGGACAATGGCTCTGGGTGTACATTGCATTGTTCTTTTCGTTCCTCATCTACATTCTCCTCTTCTTCGGAAGCAGAGGAAACATCACTGTCTACCGTGAAGATCCGTGGTGGAAATTTTACATTCACCCAAGGTCGGACACTCCAGATGCATGGAGCAAAAGGCTCTCGTACAGCATGATATTGTGCGTTTTCATTTTCACAATGCTCGTAACTTGGGTTGCTTGACGCCGTTTTCTTCCCAAGATATGCGTTGTCGTACTGCATCCTTGCGCTTCCCCAGGCCATTACGCGTGGAATTCAATTTGGAGAAGAACTTAACGGGCTGCCGTTGGTTGTTCCCTCCGCGGCGACGATATCTGTTATTGCCATTTATAATTTCAGTGGGGTGGTTAATGTCATCCTCTTCTTCTTTACCCGTTCGGGCCTTTTGCTTTTCGACCCTACTAGATCTGCTATAGCAACCGATGCAACGAAGGAACACTCGTAGCATTCTATACAGAGGGCCGCGGCAGTCGATGATGAGAGGATGGAAGATCGGGGGGGAGAAAGGATTTTATGCTCTGAACATGCTTGTATCATATAGCTACTCGTTGGTATTGTAAGATATTATGAGTTACTTTTATAAATTGTCAATATTATCTTTTGTATTATCCAGTCAAATCGTCAGGACCTGAAATTGCGAAGGTGCGTTGAAAATCTTCCTCACAACATGATTGTTTATACAGCGTGCACACCAATTCGCTTCCATCAAGTATGTATGGGAGGCCCCCTCTGCCTGCTATCTATGTATAAAGAGTGTCTGGCACTTGGCTAGTGTACTCTAACTCTGGAGGCGTTCTCGAGATCCAGTGTCCTGAAATGACATCACATTAAAGCTGAGCCGGGAATAAAAAAACCGCAAGGGAACACACCAAGATCGGTGCAACGTCGGATGTGGGATTCAATACCTGCGAGATTATCTCGGCGAGAGGCGACGGCTCGGATTCAAGGGTCATCTTCAAAAACCATGACTTGCTCATATAATTTCGAATCCTTAGGGCACCATCATTTAGCCCTTGAACGAAAAAGCTTGAGTCGCGACTAACCCATCAGGCAGCAATACGACCACATTCATCCCCTCGGTGTTGGCGACTTTCTGGCCCTCTACGGATTCTCTCAGCCACCTCAACGCCCCACTAAGCGAGCTCCCGCTGCTACCTCCCACAAGGAGGCCCTCTGTCCTCATGAGCATCCTGACTGCACTAAAAGCTTCGTTGTCGTCCGTCTTTATCCACACGTCGACATCTGGCGCCTCGCGGGAGAGGACCTCCGGGATGAAATCATAACCGATGCCTTCAACCACATAGGGAGCACCTTGGTCCGGAGAGTTGAGGATATCGGGGAGTGCGAGGATGCTTCCTTTCTTGGAAAACTATTTGTCAGGGGAAATGTTGCAACGCATACAGAACTTACAGGGTCGATGGCGACAACGATGCATTGTGGGTTGTGAGCCTTCTTGATGGCCCGTGATACACCAGTGACGGTTCCGCCTGTCCCAGCGCCGGCGACGAAGACATCTACCTTTTCTGACGATGGCCGCGAATGTGTGGATGGCGTTGAAGTCACAGCATCGATAATCTCGGGGCCCGTAGTGAGTTCGTGTGCCAGAGGATTGTTCACCTTGTTGAGAGAATACGTTTCGTGTTTCAAATTAGCCCTATTGGAGTACAGAGCGCCAAAAGAAGAATTACGAGGCGTACATTGCGATATTGGTCCAAGATGATGCCATTCGGGATCTCACGAGCGAGTTTCTGAGCAACGCCTGCGATCGTTAACAGAATTCAGCCACAGAAGGCAGGATGTGAAGCTGGTTATACCTAAATGGCTATCTGGCGAGTCCCAAGTTGCTTCATTTGGCGTGCGAACCACCTCTGCACCTAAAGCGCGAAGAATGGCTTCTTTCTCCTGTATTGATGATGAGAAACGGGCCGAGAAGGATTTGTCGAACAACACACACCAATGACATTTTGTTAGGCATGGTGATGATGACCGAATAACCCTTGTATCTACAGTATTCAGCAACAGCATTCTGAGGGGCTGGATAAAGGTCACCTTGATTGCGCATGCCATGGCGAGCCCGATACCTGTGAGGAAGATGTCGACCCGAGGTATTTAAGTAGAGGATAATAAGACTGACCTGTATTTCCTGATGTGGGTTCGATGACGACACTCTTACCTGGGACCAGTTTGCCATCGCTCTCGGCTTGCTCGACCATGGCCTTGGCGATCCTGTCCTTCACCGAGCCGCCTGCGGACGTATACTCCGCCTTGCCCACTAGGCGTCGGGACTCCAGTCGTCAGCACGCTGAGCTCCTGACTGGGCACTGACCGAGACTCACGGAGGTTGCAGCTGAGGTTCTGCTGCTTGGCAATTCTATCGAGTCTTATGAGAGGGGTGTTTCCTACAGCAGCCAGGGCGTTGTCGAGTATCTGAGACATGACGGTGTTGACATCAGCAAATTGGGAATTTTCTGGCAACACGATATAATACAGTTGTAGAACAAGGAATACATGAAATATGTAAAATAATTATTGTCTGTATGATAATCTTCGGTACAGTAATATATACCTCAGCTGCGTTTGCAAAAGCTGTGAAAATTTGGATAGCTGTAATTAGCAATCAAATTGGGGATGAATGCGCGAAGCCATACAGTACATTGCCAACCTCGAGATAGCATGCCTCACTTTGAGAACACAGGTCCTCGATGTTTCAAATTACAACGCATTCTAACGCAGTGCAAAGCCGTGGATGGATGTTGGTCGACCGTGCAGTGGTGTAAGGATTGTTGCGGATTGCAACTTGATATGGATCGGTCACAAACTTGACGGTCGATGGCAATAATTAGTGGTGGTGCAAGAGGTGGATTGGTGCGTCGTGGTTGCATGATACCCGTAGTTTTAGAAAATAATGTGTGAAAGCAAATTTGAATTCAAGTATTATACTCTATGCTCGGCAGCTACAAGTTCCCGTGCGGCACGTTGACTAGCTAATTTAGAAACTGAAGTGCCCGCACGAGACTGACCTTGAACAGGTGCTGGATGGCCTCCGAAAACCTGGCTGTGTGCACAGGTCAGTCAGAGCGTATATGATTGGGATGTACATACCTTGTCCACCACGACAGGAGACGACCAATGTCAGCCTGAGCAGCAAGACCCGGAGGATTCTCAAAGAAGTCCACAATATTGGCATAAAAGACAGGGTAGCTGAAGCAGCCGTCATTCTCATTCCAGGCATTCACATTGGAGAAAGCAAAGCGCAACTGAATGCCGAAGTCAACACAGTAGCCAGATGACTGAAAAAAGTCTCTCACCTGAACGGCAATATAGGCAATCGACCTTGGTGTTACTGACTTCATACCCAGCAGACCGGCAACGTGCCCACGCGTGGAAGCTTTGGACGATTTGCGGCGCTTTTGGATGGGTCGTTGGTTATCGTTGTCCAGCTCGCCGTCAATGTCTCGAGCTGACGTCGGTGAAGTAAAAACATGTTTGAAGGCCTAAGAGACTCGAGAAAGCAGTCACCGTGGAATAGTGTGAGATGGGTACCTACCTTCACTAGAATGGCACTGCGGAATAAGCCCTTTTCGACATCATCTGTGAAGCCTTGTCCACGTGGGTAAAGAAATGCTGGCCATGAATCGGCTGTGATGACAAAATCAGGATGGCCGTCCCGGATTTTGGTGCGTACGCTGGTCGACCGTGATGTTCATCATCAAGGTAATAATACTGGCAGGTTCCACACACCTCTCGTCCTCCCAATCATAGTCGATAGGGCAAAGAAGACGACCTGTATCGTCATGCTCGAAGCCACGGTCTGATTTTGTATCAGGTGAGAGTGGTATGGCGGGGGCTTTGAATAGTACTGTAATCCAAGAAACGACGTCGGCTTTCAAATTGCCGGCGTCATCACCACGACTGCCACTGGCTCCTTTACGCAGCTTTTCGATTTGTTATTGACTGACCGATGTCTAAGGAAAGTAAGACATACCTCTCGAAAATATCGTGTGAGCTCTGGAACGTCGAGATCAACAAGTTTGGTCTTGATGGACGGAACATATTGAAGCAGCAGTTTGTAACCTTGGAAGGTACGATTCTCCCTATAATCAAGTCACGATCACAATGTTATTGACTCAAATGGATGGGGGGTGACAACAGACTCAAGGGTGTGCACCACATTTTCCTCTCCTTCGGCTTGCAGGGAATGACGCCTGTCATTCTCTTCCACCAATTCATCAATGGACTGGAACATTGACACAAGCCTACAAATGACGCGGCCCTGAGTCACATTGGAGGTAAGATCCCTGGTAGGTTCAGAGTGCATTAAAACGTGGTTGGTCAGGTAAATTGAGTACATACGATTTGCGCTTCGGCCCTCCTTCTTGTAGGTTCCGAAGCTGTTGTTCGAGTAGTGCAATGCGACGTTTAGCACCAGCATATGAAGCTAGTTCGTCTTCGTTGTCCTGTACATGGGAGGATATTCGGCTAAGCGGCGGTGATTGAGAAGTAGACATGGGTCCGAGTTGAGAATGATGTCTTGAATCATTATTGTCGAGGAATTTATAGCAGCTCTGGGGCCTCCACCAATGGGGGGTCTTTCGTAGTTCTGGACTGCACAGAGACGTCCTAGGACAGCCGCTAGATCAACAGGGTCCTTCCTGATATGGCTTTGACACGATCTTAAAAGCTCTCCGCGTTGACAACTTGAAGAGAGCACAGCCGCTCTCTTTGCTATGGACCAAGCCCCGACTCGGAAGGCTCTTCGTGAACATGTCGATGCTGATTACAATGCATTTGGCTATGACCCCGATGGGTGGCTTGCGCATCTGGCTTGTCACTTCTTTGGTCCTGAGTGGCGCCCCGTAACACAAGTTCATGTTCCTAGCGGCTCTAAGAACCCTCAAGCACCTCGTTATGGACCTCCTGCCCCCCATCAGGTGCTCCACTTACCACCAAATTTTAAGCCTCAGCCTCCACCTGAATATTATGGCCCGACATACCCGCCCTACATACCAGCGCCTCCAGATTTTCAGCCAAGCGACTTTACCACATTACCTCGTCGGCATGTGGTACCTTCAAGTTCGCATTCGGGACCAATGAATGTAGTGAGTCAGGCAATTGCCGTCCACAAGCTGAGAATCACTTGCTGACAGCTTGCCAAACAGCCTGAGAAATGCAATAAGCGAACAAGAACGACGGATGTAGATTCGGATGACAGGGATGTCCCGGAAGTGAAGAAAAGGCACAAGGTACTATGCCATATCACTCACCTGCTTCAAAACGTGATGGCTGATGAATCCCCATCTCCTGCTAAGAAACTCATCACCAGAACTGACCATAGTCATGGCCTGGGTCTATCTGTCGTTGCCCCAGATATCGAAACCTACGCATTCGAGTACCCTAGCGCAGATGAACTTCTATCCATTCTGGATGCGTCGGTTCCAGATGGCATTTTTATGGAAGCTGAAGATCGTCAGGTCCTTATGCTTGCTGGAATTGATAATGTGGAAGACTTCACCTGGATCTCTGAGCACAACCTCCAGTTAGCGACAGAGATCTCACCAACCAAGATTCTCGCCCTCTATAAAAAAGCCGAAGAAATGATCCTGTCAGTCCACAAGAAGATGAAAAAGGAGATAGAGGAGATCAAAGAGATGCGTGAGATTGCGCGGTGGACAAAGAGGCGAAGACTCCAAGTCGGACGTCCGAGTCACAGTTCCGATGGTACGCTGTCGTACTCGTTTTGTGAATCAATAGCTTTGGGCTGATAAAAAGCAATAGGTGACTCTGACGGCTCCAATGCAGGCTACCGTGATGAGGCTGCGTTCAAGTTGAATGTGGTTGATTTTTAACCGTGACAGTGTCGTGATGGCCAAACCAGAATTCACCGTCACGACTGGCATATATAGCATATATACGCCAGTGATTATATATAAAACGCCACGTCATCACACATCAGTACCTGACAGCTTGAACCGTACCACAACTATATGGCCACCGTGACGGTGCCAGCGACGGCTCGCAATGTCATCTCAACTTCTCCACACCAAGCAAAAAAACAGGCCCGGGACTATGATTCTCAGGCTAGCCTGAGTACTCCAGTAACATCCTTTGATCATGAAACGCCTGGCCCCTCCACCGCGACACTCATGACCCCGCTTCATGTTTGTCCATCATCTATAATCTCCAGCAATACTCGACTTTCAGAAATAACTGGGAACAATCTGTTAACATTGGTGTGTTTTGCAAATATTTTATTTTATTGATATTGTTAACTGGGTGTACTCAGAACAAGAGGGATATCATTGATGGGAGCCTGGTGTGTTTGGCAAATATTATATTTTATTGATATTGTTAACTGGGTGTACTCAGAACAAGAGGGATATCATTGATGGGAGCCTGGCGGAATCCCAGAAGCGTCAATCATTTGATCAATACCGAACGCGTCAAGCATTGGCTATTGCCCGAGCCACTCGTGCTGCCATACATCTCGAGGAGCGGTTGGCTCGCAAACGAGTTGAGAAGGAGGAATTGGTGCTGGGTCTTTTGCGTGATGAGGTTGAAGAGGTTCGCACCAGGTTAACGGCGGCGGATCGCCATATCGGAGTTGTTCGGAGTATGCTCAGCTCCACCGGGATACAAGATGTTTCTGTGGACGACGATAACGGCGGCTGTATCATCTACCCTTCCTCCCGTGATTGGCTTCCAGCTCATCCTGACTTAAAACCTAACGTGGATGACTCAGATTCCCACTGTTCCAATCCAGATTCCACGCCGGAATCCCCTTCCGGGGATGTCTCCGAGTATGAGGGCAAAGCGTTTTTAATTGGAGAGGACAACCGTGACGGCAGCAGGTCACAAGCATGACGCTGTGGACTTGAATGCCGTGTCGCCACGGACGCTTGGCAACAACTTAAAAGTTACTCGATTTTATATTTCCATGTTGTAACCCAGTTCCGTGATTGTACCGTGACTAGTAATCCTGCCCCATGTATTTTTCGCTACAACTGTTTGCTGTAATACTACGCCTTACCATGACTGTTTCTCGGACTAAATGAAAGCGAAAAGATCTTTTTAGCATCGACTCAGAGGAAGCAAGTACAAGTCATGGTTACCGTCTTAGTCAAAATGGGGTGAACAAATGGCACAGGTAATCATCTATAGCGATCCATAACCATCATCTACATCAACATCATCCTCTGGCCCGAACTCATCTGAGTCGTCTGATCTTTCCTCTGAGTCATCATCTGAGCCGCTGTCAGTATCACTTTCTTCCGAGTCATCATCGCCTGCTTCATCCTGGCCTCCCTCAACTTCTAGACGTTCGGCTTCCACCTCATTGATGTAAACATCCCCCTCATCACCGGCAAACTGGATATCATCTTCAACATCCATCTCATCGTCTTGTTCCTCACAAACCGGAGGATTGGAAACTGAGTCGGAAGAATTGGTGTTCACATGCCCCACTCCACCATGAAGATATCGCATCACCATGTCCCTGTCAACAAAGCTAATGATGTGTTAGTACCATATCAAGTGAGACATTTCGAGGGAGATGTAACATACATGTCAACATAGTACTTTGCCCAGTCATCAATGTCTCCAGGTGGACGGGCTGCCGTAGGTAAAATGGTTTTGAGCAAGTGAGATGTGCGCCCATTGACGAATGCTGGTATGAGATGGCATCCGCGAATGACGTGAGAAGGATCTAGGAATCCAAATGCAGTGGGGTCCGTATCGGGAAGAAACCCAATTTTTGGAAGCCGTGCCACTTTGAAGCCCCAGCGATGACCAGGTTCTGCACCAAACCATCGGACCCATAAAAACTCCAGGCGTTGCTTCCCCAAGGTCCGAGCAGCAGGTCCGATGTGGAGAACATCAACATGGAAGACTCCTAAAACACGGGCATACCAATATGGTTGAGCATTGGGCCCAACCTCACGGGAAAGGACCATGACATCACAGTTTGTTCGAGGATTCATTGAATCTTGGTCCCGACGGCAGTCGTAAGTGGTATAGTTTACACGAAGAATTTTCGACGAAAATATACGATTATTGATAATGCGAACACTGAGGCGCTCCGCATCAGTGAATTCTTCCTCGTCGCCATCATATTCACGGTCGAGAAGTCGGGAGAGGAGGTGATCCTTTAGCCTTGGAAGAAAATCCTGTGCAATGGTGAATGAGGAGAGATTTGTGCGTTAAGACTCGTGGATACCTTGATGGCTGGATCGTGAGGAATCTCATGAACAAAACTCATGACATTGTGGGGGTGATTCTTGGAGTCAGATATATGGTGATGCATTTCAAAGCTGGTGGCTGGGAGAGGGTCATCCTCGTGAACGCCAACATGATGTCTGTGAACTGGGGATTTGTGTGCGTGTGCTTTAGCTGCTTCTTTTGCCCGTCGCAATCGAGTTTGACGCCTTTCCAGCTTTGCAATCTGTTTGACAGCACGATTCTTATTTGTACGCCCATAAAGACGTTTGACTAGTCGGTGTGCAAGTTCACCCTTCAAGTGACGCATGAAGCAGGAAATGTCTCAAAGAGAAAAGTACTCACAATTTGTGTGGAATACGAGTCAGTGGTACCATAAAGGCGGATGGTCCGCACGTAGTCACCCAGGGCATGTAGTTTGTAGGTAAGGAGATTGAAGATTTTGCCTTTCCGCTTTGGTGGTTGACTGTTTTGCGATCCAAGGCAAGATGATCCTGATATCGGAACTTGAGCAGCTTTCCTAGTCTGGCGCCGCAGTCGGGCTGCCGTTTCGCGAGGCAGTTCTACCGTTTGAAATAATGAACAAGTGAAATCTCGAAACTTTCGCAGTTCACGGCCTAAAATGGTGGTTGTGGATTCAAGAAGAGAAAGGGTTCTGTCAGTATGAATGCGAAGTTTGGCCAGTGCGTGCCATTGTGCCAGGCGAAACAAGAGGGTCATCAATTGGTCGTTGTGCGGCTCAGGTAAGAGACCTTCAAATGCAGGAATAGCACACTAGAGAGTCTTGTTAATTAATTGATCAGATAAATATTGAAACCAACAACCTGTAACATGTCTTCAAAATCACGGGCAGCGAGCTTTTTCATTTCTGATACATTGGCACAAAATCGACGTATGGTATCTCGCCCAAAACTTGGAACTTGTCGGAATCTATTGGAGTAATGGTGAGCCTGAGTGTTTATTCACACCACAAGGACTATAAACCTGGCATCTAGTTCTGCCACTGCTTTTCCTGCAGGAATGGCAGCATATAATAAACGTATCAGATGTGTAAATGTAGCTTTCCAAACACCAAGCTCAAATTCATGTAGGAGGTCAACAACAAGCGTTGGAAAAATGTCAAATCCAAGGGGGCCAAGCTTCTCGGCAAAGGCATTCTGGAGAGGATGTGACTCAGTGAGCCATGAAAAAGCACGATAGAAGTAGAGTTTACTATCGTTGGAACCCAGGATCCAGATTTGAGGACCCGTTCAACAGCTGCACCAGTTACAGGGAGGCCAAGCCTATACACGAAATCACGTGCTTGGGTGACTTTGTTCCAAACATACGAGCGAGCTTTCTGAGCCCGAGCATGCAAGTCCCTGACGAGTCCCATCTTGTCCATGTCAACCTTGGTGGTCAAACAACGAGGGCAGGGGCAAAGCCCTCGATCCCGAACAGTTGCGAGGAGAACCCTATAAAAGATGAAATGTCAATGTAATTTTACGACACATAAATGATAACCTACTTTTCTGGATAATCTGCGGAGTAAGTAAAGATACGTGGATACACTCGCCGTAACACACCATCCCAACAACGGAGGACAATTCCATGCTGGTATGCAGCCATAAAATCATCGTCTAATAATAGCCGCCAAACCTGATGCATGAGTTCACGACGGCAATGTGTAAGAAGAGCTGATTTCCGAGCGCCAGCATTTTTAGAAAAAGATGTAATAACATCTTGGATGCTGTCAGGAAGCTTGTGGGTATTATGAGTGAAGGAAACATAAATTGACTAACAAACTTACTGAAGGGATATAGGCAACGTGGTGGCATGCACCTGAGGTAGGCCTCGCTCGAAGGTATTTGGAGAGATTGGCGAAATAAAGATATAAAGGCCAAACCTTGGCTGTCCCAAAATTGGCCACATGGGTCGAGTCAGACCAAAACATGAGACCGGCGATGACCTTCTCAAGTTTGCAGCCTGGTTCCGCAGGTTGCCGTTGCAGTTTTTCATGAGCATCTAGCCAAGCGTCTGAGGTATAGACCTCATCATAAACTCGATCCTCGTCGCCTGAAACATATTGCCAGAAGCGTTTGAATGGCGTCAGATGAAATTTGGCTGCAGCCTCCTCGGAGAACGCAGCTTTGATGACTTCGACAAGAGGTCGTCGGAACAGACCACGAACAGAGAATGGAGCTGGCTCAGTATTCTTGAGACCAGTTGGAATCTGGATATCAACATGGAGTTCTTGCCAGCCATCTTTGGAAAATGGCGTCCTCGGGATGCCAGAAGATGCTTCTGCCTCATCTAACCGACGATTTTCTCGCTGCGCACTGAATCCTTTCAGATCTGCCGGGTTGAAATCGGTGGCACCAATGACATTATCGACGAGACGGTTTACTTCACCGATGGATTTGTGACTCCCACCAGTGTTCATCCAATGTATCAAGCGAAATATTGTCATGTTTGCAAAGGGCCACGAGGGAGAATGATGATCTGTGTTTTTATTGGGAGTTGCTAAGTCATCGGGAGGCAATGGATAATTGGATATGTCTTCTGGCAAAATAGTCGCATCGGGATCATATGAAGGCCGGTCCCAATATTCGCGCAAAAGACCGAATGAGTTGGCAGCCGTACGTATTGAGTCACGAACATGGAGGATGACCCTACGGATAATTGGGACAGGATCGGGGGCAGGAGGTATGGGCACCGGGGCTTCTGGGTGGCGGTCCAAAAACTTTGCTGGGAGCCGAAAACTTCGAGCAGGTCTGCCTGTTCGAGTAAGTCGGGGAGGATCTGGGTCACTCTGTGAAGGCCTGGGACTTGGAGCTCTCAAACCTTCTGATTCACGGAGGTTTGTCACCGAGATGTCAACATCACCGTGACTCGGACCTGCGGCGAATTTGGCACTATCAGGTTCCAAGAAGGGGCCGACATCACTGGCAATTCGTCGCTTCTTTTCGTTTGCCCGTCGATACTCTAACTTGAGAGCCTGTGCTGTTTTGTACAGAGAGCACTCATTCTGGTGTCGGTGAAGTCCTCGTCGTTGTGTGAAAGTACGGTCGCAAGGATCACAGCAGGCAAACATCATGCCAGCGGCAATAAGCGTGATAATGAGGGTGGTAATTGATAGCCACGATCGCGTCATCTAGACTGAAAGCCCCGGGCCAGGCCTGCCAGTGAGTTCAGTGTGAAACTGCCTGGGCTTCTTTGAAGCTGTCACGGTGATTGGATAGACTCTGAGTCGGAAGACTTTCAAGTTTGGAATGAGCCTGATAGCCTGAGGGTGGGGAAAGTTGTACCTACTATTGGGTAGACGTCTCCCGTGTGTATGCCAGAATGTCCAGAAGTCACGGTGTCATGGTCAGGATTCCGAGTCGGGCCGCATGAGCACCCATCCGCAATCTGCCGCCGCCATGCGGCCGCTATCCCTCCTCCGCAATCCTCTGCAACTAGGACTTCAGGTTCCGGTTTATCGGATAAGCTTACTGATGATCACAGTGTCTGGGCCATGAGATGAATTGTCACGGTACTACTAGTACGGTCCGTCAACCGTGACTCGGACTTACGGTATGATTGACTCTACTCAAAGTGACCGCCTCATTCCATGACCGTTCTCAGACTCACAGACATGGATTACCATGTAACCCCAACAGATCCTGCACATCCAACAGACACTGGAAATAACTTGGAAGCTGGTGATGGACCCCCAGCGTCCGAGTCTATGGGACCATACTATAATCTGCCAAACATACTCGGGCCAGTGTTATCTCACCCCGGTGACCTGTTCTACGATTTATCCGCTCCAAGTGACATTGGTGCTCCCCAGTACAACCAGGCTGCTCCACACCAGAGCTTCCCATCGTACCACCCGCCATATCATGATGGGCCACCATTTCTCGCTCAAGATCAATCCACGCAAGGCTCGGCAGCCTTATATGCTCACCATGCTCTTCCTCCTCACTTACTTTCGCAAGGATCACCCACCCCTGAGCTTCATCAACCATCCTGGTCTGGTCCATCATCATCCACGTCGTTTTCGTCCTACTCACCGATTTCGGGATCTCATGAAGCATCACCCGCTCCACCCACTCCGCTTGAACCTATGGAACATATTCAGAGTAGCAGTGGCCCTACCCGTCATGTCCGGAGGTCTAGACAGAAGGCAGGAGGGGGGGGTCGCAGCATTCGCTTCTATCCTGATGACGTACAAGCGCTTCTGGTTCAAGCCAAGGGTATTTTTGCTAGCTCTCTGTGTTCTGAAGGCCCCGCATTCAGACACAAGAAAACTATGGCAGATTTTGATGCCCTTGCCCGTGAAGCCTACTCCCATGCATGCGCCAATGAGAAAATTCCATGTAAGTCCAACTTAAATACAACGCCAATTTGGGTCACGCTGATGTTATCTGATAGTTGCAGGCTTTAACGACGATATGTGTTACATTGTAGGAGATATTCTCCTATACTAAATGCACGCTCACCTCCTTTCAGATCACTCACACCGCTTCTGCCGTCCGCGGAAAGATCAAGATCCTCGCAGAACGTTCCGTCGGAACTCGATATTCCATCTTCCCGCCTGCTAACGCAGGAATTGTGAACACTTCCAAAGAATGGATTAACTATGTTTCAGGTGCTGTCGCGGCACTGTTGGACGAAAAGGCCGCGTATCCATTCATGAATCATGTAACCGTTCACCTCCTTATTGAAAGATACATTGTATTGACATGATCCTGCCAGTACTTTACTAAAGATCTCTTCCAATTCACCAATCTTGCGATCTACGAACTATTGATTGAGTTTCTATGGGGCAGTGATGAAGCTCTTGGAGTACTTCATCCTGAACTATTTTCTGATATGGTGCATCTCCCGCTGATTGCTTTGATTTGTACCGTGGCGAGTTTTTTCGCGTCTCTAAATTTTATGCTTGATATCTGATTACTCTTCAGCAAAAATGGGCTCTTGATCGGTTCAGAACAGGCACGAAGGTCGATATTGACCTGAGCGGCAAATTATATGAAAATTTTTATCTTGACTGTCTTCACACTCTTCGTGTGATGGATAACGACCCTGTGAGAGGACCTAAATACCGTGAATACCGCAGGAACTGGTGTCAGGAAGGAATGTTAGTGCCGAAATTTTCAGTTATATTGATACTCATCTTGTTGCAGCAAGAGGTTCCAGACGTTGTCGTCTCAAACCCGCAAAGTTTTCCACCTGGACCCCCCCACAGCAGCACAACCTGTGCCATCTGCTGTCCCTCCTAACATGCAAGCGTCGTCCTCGACAATGGATCCAGGTGCCAATTAGCGTTCACATTTTTTTTCTAAACTATCCCCCTCCCCCGAGTTGGAATTGAACTACCCTGCTGTAATCGTGTATGCAAACCTCATTCCTGAATGTGACTGATTTCTCGGAGACCTCAATTTCTAGTAAATTGTACCAGTACTTTTTTTGTATTTGACCGGTTTCAACGCAGCATCAGGGAAAACCCTATTGCTAATCACAATGTAAAATAATATATTATGCTGTTCCGCTGCCCTAACCGCTGCCCTAACCGCTGCCCATTCCGCTGCCCATTCCGCTGCACGTTCCGCTGCCTGTTCCGCTGCCCGTTCCGCTGCTCATTCCGCTGCTTGTTCCGGTGCCCCGCCCCTTGCCCCGCTATCCCCGCTGTCTATGCTGGATGTCCACACCTAGGTCGTCCCAACCGCCGCCTTTACCTGTAAGTAAGGCAATCATCAGCGTTTGGAAATTAACATATAACATACAACACAACGTACCATCGTCATGGATTCAATACCCAATTCCCATGCCATCTGACTGTCCTTGGCAGCAGACAAACATATCTACGGAGACAACGAAATCAGCCTTTGAAAGTCTTCTAGCAATCGTAAAAGCCTCACCACGTGCGCCTTGCCCTCAACAGCGGGCCAGGTATCTCTACACCAACCGTCACAAAAACGTGCCACGGGAGAGTCGAATTGCGGTATAGGCAACAACGGTGGGTCATTCACATCGATTTCCAAATTCTTCAAAGAAGCGGTACTCTTCGCCGATGGTCTCCGGGAACTAGACATCGATTCTCCTGATCGCTTTCTAGTGTATGGCTTGGAACAGCCTTCAAGTTACGAAGAAGCCTGAGTCAGACAAAAAAAAGGACGAATAAAACAAGTCCCGACACCTACATATGTCACGGCGTCGAACCGAATTAAAAGTCCAGTATGTAAGGAGTTTGTTCAACAACACACCACGAAATGGAGAAAGAACACACCAACTAATAACGTCGGGTCTGTCGTGTACAGAATCTATCACATATTATGTCTTAGACAGGGGAGAAACATTTACCTGACATAGCTGTAATTCCCGCACTTTATTTGCACCACGGTCGCGCTTACACATTCACTACTCCAAACAATTCTGATGTTCCACCACCCTACCTCATCCATCGACTCGCCGTCGCCGCCGCCGCCGCCATCCACCGCGGATAATCATACCCAAGCCATGCCAGTGACCAATGGCAATAACGGCCAATCGTGTCCCCTCGCAGTCACCCTCCGATCGCCAAGGCCTCTATCTGCCCCGACCCAACATCTAGGCATCCATGAAAACGAGGACGGCCGATTGTCGCCACTCACGTTCAGTCTTCGATCGTTCGACTCGCCGGCCATCCCACCCACCTCGGCGCTATTTCTGAGCGTCGAAAACGACAGCCATTTGTCTCCGCTTACCTTGGCCCTCGACTCGTTGGACTCTCCAGCATTTTTATTGGCCCCAGCGCAACTTTCGAGCATCGAAAATGAGGACGACGAATTGTCGCCCCTCCCTCTCCTCCGCCTCCGATCGTTCGACACCCAAGGCGGTAGTGAAGAGGAAATGTTGTTGGTTACTGTGCAGAACAAAATTCGCAACGGTGGTGGAGAATCGTTGTGAGCGATTGAATATCGCGCGTATCCGTGAGTTTTCTCCCCTCTTGCTCGCCATGTTTTTCTCATGCTGGAGCCATTGGGGTTGACAGTCTTGCGGCCGATGTCTATATGTCCGTGAGTTTTCTCCCCTCTTGCTCGCCATGTTTTTCTCATGCTGGAGCTATTGGGGTTGACAGTTTTGCGGCCGATGTCTATACGGGCGATGAAATGGTGATGATGGGAGTGGTGGATAGAGGAGAATGATGAACGAGAAAAATTGTATACCCCCGTTTGTGAAATGTTGAATCAATGCTCTTGAAGGTTCTGCTCATGCGTAGATTCGCGGCTCCGACTCGGAGTCCGAGGCACGTGTGAAAAAACCCTGGTGTTTGTGTAAATGATTTGGCACTTTCTGAAAATTTTTGAATCAACGTAATGCAGTCTTCAAAGCTTCAACGGGTCAATGAGACACTTGGTCTAAATTTTTCACAGCATGTAGAATTTTCCCTCAGACTTTGATGAATCATGATCAAGCAAAGTTAAGTCATATTTCAGAGGTCTTACAATTGTCCTCCAGTGTTATTTCATTGTGTTCCAGGTGTAAAATTACGTCTCGAGAATCAAATTTATCATGATCATGCCTAGTCCCTGCCACACAGCGGCCCTTGCTCCCTGGACAGCCTTGCTCCCTGGCCCGGGAGTCCTGGACCGCATCAGTAAGTACCACATCTATTGTTTTCTACTGAGTACTTGACAAACACACAGATGAATATTGCAGTGCGACAACAGTGATGCCAGCGGCGTTGGCGTTGGCACCACCACCAGCAACAGCAAGAGTGGTGCCGGCAATAAGGGCAGTAACAGCGACAGCAACGGCAAAAGCAACAGCAGAGATAACAACAACTGCAACAAACCGGCGCCAGCACCAGCACCAGTGCTGCATGATGATGGCAGTAACCGCACGAGGGCCAGCACTATATCCCTAGTAAGTACACCACTGTTTTCCACCACCCCGATATCCTCCTGAGCCCCAAATGCGCCTAGCACCACTGTGTCCCCAGCAAGTACATTGACTTGCACCCCCGACTTGTGCGGCACCGGCATAATCACCAGCACGGGCATGGGCACACCTCAGTGGCCAGCACGGGCACGGGCACCGCCGCACCGGAGACGGCGATGGTGCCAGCACCAGCACTTGCGCCAGGACGTGCCAGCAACAGCAACCAGCACCCATGCCTGAACCAGCGCAGCACCAGCACCAGCGACGGCCCATCAGTACCGCACCAGTATCAGCACCTACCCGACACAATCATGTCGAACAGCCCCGACGTCAAAAAACTCGAAAAAGACCTCTTAAAAGAGAGCAAACAGGACGAAAAGTTCATCAAGCGTGCCCTCAAGGAACTCCACAGCGCCGAAAAAGAGGAAGCAAAGATGAAAAAGGTGACACGCCCTTAGCCTGAACCTCTCCTAACCTCTCTGGACCCGTATTCAGGCCACAGATAAGGCCACCCGTATCCTCCAGAAGGATGAACAGAAGGAGATCAGCGCTAGCAAGGCCCTGAACAAGGCAGAGCGCCAGCATGACGTCGCTGTGGCAAACGTCAAGTCCGCCGAGGCAGACAAGGGTACGTCCGAGTCCAGACATGGTTCTCAGCGGTTTCGACCTAACATACCAATTGCGTCGCGTGCAGACAACGAATGTTCAGGACGTGAGGCTTGCAGCGGGAGCTCAACGAGAAGAGGGTACAGGTGGAAGTGGCTACACAACACAAAGCCACCAAGGACGTGAGTTTTAACCGTGGCGCGTAGTCTTCTACTAACATCATGATCTACATGCCTTGACGTCCGCGTAAATCCACCATAGAAAGAGCGTGAGGACAAGCTCAGGAATATTATATCTGAGCGTTCCGCGCCGTCTTGACTGAAACCGGTATAATACTTTTTTTCACTATTTTATCTCTTATCATGTACTTTATCATAATATATGATTTTTCATATAATTCAGCGAAGTGTACTGGCCATAATGATCATATGAGTTAATGAGTTGCATTACATGTGATAACCGATTCGAATGAGGGGACAGAAAAACCCGGGATCTGGCCCTCCCGTCTTGCCCTGTGCGGCAGCTTTACGAGCACCATGACAATACGCTATGTTCAAGTGGTAGCAGTGAGATTTACAAAGCCACTCAAGATTTATCCGTGTATTGTAAATCTAGCACAATTAAGCTGGTTGCTTTGCACTCCAATATATGGTGTTTCAATCCCTTGCCAGGCGCCAGCAGTGATTTCTGATTTGTATAAGGAGTTGAAATCCTGTATCAATACACCCAATATATCTGAATTTACGCTAAATCCGACATAATTCTTTGACATCCAATGGATGGCGTCCCAACCACTTGTCATGCGCGCACAGACCGATTTAGTGATTACAAATAGGGTAAGGTTATGGCAGAATCTCCCGGTTTTGCTGATGGAGAGGCAAGTTTGTTGTTTAACGTCATCGTCGGATGTGCATTGCTTAAATACGTGTCCGGATCATGGCAGCGGGGGTGAGAAGCTTATGTATATTCGACGCTCGTCGCTGGCTAGGTCAACGTCCACGTCCACGGCAAGACTCTCAGGCTGATGTTTAACGTTTAGCTACGGAGTTCCAATCCAATACATCAATCTCGGTGTCTTTGTGGGTTGAATCATACATAATATGATTGAACGAAGCAAGGAGCTGGGCTTTCCACGAAATAATAATAATATCAGCTGTTCCAAGGAGTTGATAGGAGGTAGTTGCGGAAAGGGGCAGTATTTTCATATCGAGAAAGGTAGAGTGTGTGGGCGTCTCACTCAGATCAAGCGTCTCGATGATCGCCGTCGCTCGTTGGGAATAAAACGTGTGGTGAAGCTTGACGTGATTGGCGTTTTTGCATAATACAGATTTCACAGGCACAGCGAGTCAGACGCTCCTAAACCAGAGACGGAGACCGCCGTGATGAGAAAAAAAAAAAAAACAGAAAACAGAAAACCAGAGACGGGCCAGGTGCTGGTCGAAACCCTGATCACAGTTCTGACAGTAACACTGCCTCTGTTGGCCAGTACAGAGCAATACAAGCAGCTCAGTTGGCTGTTGCTACGCGAGCCGTTTTTGCATAACTCCCCGTCAACTGTCACTCCCTCCGAGTGGCCCTGCCGACCCTGCTTTGCACCGTACCCGGCGTCTCTCAGTCTCCTTGGTCTTGTCTTTATGAAGGCAAACACACTGTCAAGCTGGACATCGAGAACCAACCGCGACCCTCCCTCCAACCATCTCTTCGATCAAGATCCACTAACGCCCACTTACACCACTCCGCGCAGTCCCCCTAACCCTCCTCCCCCTGGTTTCCACAAGTCTGGTTTCAAGACTTTTCATTCCGTCTTTTCTCGCACACCGAGGAGTACGCGATCCGCTGCTTCTTTGAGTTCCGCTTATTCCTCCTCGACCCACACTTCAACTGTTAGCGATAACGTTAGCATTCATCCATACGCAGCTATGATCCCTGCTCCCCTTCCCGTAGTGTCCAGTCACGATGCCCTGGACGAAGAAGAGGAATGCCCCGTCTGTCTCGAACCTCTCAGCTTCAGTTTCAGACTGCCCGGCGAGAAACCCCACATCGTACCAGAATGTGGTCACGCTCTCCATGAGGTGCGTTCATGTTTGACAATAACTACTGGTGTGATTTGGCGTTGACCAGTTTTCTGTTAGGCTTGCTTCAGTGCTGTCTATGGTCCACCTCCGGGCCAGGCTCGATCTGTCGTACCTCGAAAATCCAACTTGGGCGTCTGCGGTGTCTGTCGACGCCCTATGAAGGTTGGAGATGGCGATGGCGGGAAAAAATCAAACAGTGCGTCAATTTTACTCTTTTGTTTAAATAAAAAGCATCCCTAATCACTATTATTTCATCAAAGAACTGGCCGCTCTCACCGGCATGGGCGATCGCAATGCCGCTTCTCTCTATCCCGGTCGTGACACTCCAACCTCACGCAATCGTCATCAGGCACCCCCACCACGACCGTACGATCCGAACGAAGACGACCCTCTCGAGCATACTGGCTCAGTCAAATCTGGCTCTGGAAACGAACAGTCTCACTACATCGTCTCTCCCTCCATCCAAGTTCGCCCCGAATTCTCCTCTCTCACGCGAACCACAGATGGAAGCCAACCTCTCACTTGCATCGTCGTCATCGAACTTCCCGGGAAACGTGTCGCAGGAAACGTCCCCGGCCCTGTCATGTCGGACAAATATAACTCATCAAGGAATGGAAACCCGAGACAGGAAACTCGTTCAGGTCATTCTAGCCCCATGCCCGAGCAGACGGCAAGGCAGCGGCAACAACAGCACCGTCCGGATCCATCGGAAAGCTCATATAGCCAATCCACCCCGCCTCCTTCTGTCTCGCAGCATAGCCAGTCTTCGACCCCACCACAAGATCCTCCCCAATACGTCGCCGAGGAAGAATCTCCGTTCAATGCCATCACGGAAGATCTGCGCAACCGTATTATCGACTGGAAGGGTCACCCGCTTTCCGACCTGGGCCCGCTTCAAATGTACGACCTCTTGTCGGTTCGTCGCGAGTCTCTTGTGCGCGAATTTTTCGTCTACCTGTTTAAAGAAGCCATCATCTGTGTGGTTGAAGAGAAGAAGCGTTCGTTGGGGCGGCTTCTCTCCAACGCAAGCGGCTTCAGCGACAACGGTTCTACTGGGAATAATTCCTTGTCCAGTCAATCGAAAGGTGTTCTCCGGCTCAAGGGCAGAATCTACGTACGACACATCAAACAAGTCAAGGCCACTTCTGCTGCCGGTGAAATGAGCCTCACCATCGACATGGAAGATGAACTCGCGTCTTTCATCCTCATCTTCAAGGACAGAGCGTCCTTGGAATCATGGAAGAACCAGATCCAAACGCAGGTTAGGTTATTTCAAGCCCAGAACCGACAGCCACAGCAGCCTGAAGCCCCGCTGGATATGGAGGAGTTTGGAGGCAGCGCAAAGGCAGCGCGGATGCTGAGCGGGAGTACAACGACAACTACCAGTACAATGGATAGCCTGCTAAACAGCTCGTCCCGGTCCACCTTGTCGTCTTCCACCTCTCACGGCTCTATGACAGTTTCCCGCCAGGGGAATAAACTTTCGACTTTGGGTGAAGACGAAGAAATGACCGACTACGACTCACCGTCAAGCTTGGTCACTCCACACACTTCATCAGGACCATCTAATTCTCTCGCGCCCGTACTCCATCCTCCTCTCGATCTTATTTTGGTCATTTCCGTCCCGCCAGCGTCTGCCGTGCCAAGTACGGCTGCTCTCAAGGTCCGCGTCATCAAGGCCTCTCTCGATTTTATCCTGGCCTCTATGGGCATGAAGGATAGGCTGAGTCTGGTCACTTTCGAAGTTGGCGTGGGAGGGCGGGTAAGGAAGACACCTTTCTTGAATATCGGCAGGGGTCAAAGTCGCATGCGATTGGCCAAGTTCATAGACGAGATCGGGTTAAGAGACGAAACCTTTGAGGATGACTTCTTGGTTAGAGCTTCTAAAGAAGAGAAGACTGACGTTGTGACTGCGGTAAATCACGGTCAGTCTGGAAACATTTCTCCAGCGGTTGGACCATAGCTGATACCCTGATCGTAAGGGCTTGATGTTGTCCTTCAGCGCAAGTCTCGTCACCCTGTCTCCGGCATGTTACTGGTCAGTGACACGGCGGATACCACACGACGTGCTCAGATGGACCTTGTCCTTGCTCGTGCCGAAGCCGCCAATGTTCCTATTCACTCGTTTGGTTACGGTCGCTCTCACGATCCTGCTTCCTTATGGCTCATGTCAAACCACACAAACGGAACGTATACCTTTGTCAAGGATTGGTACGACCTTAGAGATTGCATAGCTGGCTGCGTGGGAGGGATGATGTCTATAGGCCTCTCGAATATGAAGCTCCACATGAAGGTCGTCGATGGCCATCGCTTCCGGATTCGCAAAGTTTCAGGTGGTCCTTCATCCATCCTTGCCTCTGACGGCCAGAACGTAGATGTAGATGTCGGCGAGCTGCGGTATGGCGAACGGAAGGAGATGCTTATTGAATTGGATCTTGACAATGCCGACCTTCAGAAACGGAGCAATGGACGACACCTACAAGGACGCCCATTGAATGCAACTGACCAATTCGTCCAAAGCATGGGTCTTGATTCGTTATCTATCGACGATTCTACTGATCTCGTTGACGGAATGATGGACCGGATGATTGACGAGGTACCAGTTATTGAGGTCGATGGCTCGTTCTTCGATCCAGCAGCCGGACGACAAGTATCGCGCCTTGCCCATCCCGTTCTGCTTACCGTCACCCTTCTCCCGATGACCAACAATCCTTCACGGGCGCCTGTCAATAGTGCATCCGATCCCGTCATCGTACGCCGCCGAATGGAACTTCTCGCATCCGACATGATCACCCGGGCACTGGTTCTTGTATCTCGGAAAAACTATCCCCAGGCACAGAAGATCTTGAACGAAACCAAACGAATTTTACATACAGTGCTGCAGACCATCTCGCGGGCATTGCCCGCGCCTAGCAGTAATGGTGGAACTGTGCGAAATCGCAAGGAGATCCTCACACTCTCCTCTGTGCGCGCTATGCAGGCCATCCTTCAAGATTTGCAGATTCTCTCAGAGGCTTTAGATGAGAACGTGGAGCTGTTCGCTCATGACCAGCGAAATTTCGGTGCTCAGCAGGTATGCCAACTTGCTTTTGGTTCTTTTTTTTTGCGGAAACACGCTCATGTTGTTTTCTCCCTACCTAGGCCATGATCTTGCGTGATCAGAAAAGTTGGAGTGGCCGAAGTGCAACCGAGCGATTATTTTGGACGACAGATAATTCCATCGAACTAGTTTCTCGGAGTACCGACTGGATCGCCCGCGACTAAGTTCCCCTCCCCTCTTTTTTAAAAAAAAACAAAAACATATACACTTCATCTTCCCTCATTCAATTTGCCAACGGTCCAGAATATATGTGTATACCATTTTGCCTGCTGACACTCATGATGCTTCGAGGGCCGTCACTCCCTCTTCCCCCTCCCCTTATGATCACTCATGTGTCCATTACCATACAGACGCGGCATGTAGTCGGTCTGTGCTCTCCTGTATGTACCCTACCATGATTAGACATTTCTTGACCGGAAATGGCCTTCCATTCAGTCTTTGCATAAATATACACGGGTTTCCGACTGCAAATTCACAGCGACAACAAGAGGTGCCGTGTTACGGCGTCAAATGATTGTTGGGGGTGGGATGCCTGCCAACATGTGTAAAATTGCGGGGGTTTGACGATTCAGTATAGACTCCGAGGACAGAAGATGCGCTGGCCTGCATGGCAACCATGTGAACTCGACCAGTGTACCTATTCAAGCCCCAAACGCCGTCTCTCCTCCCGTTCCCGCTCAAGTTTCGAGGCCTTGTCTTCTGTTTCAGTAATAGTATCATCCCACACCAAGAATAGTTCTGATAGCGTATCCACCTGTTGTCGGATTACAAAATCAAAATAAACACTAGCAATAAAAAAAGCAACCACGGCAGCAAACCTGGTTTGCGTGTCGCTCCATCAGAGCCGTCATGCGTTTTTCGAGAAAAGCAGCCGATCCCAAGTCCTCTTCGTGTGCTTTTAGCAGTGCTTCCAATCGAGGCTGTAAGGCCTTGTAATCTGGGAGTCTCAGATCATTATCATTATTTTGTTCGTGAGATCTCCGTGGTTGGATTGTATTGAATTTGGAAACAAACCTGGAAGTTTGCCGGCGCCGGTCACTCCCTTGTTCGCTAGTATCTCTATTTCTCGCATGTCCCGCTCGGCGGCACGGATGTCTGGCTCCATTTCCTCGAGGAATGCTTCCAGTTCGCTGGCAGACATATTTTCGTACGAAGGAGCAGGCACAGCCAGTGCACCCGACAATGCAAACGACGGCGTCAACAGGTGGGCGTGCTGGTCATCTGTCAGAGCAGTTATTACATATATGCCAAAGGTGGGCAGAATTTGACAGACAATGATCCATGAAGCGCCTCAGGCCATCGTTGCTCTGAACAATGCTGTCCAGTCTTCTCTGGATGTCCTCCGCAGCTCTTAACAGCGTATCGCCATTTCTCAAAGAGTGAACCTTGTCTTTCCCCTTCCTGTGTTTGGCGTCCTGTCGAACGCCGAGGAGGATAGCCTCGAGCCATCGCAGACGCAGTTCCAAAGAAAGTGCAGGTCCTATTGGTGGAGGTGGAATTGCACCGGAATTTGTCTTGTCTGTTATTGACATAGCGATTGATACTATTTATTGCTAGCACAGAAGCATCCAAAACAATACACAGCGAGTAATACATTTGGCACTTGAAAGCTTAAACAGCCTCATCGAGCTCAATAGGTATCGCGGTATAACCTCGTTCCCGTTTCCAACGAACAATTCCAGTCGTAGCCTCTAACCAATCCACAAACATATTCCATACATTCTGCAGCATACTTTCCGTTCGAATGGATTCGCCAGGCATAACGCTCAGTGCTGGCCGTGTCCACCATTGTAGCGTCAACGAACTCGCAACAACGCTAACGGAGGAAAACGCCATTGCAGCGCCCGCTAGCATGGGATGCATGTATAGCCCAAATGGTAGGAAAAATCCCATGGCGAGTGGAATCCCCAAGATGTTGTACACACAGGCCCAAACAAGATTGCGCTTGATAACCTTGAAGATGTTTCGCGAGAGGTGGAGCGCAGCAACAACATCAAGGAGGTCGCAGCGCATGAGGACAATGTCGGCCGCTTCGATGGCGACGGATGTTCCAGAGGAAAGAGCGATCCCCACGGCGGCAGCGACCAGAGCAGGAGAATCATTGATACCATCGCCAACCTAGCACAAAAAAATCATTAAACCTGTCGTCTTGAGAGCCGATGACATACCATGGCAATACCCCCGCCATGCTTCTCCATGAGCTCAGTCACCAGCGATGCCTTTCCCATGGGACTCATGCTGGCTGAAACATTTTCCGGCTTGATCCCAACCTGTTTCGCGACTGCAAGAGCCGTAGCCTTCCCATCACCAGTCATCATGTGAACTTCGACCCCCATGGTATGCAGAGCTTTGATAGCATGTGCGGAAGACTGTTTGGGCGCGTCGGCGAGAGAAATAGCTAGTATTGGAAGAGGCAGGGAGGAGGTAGACGTGTAGATGGATACATAAATGACGGTGCGGCCAAGAGCCGTCTCTTGTAATTCGAAGCCTGATAGATGATAGAGTAGATTTCCCTCGTCTGCTTGTGTAATGAACTGTGCATTGCCCACTAGAAGTGAGTATTTCGATCCGGACAGCGAAAGCAAGGCTTTAACGCCTTGGCCAGTGACACTTTCAAAGGACTCGACTTTAGGATCTGGCACAACTCCCCCTGAACTAGCAAGCAGATCCTTGCCGAAGGTAGCAATTGCCTTGGCCAGCGGATGCTCCGACCGTGCTTCGGTGGCAGATACCATTGCCACAATATCCGCTCGCGAGAGACGTTCATCAGCGCATTTTTTCAACAACGACTCGCTCAAGTCGGTCGACAACTCGGAATTGTCGCCCGAAGGTAGCCAAGCCATCCCGACAACTGTCATTTTTCCTTGTGTCACAGTACCCGTTTTGTCCATCACAATTATCTTGATGGACTTGCTAGCCTCGAGTGCCTGGCCACTTTTGATTAGAATTCCATTCTTCGCCCCTACACCCGTGCCAACCATGACTGCCGTCGGGGTGCTCAAGCCTAGCGCACACGGACACGCAACCACGATAACGGATATACACATTTGCAGACACACAGCGAGCTTGCTGGCGCCATGACGGTGAAACATAGCAGGCAGGAATTGATCATCGATGATACTGGAGGCGATGATCCACACGAGGAATGTGATGAGAGCGAGGGACACGACGGCCGGCACGAAGAATCCTGCGACACGATCTGCAAACGCCTGGATGGGAGCTTTAGATGTCTGGGCTTCTTCGACGAGGTTTACAATCTGTGCCAGAGCGGTATCTTTCCCCGCGCGTGTTACGAGCATATCAAATGTCCCGAGTCCATTGACAGTTCCCCCGATGACGCTGTCCCCTGATTGTTTGAGTACAGGGACAGCTTCGCCCGTCACTGCGCTCTCATCTACACTGGAGGAACCTCTAATCACTGTTCCATCGGCCGGAACTTTGTCACCGGGGACAAGCTTGACAGTGTCACCAACCTGCACCAATTCCGTCGGGATCCGCTTCTCCAAGGCACAGGCAGGGTCGGTGTAGATGGTGGCCATGGATGGCGCGAGCGCCATGAGATCGGTTATGGCAGCGCTTGTGCGTCCTTTGGCTTTGTTCTCCAGGTATCGCCCTATCGAGACGAAAGCGATCAACATGGTGCTGGTGTCGAAGAAGACGAATGGCCTGAAATCTGGCGCAGTATTCATGGTGGCAAAAACCATTGCGAACAAAGAAAAGAAATATGCAGCGGATGTACCAAGCATGACGAGGACGTCCATTGTAGCGCTGCCGTGCTTGAGTGACTTATAAGCATTACGGTAAAACTTTGCACCAATCCAGAATTGAGCTGGGGTTGTTAGAAAACAAACCAAAAGGTCTCCCAGATAGATGCCTCGGGAAAGTCGGTAATTCACTATAGGGGCCAGAAAGGCGATGTGTGGTGCGACCATTTCAATAAAGAACACGGGTATAGCAAATGTCAGACTCCACAGGAATCTCGAGCGCCATTCCTTTATCTCCTTCATTCGTGTCAGGGATTGTATTTGTGTAGCGTCTTCCTGGTCAGATAGCATCGCGTCGAAGCCCATATCTTCTATGCGCTCGACCATTTCTCGGGGGCCAATGAGGGTACGGTCGAAATGAATTTTGCACGATTCTGTGGCAAGCGAGATGGCAACGCTGTTAATACCGGGAACCCCATTCAGGGTATTCTCGATTGTGGAAGTACATGACGAGCACGTCATGCCATAGATACGGAGAACAACCATGTCAGAGCGGGTTGGCGGTATCAAAGTTGCATCGAAGCCGATGTCCGAGATTTCCTGCTAGCGGTCAGCATTTGTATAAATGTGTAATACAAGGTGGAGCTCACGTTGACGAGTTTTTCAGGTGTCCATGCAGTAGGATCATATTCAATTACCCCGCGTTCGGCAAGGAGGGCAACCTTTACGGAATGGATGCCTGGTTGCTTTCTGAGCATTCCTTCGATGGCCTGTTTTCAAGGTTAGGAGGTATCACGCGTATTTCATCCATGATTTCTTACCTCGACACAAGATCCACAAGTCATACCTTCTATACGCAGCTCGCATTTTTGGGTGTCGTTGGCTCTGGTCAAGTTGTTCTCTGCGGAAAGCGGTAATGCAATTGTCCCAAAAGAAGCGTCCACTGGTGACCGCGCCAAGATATTGACGAACAACCCAGACATCCGAATCAGTAGACTGTGGTGAGGTTAGTATTGTTAAACAGGTTAAACTACAGTGGCGTAAACGGTTGTGATTCATATAATAAGGTTGGATGACAAACCTACTAGTAAGTTCCAGGAGACGACGACAGATTAAAGATATAACTTAAATATTTGGAGCGCTCGGCGCCAAGAGTGAAGGAAAGAAAAATACAGGCGACGTTGGTAGTTCGTCGTCGTGGTACAGAGTATTGTAGTAAGCGACGGCAGTGAAGGTGATTGACACGTTCCCACGGTATTCCTGTCGGCAACTGCCGACCAGGAGACGATGAGGTTCACCAGATCTCTTTGCAGAAAAGCAATAACTATCCGCTCATTCGTTGGGCGGACCCTCCATGTCTCAGCTAACACCACCGTCAATTCGTCGGAGATTGCCCACTTTTCTCGTCTTTCATCACTATGGTGGGATGAGCAGGGTGAGTTTGGGCTGCTGCACAGGATGAATCCATTGCGGATGCAGTTTATCAGGGAGAAGTTGACTGAGATCATTCGAGAAGAATGCGGTGAGGAATCTGTAGAGGGGGACAGTGTTGTGCAGGGATTGGACGTCTTGGATGTTGGATGTGGGGGAGGGCTTTTATCTGAGGTGAGAACGTTTTTGGTTGGGTAACTTTACAACGAATGTGTTGAGTCTTTCATAGAGCCTTGCACGGCTTGGAGCCACAACGCTTGGAATCGACGCGTCGGAGTCCAATATCGCTATCGCCTCCCTCCATGCATCCGCTGACCCCAAACTGTTTCCTTCCTTGTCCACCTCTTCAGAAGGGTCATCTAATGGCCCTCTGAACTACCGCCACACTTCCGTTGAAATGCTTCTCGAGGAGCCCAAACGCTTTGACGTGGTTTGCTCCATGGAGGTGCTTGAGCATGTTGATAATCCCATCGACTTTCTTTCAGCATGCGCAGAATTAGTCAAAGTCTGTTGAGTCAACACTCCATCTAATGCGTGGCACTTACTCTGACCTAGCCCGGTGGCCACCTATTTCTCTCCACCATCGCACGCACAGCTCTTTCTTACCTCCTCACAATCGTCGCTGCCGAGCGCATCTTCCGCAAAGTAACTCCTGGAACCCACACCCACTCCAAATACGTGAACTCTTCAGAGCTTATTTCATTCTTCCAACAATACCCAAACGTGTACAGACCTAATTCCTCTTCGACAAAGATGGAGCAAGGGCCACGGCCATGGATAACACGCACGTATGATCACGGGCTACCAACTCGCAAAGAGGCGGAAGTGCGCGGGATTGTGTATGTGCCGTGGAGAGGCCAGTGGACGTTGATGCCAAGAGCGGCCACCGCCTGGGGAGCGACTGAATGTAATTATCTGTTTTGGGTCAGGAAACCCAAAGATTGAGTGCATGATCGAGGACACTGATCATCGGGGCAGTTTGTTCGCCACTTTATAACAGTCTTAACAATAAAGTATCAGTGCAATTTGAGAATAATCTGTGAAGCGATAGTGATAATGCTACATGCTCAGGACATGAGGATAAGTGATGTGAAAATGACGGCAAGACCGTCATCTTCCCCAAGAATCATGACATCAACCTTTCGCCCCATACCAATCGGTGTCGATGCGCTCGCCACGCGCCCCACATCGTAATCCACGCTATCCACGCACACACCACGAACGAGATCGCGAACAGTAATCGCATCAACACTTTCCAGCGCAGCGACACGGGGCTTGAGGAGGTGAATATGATGGTACGCCAGCGTTCATGAAAGTCCGTATTCAACCATTCGAGTTCCGAGACGAGCGCTTGAGCCTGCATAGAGGTGAACATTGTGGTCCCACAAAGGTAGGAATAAATTCAGTGCTGGGAGGACAGGATTTCAGGAAAGTTACACTACACCTTTGCCCGACCTGAGTCGTACACCTTGCGAATCTTGCTGACTTGTGACTGGATAACGGGCAGTGTCTCGGACAGCTCTGAGAGAGCCTCCAGGGACTTATTACGCTCGTTCCGAGTGTGAGGAACTTGCAAGCTCATAGTACGTTCGACACGGCTTGAATTTAGCTGTTACGAATATTCGTCTTGTTCTGGTCTCTGTAGAGTCAGGCACGGACCTGAAGACCTGAAAAGGCTTCTCGCAGAAGACTGTCGAGAGCTCGAAAGTTGCTCAGGTTTTCTGACAGCTTCGCCTGGTGGAAGCCATCAGAGATAGTCACAGCGGCAATGAGATAATGATGTGTTACCTCCAAGTCTTTCATCTGATACTCGTATTGCATGGCTTGTTTCGACATTCTCTTCAGGGCGGCGTCAATGCTTCTGCTCGATCCCGGAGCCATGAATAGTTTTTCTAGACAATCTGCGAACACGAGCACTCACTGGGAGCTGGTTGTCGAGCCCTGCTCAGTGTTTTCCTGGCGAGACGACTGGCTGGACGACATGCAAAGGAGAAAGAGAATAGAACACAAAGAGCCTTATTGAGGTCCTAGAGCATTGCCAAGTTTACATAAAATCCAGCTAAAACCCGCCTGTTACCTCCAAGCGATTCACGTGCCCGTACCTTGGAGATGTCCCCGTCAAGAAATCAACTGTTCTACGCTGCTCGGGGACTCTGTGAGGACTTCGCCTCCAAAAAAGATCTCGACACCTTACTTTCTCACTTCTCCGTCACCCATCAGTGCACTGTGATCGAACACGGCGAGAGGGCCCTCGCCCCATTCTTGGGACGACCATTCATCGGTCTCCCAGCCATTCGCAAATATTTCGAACTCATAAACGAGCTCTTGGCTTACGATAACATGCGCTTCTCAAAATACATACTCGACACCGAGGGAAGCAAGGTGTCCGTGAAGGGGCAGGCCATGTTTACGTGGATCAGCACTGGGGAGACCTGGGATGAGACATTTGTGTATTCGTTGGACTTTGATGACGAGTTGAAGGTGACGGATTATCAGGTTTGGGCAGACTCTGGTGCAGCTTACCTGGCGAGGATGGGAAAGCTGAGTGAGGTCAGACAGGTTAGTGCCGAGAAACCCTTTGTTCATGAAGCTAACTTCAACGTATTGCGCAGTCTTACTCAGATGAACAGTAACATGAACGGTCATTCTTTCTGAATATCGAACACTTCTCCGTCACTCCGTGTATGCACGTAACACGTCATCGTGGGTCACAATATGACTTTTTCTTCGAAGATCAAGATCAAGATTAAGCATATGCTATGGTATGCAGCATGACCAGTTGCATCGTGACCTCATGAGAACCGTACGTGAGTCACAGCTCTCTGTTGCAGAAACTAATACAGGATATTCAGGCGGTCGCTGTTATCCGAAGACAGAGTAATCGATGGCAAATCACATTTCAAGAAACCGATAAGATATTGCACGAAAAAATGTGTGTTGGGCCGACATCCGTAACAATACTTATATTCTGGGGAATCAATGGAGTTGGATCTTTATGTGTTCCATCAAGGGGATGGAGTCTAAAGGATTTTCTAGAGTCTTTGTGGTGTTTGGAAATCCACCCCAATATAGTGAAAATATATAGCTCAGAATCAAGTCTATCTTATGCATATTGTTTCCACAGGATTAAAGATAATGCAGCATAAAAAGTTAGATGTTCACACAGACAATAAATAAAGTCTGCCATACTGCCAAGATCTGTTGGGGTATGATTTGGTTAGTGTTTTAAGGTGACCAGAAAAAAACCTGGACAAGACTGGACCAGACTGGCTGAAGACTGGACCACCAGTTCTGGTTCACCTAATTTTATATTTATTAATAAAAGACTAGTTCAGTTTAGGGTATAACATGGGTTCGGGTTTACCCGAGGGTTCCCTATAATGGGTGCCGCGGTTCCGGGTATGGGTTGCCGATTCAGCACCCCAGGCAATACCGTACCCGAAATCGCGGTTCTCCGGGTTTCACGGGTTCCCACGCCTGACTTCGACAATTCCCCGTGTTTCATTGCTCTCCGTTGATGGGTCCAATTCATTCAGCATCGTCGACCATGCTGCCCTCCCACTTCTCGAAATCCCGTCTGCAAATCCCGTTCAGTATTCGCTTCGATGTTGTTAGTCGTTGCAACACACTCATGGATCCATCGGGCAGTATTTTTTTTGATCTGCGGATCAGTCCAATCTCTGTGCGTATAAAGTCTCCTCCTTTTTCTCTCTCCCATATCTCTTACCCACCATGCCCACCGCCAAAAAGACCCCTTCCGAATCCACGTCTGCTAAACGCGCTCAAAAGAGCGTTACTACTACTTCGCTTCACAGGACTCCCTCAACTCACTCGATCTTGTCTACCACATCCCAGCCTCCCGATGATCCGATCGAGGTCGATTCCGATACTGAGAAGTCTGACAGTGAGAAGCCCGATAGCCCAGAAGAAGAACTCGGTAAGTGCTCACCTTCTGCTGATTAGAGTCTTACGAGCTTCGGATTCAGCTAAAGCAAAACTAACATGGCGCTCGCCAATCTATCAATTCTTCAAAACCGATGTCACCATCAAATACGACAACCAGAAACGTCTCTACCATTGGTTCCGCTGCGCAGCCCGGGTCTGTAAAGGTGGTGGAGGCGTACGGCGTTATCAGGACAAGAAGGACAAGTCCTCCACCGGAAACCTCAGACATCACGCCGAAAGGTGCTGGGGTCTAGAGTCTGATGTTGAAGAGACCGAAGAACCCCCCCCCGTAGCATAGATATATTGTCCCGCCCCCCGTCTTGCAATGAAAACCCGCGGTAATGTCTGCAGTTACCGAGTTTGATGTGGTTACCGAATTGGAACCGGTTACCTTGAGAACCCATGCTAAACGGGTAAGGTTCGGGTTGAGACCCGTTCCGGGTGCGGTTTCAAAGGGTTCGGGTCCGGTGTTCTAAAAAGTGACCCGGGGGTTACCCGTGTTATACCCTAGTTCAGTTAACAAGAATATTTATTCTTCATCAGGAAAACCATGTGTTACTTAAGATCTTAATATGCCTTATTCTTAACATCAAGACCAAAATAAGACAGAATAAGTCAATCCCATTTCTTAATCTGTCTTACTGTGCATGACCCACTACTTGGTCACACTAAATGTTTTGGTGTACAACTTCAAAGATATTCATAAATTATCTTTTTTTTCAAGGTGATAGACATTTGTCTCAGGAAGATATCTATATAATTTGAATGAGAGTTACAAGGCTAAAAATCCTGCAGGAGTGAGAATAGTACAGGAGTGTCCATTTTTGACCCTGACCAGGAAGTTGCTCTTCTTATGTATGAATTCCAAATTTATGATTCTATTGACCAAAACTATGGTACTTAATGCCTTTGAAGTTCGACTACCTGTGTTTTTACAAAAGTGGGTACTTGTTGGAAAGAATGACAGTTGTGCATAATGTTCTTATGAGTTGTAACTATCACTATTGTTGTTACCTTTCACTCCGATTCTAACCCCGATCCAACCCCCAACATCATCAATTGGGTTCATAATATCATTGATGACAATCACAATCACATTGTCACACTGATCACCACTGAATCACAAATCCTGGTACACGCCTTGAACAACACCGCACAGCATAATCACAACATCCTCCAGTTGTTGTCACCAGACTCACAAACCAGTTGTTGGCCACCACGTTGGCACCCCAACACGCACATTCCACAAACAATATGAAGACGCCATTCATCATGGAGCTCAGCTTCACTGTTACCACAGATCATGATGAAGAAACCTGCCCTGAAGATGTTCGCTGTAGAGGCTCCGGGCCCTCTGGACCCGAATCCTCTTCATATCCCACTTCGTCCTCGTCCATTCCCATTCATGTATCATCGATTCCGCCCGTTTCCGGTCCTTTCCGTCGATTCCGCTCCGGATTCCGCCTCCGGAATCGTTCATACTCAAGATGCGATGTCTCTAACGACCCGGAATCAGTATGTATATAGTTACATATGATATATCTTCATTTCCCGTTACTTAGTACATAGCACCATTCCCCCTATACTCCGCTCCACCTCTCTACCATCAGTTACAGCCTTCGGTTGTAGTACATAGTTACTACAGCACAGGATCTCTCCCAGTAGTATAAAAGATGTACTCTTATACTACAACCATATAGAAAATACAGGTTATCGCTCCCCTTCAGTTCTATTTCTTAGTCCTCCCTTCGTATCGTCTCCATATTAGTCTTCGTAACTCCACTCCCTACACTTCCCCTCTGATCCAGAACCCCTGGATTCGGGTTGGATTGATTAGACACTACAAAGACACTAAACTCCTCTGATCACTTCTTAGCTGATCACCCCTTTTCGTAGATTCCCATTCGGGTCTACAACAGAACTCACCATCACATCGCTATATAACTCAGACATTTGTAGTTGTTACGGATCGCTTCTGCAGCGGGCTCCGGCAACAATCAACTTAACTAGGGATCGGATTCCAGAGGAGAGGACAGCAGCTTTCATTGTTGCTTACAGCTAAGACAACACTGCCAACAGGGGGGGTCAAGGTCTAGTGTCATTGCGAGCCGTGGGGGTTACCCAAAACAAGATGAGTCTGCCCCAAGAACCAGACTAAACGTAAGGAAAGGAAAAGAAGAAGAAGTCCGAACCAACAACAAGAACAGTACATATAGTGGCTGGTCTTGAGGGGAGGTAAATAGGAATACAACCATGAAGCCACAACATGTCCAACTCTACCATGTGTTCACCATGAGGCATACATGAGACGTCCTCATGTCGATGTTCTCGCGATCCAACTGGAGGCCCGGGTGTCATTGAGGGAGAGGTGAGGTCCAGATGACTCGGATGATTTGTCATCGGATCATGTGATGTGCAGAATTGCTTATTCGGGGTCTACACTTGCTGTAACAAGCAAGTGTGCAATCTAGCAAGTGCATTGCACGGTCGGGTCGAAGATGGGTATCATCCAGTGTGGGATTGGTGATGAGAATGTCTTGAGGTGGTGTGGATGTAGTGGCAAGGTTTGCATGAAAGAAAACAAAGGAATGTGTGGAAGGAAAACCAACTAGGACGGTGGGCTAGTCGAGGTCAGACATGTGAACAGCACAAGCTGTACCGGATGACGATGTCTGTGTTGATGACGTATCGAGGAGCGATGTCTTGTCCTGTTTGTGGAACAAGAAGGTCCACTTGATGTCGGTATTCGTCCAAGAAAGGGTATCATTGTAAACGAGTGTGGGAGGTATCGAGATCATGATGGAAAAGGATAAATGAACGTGGGTCCAGGTGTCGAGTCATGGCATGAGTGACAAGCTGTGGGAACAAGTCGTCGGGTACTGCATTGAAGTGGTGTCGTGCGAACAATATGCGATAGGGGTTGGTTCACTGTTTGGGGAGTCGTATGGTCTGTGGTCGAAGTCTAAAAGAGTATGCTCCGGCGATGGTCGGATTAGAGAGAACAGTGAAATGTCTTGTGATCGGGGATTGTCCAGAGTTCGCATGCAGGTGAGGAATGTCGTCGGATCGTCAGGGAGGATAATGGTGGGCACAGGGTATGAATATGGAAACCAAATATCCGGGAATGGCAATTGTCAATTACGTGTCGATATATTGTCGAGGTGGAAGTCAGAAGTATCAATGGCGGAAGGGTTTTGGTGCCGATGCCAAAGATAGATCATAACAAGGTAGAAACCGATCAGGAAGGTGATGGCAATGCTGCCAATAACAATTACGGTAATGAGCTGTGTCGGGAGTACAGCCATTGTGATCGGTTTGTCGTGGGATAGCGTAAACAAGATATCGAAGGGAAAAGACAATGTTGGTGACGTCCATCGGCAAGGAGACTATTCGGGTACAACAAGGTCACGTGGGATATGTCCATGGTCGGTCTGGATTGTTCTAGAAGAAGGGACAAAAAGAGAACAAGAATAAGAAAATACAAGGATGTCCGAATGAAGAAACAATGACGTTGAAAGGAAGACAAAGGACAAAAAGAAATGAAAAAGGAAGGTGTGCAGTGCAGAATCGTCATGGTGGGTATCAGAATGGGCATCAGGGTTGGAAGCGGAGTTGGAAACGTAACAGTAGTTTACTTTTGCTAAGTTTAGTCTAGCTACTCTTCCCCCAATTGCATACCCAGAATCACCCAGACAAATCCCTCCCCTTCTTACTCCATTTGTACTTGCTTACTCCTATTACATCCTCATTTGGTTTGATTGTTGCCGGAGTCTGCTATTAAGACAGCGATCTGTAACAATTGTGGCCATATCATAGATAGACATATAATCATGAACTGCAGGTACCTGGTGTGACCAAGTACCTCTGCACACAGTATGCTGTCTTATTACAGCTGTTTTCTTAATTCTTGAGACTTTTTGGATTTTTTTGAGAGTTTAGGAAAATGTTGACTGAGAAAATTTTTGAGTGCTGTGTTTTGTATCTCATGGAATACTGCATGGATTGATATGGTTATAGAGGGAAAGTTGGACTGTTTCTTAAGGGCTTTCCACTCCTGTAATTACATTTGGAAAATATTTAGTGTGTGGTGAGTTGTGGATGAAACAAAAGGTAAACAAGTACTTTTTGACACCTTTTGTTTCATCCACAACTCACCACACACTAAATATTTTCCAAATGTAATTACAGGAGTGGAAAGCCCTTAAGAAACAGTCCAACTTTCCCTCTATAACCATATCAATCCATGCAGTATTCCATGAGATACAAAACACAGCACTTAAAAATTTTCTAAGTCAACATTTTCCTAAACTCTTAAAAAAATCCAAAAAGAATCAAGAATTAAGAAAACAGTTGTAATAAAACTAAAATTAAGACAATTAAGAAGAGACAGGTATCCCTGATGACTTAAAACTGGAGTGCAACTGGTTATAACCGGTCACAACCAGACTACTTTATAATGCTTATTTATTTATTTCAATTTATTAATAAAACTGGTTCATTAAATGTATGTCACTTAGCTACAGTATTCAATGGCTCCTTTTAACACAAAAATTAACCTAAAATGCCAGAGGTAGCCAAATTATCTTGAACAAAATCTGAGTAGGCAGAAGTTGCTCATATATTTATTCCTGTTTGCAAAAGTGTTGGCACATCACGTGATTTTCATAAAAGTGTGTATAACAATGTTTGATTTATTTCTTGATAAATATGCATCAGAGCACTACAACTTGTAAGTAAAACTTGTAGAGGTTATTTTTCTGCATGGAATGGCCAAACTAAAATAAGAATTTGACATATAAATAATTTGAAATACATAAATTACTCCAAAATCACTGTTTGAATTTTTCTGAGTCATTTAGTCCTGATTCATGTTTATTTATATGCTAGACAAGTAGCATGTAATGCTCTTGATCACTTTGTATAGATATGAACCAAAATTAATCCTATTAATTATGTGTAGTCCAATAAGATGATATGAATTAACTAAAGATATTTATAATTCTTGAACAAAGATTTGAAATGGTAAATTTTCTTTGCAAAACCAGCAAGAACATTACATTCTACTTTTCTAGCATATAAATAAACATGAATCAGGACTAAATGACTCAGAAAAATTCAAACAGTGATTTTGGAGTAATTTAGGTATTTCAAATTATTTATATGTCAAATTCTTATTTTAGTTCAGCCATTCCACACAGAAAAATAACCTCTACAAGTTTTACATACAAGTTGTAGTGCTCTGATACATATTTATCAAGAAATAAATCAAACATTGTTATGCACACCTTTATGAAAATCACGTGATGTGCCAACACTTTTGCAAACAGCAATAAAGATAGTCAAATGATGCACTGAAGGGATTAGAACACTTTTTAGAAATCAGCACAGAATCAATTATATTAGGGTGTTCAAAGGACTGGTAGTGTTCAAAGAATCAAAGGAGCCATTGAGCACTGTACCCCAAACATAACTGGATATCTACATATTATTTGATGACAAAAAATCCACATTTGTCTCCTGTGAGGGGTGATCTTATTATAAGGAACTCCTGCCAAAAGGGCAGCGAATTGCTGGCTGTGGTAGCGGTATACCTCCATATTTGAATGCCAAGACTCAATAGCAGAGGCAACCCGATCATGAGAGGATGCAAGGCGTGATTCGGATGTACTAGTAAACTCAGAATTTCTTGCTTTTGAAGCCAGTGTCACGAAATATTACTACAACACGTTCGAGGACAAAACAAACAAGTTTGGAAGCGGGCATATGTGAAAGTCCAAAGTTCGTTGGAAAGGGTCCGTGGGCTCGTCCCAAAGATGAGGTCAATGAATATTTCTACATGTCCGTAGTCAAATGAGGACAGAACAGTTCTCTCAATTGGCGAGGAAAAATTGCTGCGGAATTGAAGAGAGGCAGCATCTGAGCTCCGCCACACGTAACTCTTTGAATGAAGCCAACTCACGACAGGATCGGCAAAGAAATCGGGATGTTCGTGTTCCCATTCATCAAGGTCGCCAGTCACTACGAACTGATTTTCGCGGATGTCATAGCCAATAACGGTCAAGGCCTTCGTGTTGTCCGGATTGATCCATTGAACTGGAGATTGGTTAATAGCTACGTTAGACTAATGCAAAACTTTGCTGTACCAGTCAATTCCCTGGTCACGATATCGAATGACCAAACGGCGGACTCGAATCCATTCACGGGCGGTGAATTTTTTGGGGTTGGGGACCCGTTCGTAAACAAAACGGTGCTGGCGTGAATCAGATGTCAGATTAAATCGATGTTGTGATATAGTAATAGATGAGATACGACTCACTTTGCGGAACCAGGGCCGAGAGTGTCATGACCGGCAAGTCCGACGAAGAAAGGTGCAGTGAAGTGAGGATTCTAGACGAGAAATCCTAAGGCAAAAGAGCACTGGGTGAAGATATATTTGCTTGCCGTAGCCAAAATGTCGAAAGGAACGGTGGAGGTCGTGAACTGGATGGAAAGATCTTGCGAAGGATCTCCGAGGTTGATACCATTACTGCAACCTGGTCAGCGACTCGATTATCAACAAGGGTATCTCCACCTACATGGGATCTTGACCAGACCAATTCTTTACGTGTCCAAGAACCGCACCTTGTTTGTTCCGCACTTCAATGTGACCAGTGTATCTTGAGGTGAACAAAATAAGAATATTAATCATAATCATAAAGCTATCCCATAAAGGCTTTACGTGATAGGTGGTGTCGAGGAGGGAATGGAACGCTTCGCTCCTGCCAGCCAATATTCTAAGTCGGGTCAAACGCAGGTTTTGAACTGGACATACCGAATGCAGGGGTAGCGGCACGCGCAAATCCGGGTAGGGTACGACCAAATTTGGGGGGCAAGGGGGGGAGACCACGGGCAAGCCTTTGACTATTGGACTCCGTTGGGACGGCAATGCATGTGGTACTGGCCAACAAAGCGAAGACCAGAGCACTCAGGAGCTGCATCTTGACGACCAAAAGACAAGCACGGATGTGATCACTCTGCACCAAAAACGTTTTATCAGGACCATGTCCGTGGAATCGCCGCAATAGTGATCTTTGGCGTGGCAATGACGTCTTTAGAGATCCGCAACCTCAAAAACGGCGAAGCAAGCCCGTAATCTGTTCGATTTTGAGTCCGCGCATTTGGTGGTCCACACAGTCCTGTGAGTCAAACAGTCAAATCCCCACTGGCACTTACTGCGGTTACCAGGAGATTGTTTTCTTCAGTAGCTGGTTTTGATCATACTCTTTGAAAACTGACCTACTGTACTGCACGCGAGGTTCTCTTCGTTTACGTGATAGCCTCCATTCTCTTTACGAGATAAGAAAACGTGTCGACCTCAGAATCGAGCATAAAATCTCGGAGATTTCGTTGTGTTTCCGTAAAGCTTGAAACAGTGCGGCGAATAGCGGCCTGATTGGACCATCCTAAAAGTTCGGGAATAGATGTCAGAGATTTGTTTCTTGCACGACGACCTCGGAGGCCTTTCAGGCCCAGGAAGCAAGCCTGCCCATGTTGGACTTTTGAAAAGAGTTGCCACGGTGGTTTACATATAAGGCCCATTACTTATAATCCCAAGCCACATGATCACAACAGATCTCGATGATTTTCCTTCCGTAGTAAGTACTGGCAGTTATATTAATATTATCCCTGAATATAGGATGCATTGCGTGGACAAATGTAGATGCGGGAATAGATGAAAGTACATATGCATCAGGTGATGGTACTATGGAAGGTTTGCGGTGAGTGAAATACACACAAAGTTAGAGAATGAAAAAATAAACAATTCTCAAATGAGTTTATTGTACAATGCAGGCTCCTGCTTTGGAGTCCTTCTTACGCTTCTTCTGTGCCTTTGTATCAGGTGGCATGCTGCCGGGTATGGAATCTGGACTCGTGTCCGCTAGGTCGTTATCGAGGAGAGGAGTTGCCGATAGCTCTGATAATGGCGACGACCTGAATCCTTCGGAATCAGCGGTGGCGGAGAACCGACTGTCCGTCCTAGGTCCTGTCCCTGTCCCTGTCCCTGTCCCTGTCGACCCACTAGCGTCACGCCTGCTTGACAAACTCTCTGTGGCAGTCGCAGTGCTCCTCGAACTCGAAGTGTTCAGACTTGTGCCATTGCTCACTATCGATCGGGGACGGTCTTCCCGTCTCTGAATCCCTAGTCTTCGTTCACCTTCTTGCGGCATGGCAGATGGTGTGGGCAAGGAGGACGATGCTGGTTGTGCTGGTTCAGGGGACCGGCTCCACTTTGACCGCTTAAATGCAGCCATGAATTTGAAGGCCGTAGGGGGTGCGTTATCGAGACTCGTTCGAGGCGTGCGAGTAACGTAGGACACATCCGACTCAGGACTTGTTGGGACAACACCATTGAATATATCGGAAGGGTTCGAGTAAACACTCCCAGGGTTGCCATTCACTGCGTACTGCACATACGAGAGCATCTGGGCGCGAAGGTCACAAGTCGGGGGCGCATTGACAGAACACTTGGAGTGTGAAATGAGGCTGCACTGTTCACATATGACAGCGTTCTTCTTTGTACTGAGGAGGCACACTCTACATTTCATGGCTAGAGATAGATAACGATAGTCGATAAATTAGATATTTTGCGTGGGTCGAATGGGCAACACATACGCTTGTAAAAGGTTGTTCTCACAAACGAGTGTTCACGAGGAGAGATGGGTTCATGATCGCGAGAAGTGGGATTTGGTGGTCGATGCCCAGTTGGGGATGGGTGAACAAACCCGTTCGTTCGTGGTGAGTTGTCCGTTGGAGTCGCTGGCATTTCGATCTGAGATAATATGCGCGCGGCCTCGGACTTCTGATACTCGGCGCTGACACGGCGTAGGAAGGGTATACTATCCTGGTGATGCAGTTCCTGTCGACAACAATCCATAAATTACAATACATTATAAAGTACCCGAGCAAACCTTGTGGGCAGCCAGGGTTTTTTTGAGCCACGCATGTTCACAGAGCGTTTCGGCGTTGGGCCGTTTTGTAGCATCCTTGTTGAAACATCGAGTTAAAAAGTCTTGAAGGAGCGGTGTGCAGCCTTCCGGCAGGGGAGGCATTCTGTCCTCCACAATTCTGAACATAACTATAGTAGTGTTAGACCAACCTTGCAGAGAAAAAAGGCATTAGCCACGGACCTGACATGCTGTTTGCAATCTCGGCATATGGAGGACGCCCAGTCAACAACTCGATCACTGTACATCCCAAGGACCAGATATCCGACTTTGCCGAGGCTCCCTTTAGTTCGATTACCTCGGGCGCCATCCAGTTTGGAGTACCTGCAACATCCTTACTCTCGCGTTCCATAGCCCGAAGATTGAGCGAGACGCCAAAGTCAGAAAGCTTTACGTTCCCATTCTTGGTGGTAAGAATGTTGGCTGCCTTCAGATCGCAGTGCACGACGCCACTTTCATGTAGGTAGTGAAGACCTTCAAGGATTTTTACGACATAACTTGCGACAAGACGTTCGTTCAATTTACCAAAAGCCTTGAGAGTTTGACCGAGTGAGCCGTTTTCCGCGTACCTACAAGGGAGTGAGTTGTGTATCCACAAAAAATAGATGACGTGCTCACTCGAGGACAATGCTGAGGGTATCGTCGTCTCTCGCCATTCCCTCATACTTGACGATGCTGGGGTGCGAAAGACTCTTGACAAGATCGACCTCCCTCATCAACTGGGTGACTTCTTCTTCCTTCAGACCCTCAAGGCGAATACGTTTCACAGCCACCATTTGGCCGGTGTTCAGATTCAGCGCTCGGTAAACTGAGCCAAACTGTCCGCGGCCAATGCAGTTACCCAATTGCTATATTCGAGCAACGGGATGAGCTGAAGTTCCGAACACATCAACTGGCTTTTAATGTAAGATAAGACTTACGAAGTGAGTTGGAGGTTTGCCTTGTTCTTTGATGATAAGCGTCTTTCGAACTGCACTCCCATCCATGGAATCTCGGGACATCAAGTCACTCGCACTCGCGTTACCCGTTACCACCCCCAAGTTGACCATACTCTCGAACCTCGACCGAACTGGTCTCGCACCCATTTCGTCATACGAACTCGGTCGAGTGCGCCTTGAGCTGGATCCTTCAATCTCACTCTGGAAACGGCCCCGAGGGGGACGTGGTTTGTCATTAATGACAGATGGTTCCACGCTAACCCGACCATCGAACGACGAGGGTGGTGATGGCGATGCTGGACCGTGGTCCCCTGACACGGCTCGGGGGAAAGGAACAAGCGAATCGCCACTGCCATTGGAATTTCGAGGATTGTCGAAGCTCGCCCGCGGGATATAGACGCCGTTACGTTGTCCATTAGGTTTAGTGCTGTGACGTCTGAGCATAACCCTACCTGACGCAGAGGGTGTGCCATCTGGACTGCCGTCTCGGGGAAGGATAGACTCTTTAGGCAATAGACCAGGAGCGTCGACACTGTGCCTGGGTCGATGCATGGGCCTGCGAGGGAGCTCCGGCAGTGCCTCGAGACTCTCGTTATGCCGACTAGTGCCAATAATAGCAAGTTTCCTCGGCGGAGGGATAGGTATTGGAGTTGATGTATGAGAAGGGACGTCATCTTGATCCGGCGAACGTGAGTCGGCGGATATGGGGCTTTGAAGTTGAGGCGTGAAGAAATCGTCAGGCCATTTACCTTTGCCCAAATGAATCTGGTTCATCGTTTCCGCTTTCTCCCGCTCCTGATCCGGCGGGTTCGCCCTGCCTTTATGCACCTTGTTTCTTGTCTTGCAGCTGGACTGGCTCTCCTCCGCCTCCTCGACTACTCTCGACAGGTCAACACCACCCGTATCACTTTGCCGGCGCTCTCTAGAGTATTTGGCAAGATCTAATGCTCTTTGCCTCGCCAAATCATCAGTTATGGATCCAGCTACAAAATCCCCTTCCGCGGGAGTGAACGAAGGCGCCTCAGATGTCGCCTCCGTTGTCACAGTCCGGATAGTGGCGAATTTCGTATTGTTGCTGCTGCTGTTGGTTCGCCGAGCCTCCAGAAGACTCGAAAACATCGTGGTATTCGTGGTATCCGTCGTCCCAGACGCCGTTGACTGTCGTTGGGCAATGGGAATGGGGTCAGCCAACGATGCTCGAGTTGAATCTGGCACCAAGACACGTGTGGAATCTGCGACAGACGCCCTGTCAGAAGTCGCGGGCCACACGGGCCGCGTGAAGAGATCGTTCCCGTCGTCATCGATCCGCTTCGGTGCTTGGGCTCGGAGCGGAGACTTGGGAGGAGGCTTCAGGGGAACTCCATTGTTAATGACCCGATCGTTGCTGACATCTACCACCAACGCCAGAACCCGGTCACGTCTTGTCGGTTTGCCAGAGCTGGACACACCGGTGGTGCTTTCGTCGAGGCTGTTGGAGTGCATAGCGGGAGGGCTGAATCTCCTGCGGCCAGTAGGAGACGACGGCCCTGTTGGCGATATCGAACGTTGCAATTTGGCGATGCTCAGATTGGGGGTGGAGGCAGCTGCCCGCGAACCTGTCCCTTGGCTGTAAAGACTGTTGCCTGGAGCGTTAATAGGACCCTTGGCCTGGCCAGAAAGGTACTTTGATCTGCCCGGTAAAGGCGAGTCCACGAACTTGATCAAAGTGATTATTGTTCGTGCTACGCGTGCCAGAGACTCGCCAGAGGCTTCAACGAGATCGTCTGGTTGAAAGAGGTCTTCAGAGGATAAACCATACGATGCGCAGGCGGCAAGGAACTTGGTAACGTTGGAAGCGCGTGAATCTGGACGAACGACTGAGCTTGATCGAAGTTTATTCATGAGGCTGACAACAGAACATTTTCAGTAACACCCAAAGGATAATCATTCCAGACACTCACAGGCATAGAACGAAGCCATCCCGTAGTGCATCACCAAAGAGACGTCTCTCCCTCTCCTCCCCGCCAGCACTTAGTCCTGTGGAGGTCATCCCACCACTGACATTCAGCGGTGTCACACCAGCCCCAGCATTCTTCACCCACATCCGCTCAAGCCGCACGAGCGCCCGCAAGCGTAGTTCAACTTCCTCCCACTCTTTCACCGTAGACTCGTTTCGTATCATGTGTAAGGTCGGTCGTGTCATTTCCTTGCACAGCAGCGAGGTTGCCTTGCGGATAAGCTCGCGATGTTCTGGGTTTGGCGGGGAGGATAAGGATGTGGTTGATGCGTTGTGATGTCGACTCTGCGATAATGAGAACGGCGATATCTGAATCGGGGAGGATGGAGAAGACGGAGAAGACGTTCGAGAACCTCCTTCCGAAGGACGTTGCTGTGAATCAATAGAGGGTCTTCGAGGAGTAGGTGTTGTAGGAGATGGAGGGAGATGAGAAGTTGAGGCTGACGCGAGACCACGTGGAGACTGTGCCAGCCGCACCCGGGGTGTTGGGGATTTTTGGGAGACGGGACTTGAACAACGGATTGTCCTGGGAGAGTCTGGAGAGCCACTGAGAGGGAGGTTACCAGAGCTGGATGCCCCAGGTCTTCTTGAGCTGGTGGAGAGGTGGCTGGACGGAGGTGGAGGACATGGTGGGTCTCGCGTAATTTTTTGTGGCGTATGGTGTAAAGGACGGTGAGCGGTGAGGAGAGAGACGGTGGATGATGAGGAAGGGAGGACCGGGGGCGTTGAATGGGTCGCTCTGTGACCGCGAGAACGATCTCTTGGTGACTGGCTGGAACCAAGTACAGCATTGTCGTTCGCGCGCTTGGGCGTCATGGGTATGGGACCAGAGATATCCCTCTGAGAGTGTTGTATGCTCGACCTTCTAGTCCGGGTGGGGGTACTCGGACCATCATTCTTGGGCGGTGGTGCAGGTGGGTTAGGAGAACGAGATTGCGGAGAAGGGAAGGGATCGGAAGCCAACAAAGTGGGTGAGGACATGGACGCCTGCCGTATCGAACCTACAAAACTAAAGCCTGCAGCTCGAATTGCATCACTACTCTTTCCGGGAGATTTGGAAGGGGATACAGGGGAAGGGGAGGGAGCGACATGGTCACGTCCACCGCGGCGGAGCAAGACCTTCGACTCGAACCGCTGGAGCATATTTAGTCTTTCCTTGTCCTTTGGGATATCGTCCGGGATCGCCTTTTCTTTTCCTTTACTCCCTCTGGCCGTAAGGGTTGCCATCTCATCGACTGGCTGGAGAACGGGTCTGGACCTTCTCGTGAAAGTCTGTTCGATAAGGCGTTTGATAGCGTTTGGTGGAGGATCGGTTGCTTCAGGGAGAGGGGAAGAAGTAGAGGATGAGGGTTGTTGGGAGAAAGGAGAGGACGAAGCAGCGGGGGGCGAGCGAGAACGATGAGCATTGAGGTTTCGGTGGTTTGGCATGAGGAAACGATTGGATATCGAAGGAGCCGAAGTTTGTAGGACGGCTACCGCCATGGGCGATGAGCATGAGGTGTGGAGGGGCGGGTGATTTGGGAGTCGATAGGTGATACGGCAGGAGGGCGGCGAGGACAGCTGGTAAAGGGACACAGTTCTGTAAAATAGAGAAAAGCCGAGCCGTCAGCGACTGAGCCAAATGACCAGCGTGCCGTGTCTCGCATTCCGGATGCGTGAAGACACAGCGATCGCTGCCCGGCGGAAGGGCTGAACAACCCAGGCCAAGGTAATGAAGAAGGCGAAAGCAGCCGAACCTGGATAGCTATAATTGCTCAAGGAATCTCCACTGGATTGAACGACCAGAATTTGTTGCAGACAACCGTTCCACACTATCAAAGAATCAGCAAAGCGGCATGAAACTGGGGTGGGCGCGTATCGATATGAAGCCTGCAAGGTAAAACCTTTGGTGAGCCAGCAAGGAGAAACCCGCCGCCACGAGAATCTCGCTCTTCCGAGGTCGTCTGCAGCTGCAGCTGACTGCTGGGAGTGACGTTGGCAGTGACGTTGGCTCCAACGACGTTCGACCGCAAAGATCGGGCGGTTGTGTGCCTCGCTCAATGTACAGCCCCGGATCACTCTGAGCTTATCACTAGGCAAATTAAATTTGTTCAAAGGAACCTCATGTTTATCCGCACCACGTTACAGAAGCCTCATCAGCAGACATATAAACCCTGCAATCGTCATGTTTCGGCTCGGGCATGATGATCCCATGAATTTGACTGTTAACACCGGTGGGACGGTGCCCAGGCCCCGCTCTTTCAGATGGAAGGATCATTTAGCGCGCTATGCCCCTAAGTAAAGTGTGCCAGCAGCCCACATGTACATGTACGGCGGCCAGCAAGGGAGCGCTGCGGGCTGTAAAGGGGAATACCGGTTGTGGACGGTGGAAGGTTTTCGCTGATAACAACTCGTGGATGGGGGAGTCAGCTGGTCATGACGGCGAGTGTGACGCTCACGCATCGTGTCGCCCAGACACCGGACAGGGTCAACCCCAACGAATAATTCGCTGGAATATTAATGTCTCATCAACCAACGACTACCGGATCGGACCAACACCTCGGAGTTTAAATTCGGACATTGCCGAGACATCGGCGGCGCAGGATTCGACGCCACAGCGGACTCTGAAATTCGAGTCGTTTTCCCAAAGTTCAAACGATATCGATGAGCACTCGCTCAAAGACAAAGTCGTTAGCAGTAGCCAATCCCTCTTCTCCCCCGAGTGAGCTACCCCCGTCACAGTCCAAGGCCCGTCCACGCAAAGCCCCACCAACCAAAGACCCAGTTCAAAAGGAGAACCTAAAGCGCAAAGGGCCCACAAAACCTCACCAAAGGGTAACCAAGGTCACCCGCGCTAGGTCAAAGCGAGTGTATTGTCTTTGCAAACAACCTGATGATGGCACCCCCATGGTGAACTGCTCCGAGTGCAGGGATTGGTAAGCCTTCCACCCCTCTGCAATCTTCTGCTTCCAACAACTCCTCAGGTACCATTTTCGCTGCATCAACCTCAGTGAACGGGATGCGGAGGACATCAGTGAGTCCTTTTTGTTATATTCCCTTTCACACGATCTCCCATCGCTGCTCCTTGCTGATCTCCCCCGATACAGGTATCTACGTATGTCCTTCCTGCACCGAGAAGACAGGGCGCAGAACTGTTAGTGAGTATCTTCGGCTTCCGTCCATCACGTATTCTCCCTCCCCGCTATCATGTAGTCCTCGTGAAACATGCTATTTTTCTCTTGTTCTCTTACCGCCTCAGTATACCCGCCAGTCTCTATTCGTTAGTGGCATCGTCTCGTGTGTGAGGCTTGCAACCTTAAGTTGTTGCATACTGAGCATACAGAAATCTCTATTCATGCACAAGTTATAACTTAGAATATCAGTCATCTCTCTTCTTTTCGTTCCACTTTACTTGCTTTAGAGCATTCAACGAACTGATTCTCTCTCTCTCTCTCATACAGTGGAATGGGAGGGTCCCGACGCGGTCGAAGTATGCAACGACGTTCCCCCGGATTCGCCCAAATATGAGGTCCCCGACGCCCCAGAGATCTCGGAAGGTCCAGATCCTGATCCATTGTCCGAATCAGAGCTCAGTAGTGAGGACGACTACGTTGTTGAGAAGGAAAAGATCAAAGGCCCAGGTGGGTCTTTCGGAAAGGTATGCATCGTTCACACCTCCTTGGTACCTTGATTTATGTTCCTTCGAAGCGCCCTGTCCGACGTTTGTCGCTGTCCTCGGAGTCGGAGTCCTCTGGTCAGGAAGCAAAGCCCGTGGGTCGCTCTCGCCGCATTAGTACGTCTTCCAAAGGCGTCCCCACCAGGAAAGAATCAGCATCTCCTCGGCCCACCAACAACAACAATCTAAAGCGCAAACAGCCGTCTGCAGCGCAACCACCTCCGGCGAAACGCAACAAGAGACCACCGGATTCAACCGCAACCGACGATCCGACTAGGAGTTACTGCCTTGGGAAATTGCTCGAGGTTTTTAATCAGATATTCCTCAAATACCCGCATGTACGCGTTCAGGGAGAGGATTCGAAGGTTGAGAAGTTGCCGGAGGAGTTGACAGAGGAGGAGCGGGAACAGTTGAGAGAAGAAGCCAAGAAATTTGCTACTGAGCTTGAGCTGTGTGTGTATGATATATACTCTGAGCCGGATAAGCTAGGCAAACCTTCTGCTGGTGGAAAATATAAGTACGTTTCCGAAATTTTTATCATTCTCCATTATGACGCTTGTTCACCATGCATTCATTTTCTCCCCCTTTCCAGGGAACGTTTCCGAATGGTCCAATTCAATCTAAGCAAACCTGATCGTGCCGTCCTTCACAAACGCATTGCTTCTTGCCACATTACTCCTAAAGAAATCTCTCTCATGTCCTCCACTGACTTAGCCAACGAGGAAACCAAGCAGTCCATCAAGATTGCTGAGAAAGAGTCGCTGGAGCATTCAATCCTGCAAAAGACAAAAGTCCCGCTCGCAAAGATCACTCATAAGGGCTTGCAGGAGATCGAGGACCTCAACGGTGGGGTGCGCATCGAGCGCGAGCTTGAGCGTGAGCAAGAAGAAGAGGAAAGAAGAGAGCGCGAGCGGACGGCGCGGTTGCGCGCCGTTCAACAACAACAACAACAACAACAACAACAGCTGCCTGCATCCTCCGCTGCGACGAAAGGCCAGGGCTCGGCCCCTCCCGAGTCTCCCGTTATTCCCCATACCCCAACATGGGCTGGTCCCTTGGCATTGCCGACGCACGCCATGCACACCACCGACACCGAAGCGTCGCCGGTATTTCCTCAACCACCACCGAACCCGTTATTCGTGCACACCGCACCCGATTTTACAATGACCGAGCCCGAGTTGAACCTAGATGAACTCATCAATATTGACGAGGATCCTCCGCAAGATGCGCCCGCCGCGTCCACTTCTCCGCCTCCACCCCCAACCCCAACCCAGCATACAAATACTTCCCTCGCATCAGCACTTGACCCTCCCTCTACTACGACGACTGGCATTTCTCCGTTTGCTGCCAACGTCCCCAAGACGGAGACTCCACAACGCACGACATTCGATTTGAATGCCCTTTGGACTGCGCCGAAAACAGAGGTTCCTGCCGTCAAAGAAGCGGCTCCTCAACGCAGTGAGGACCAGAAGCACTTGTTCGTGGATCGTGAAATTCTAGGTCCAGAAGCCGATGATCAAGACTTTGACATGTTTTTGGAAAAGGATCAGGACGATAACGGTGGTGCAGCGGCAAACAATACTCCTGAAGCGCAGCAGGCCGTTTTCAATTCCTTCCCTCAAGTTTGGTCAGGCATGGTAAGATGGGTTGGATTTCGTTCTCGCAACGTTCGTTGAATGCTGACTCGCAATGTTCTATCAGATCAATATGCCCCTCGATTCCACCATCCCTCAGGAAACACGCGTAGTCGCCCGGCAGATAGGTGGCCGACCAATATCATTCGACTCGTTATTGTGGCGTACTCTGTTCCCAGCTGAACTCCTCAGAATAGACGGTCGAGTGCCAGTGGACAAGTCCTCTCAGTTCTTACTGCAGATGAGAATGAATTCCACGAAGGAACTGATCGGTGTCGCCTTCTCCCCTGGTTCTGAGGCCAGTGACGCCGGATTCAATATCCTGACAGACTTTTTGATTGCTAAGAGGTATGTTATATTTTGCATACAAACAGCTTTTTGAAGATCTCAGATTGATGTATTTAGCCGCCACGGCCTCGTTTTCCCATGGGGAAATCGACCAAAGGAACACCACCCAGGACGGGAGCTCTATATTATACCACTTCTGTCTAGCGATCCTCTCCCAGATTATATGGAACTCCTTGATGACCTTCGTCTGCCCAAAACCAGGAAATTAAATTTCCTAATTGGGATATGGGTTCTCAACAAGGGCAAACTTGCGCCACCACCAACGCCACCAGTTCCACATATTCTGGTCCCTGCTCCACCAATTAATATTCCCCTCCCCACCCCTCTAGCTCCCGTACTAGCTCCGCCACAACATGGACATATTGGACTTGGACATATCGCTCCTGCTACTTTAGCAGCAGAGGTGGCGTCGTTGACTCCAGAACAAATACAGCTGATGCTGCAAACTCTCGCATCCGCAGCACCACTGCCCGTCGCCAACGTTCCTCCGCAACCAAGTCATATCCCGCCTCCGCCTCCTCCGCCCCTTCTGGCTTCTGCCAACCTACCACAGCCCAATTGGTCTACTGCTCCCATCCCCGGTGGTTACCAGATGCCGCCTCCGCCGCCACCACCACCTCCGCCTCCGCCGTATCCGCCTCCCCAAAATACCCTCGCCAACCACCACCACCCGCAGCCCCCGCCGCGCAGTCCGTATACTTCCACAACTTACGACCGGAACGACTATGGACGAGATTATAGATCGGGATCGAATTATGATCGCGGGGACTGGGGTGGTGATCGTGGTTACCGTGGTAGGGGCCGGGGTCGCGGTCGGGGTCGCGGAAGAGATGGTGGTAGCCCTCTAAGACCTATCGATTCGGGGTGGCCTAGGAATCGCAGTCGCAGCGACGCTGGAGGTGGAGGTGGACCCTCTAGTCCAACTCAAGCCCGGTGGGGTGGAGAACCGTGGCATTGATTCTTACATTATGTTTGTAGCTTTATAAAAGGAGACAGTTATCATTATGGCTCTGTTTCGATGAACTTTCGTTTCCATAATAAACCATGCTGATTTCATTTCATCCAAATCAATCAACGTAACTAACTCATGTGCAATGGTTTCTGCTATAGCCATCATCCTACTGCTTTTTCAACACATTCGTGATTTGAATAAGCATATTCTCGATACGTTTTTGCCTCTGCTCCATACCATCCAAGCGTACAGTCCACTGCTTCGAGATCCCAGGCTGAGCCTCTTCTTCTTCCTCTATCTGTTGGGCAGTTTCGGGTTCTTCGGTTGATTGTGGTTGGTGTGGATGTTCTGACAACAACTCATCCAACGATCCCGGACTCAGCCCACTGTCCATATCCGGAAACCTTCTCTGACTGGTCGATTGTACTTGAGCGCCTTGTGATTCAGCTTGGGTTCTTCCGTTCATGGATTGCACTGACGACAGACGTCGATGTGCAGGACCGTAACTGATGACAGATGGACCGAAACTCGCGGCTTCTTCGGCTTCTTGAACGATCAATGGTTGATAAATCTGCGCTAATGGACTTGGACCCTCAGCGCCACGATTTACCATCGAATTTATCCGAATTCGTGGAATTGGCCTGGCCGAGGAGGGGGAGTAGTCCGGCTTCTTTTTAGGCGGACTGATGCCAAGAGGACTGGGGCTCGCAGGTCGATTAACAGACAAGGAAGATTCTGAGCGCCGAACGGGTGTCTGGTTTGGCGGGGGGTAGTTATCATCATCTTGCGTCTCCAGTGCACTTTCCTCGTATTCATCATCGAGTTCGAATATCTAGGAATACATGAAATCAGAGTCTGCAATTATGATAAATCCCTTACCGCATCAATATCGGCACCGTGTCCAGCCCAAGTTTCAAAAAAGGCTGCAATCACTAGCCGGTGAGGTCTCGATGAGATGAAGCGTGTATATGCGGAGCACTCACTCATTCTCTTAATGTGGCGAGGCAAGGTCTCAAAAAGTTTTTCCGCCACATGAGCCATCGTTTCATAGAAATCAGAGGTGCCACTCCTCTTCGATTGACGCTCGTACCATGCAATCAACAACAGAATGGGGAAACTTGTTGCTCTGAAAATATGAAATATCGTGAAACCTCGAGTGACAAAGTAGGGAAAGTCAAACCTGATCATGAAAACGTTGAGCTATACATTTAGAAGTATCAGCACATATTGATGTATACAACTGCAGGGATAAACCTTGTGGAACCAGCGGGGCGACAGAAAATGGCTCGCAGGTAACATGATAAGCAATGCGACAAGGTTGACGGGTGACTGATATGAGAATATTGGGTCCGCTTTGACGCTGTCGCAGATGAAGTTTCACAAAGTACCTCGTGACTAGACATTGACGAACATACCCTTCAATAGTTGAAACCGCTCTCCGAAACATTGCCTATAATGTCAGTTAGCATATCCTTTGTAGATACGGGTTACAAGAAAAGCAACCTCCGCAGCGGCATCCTCATTGATGGTGGAGAACGTGTGCGACAATATCTGCAAGTGTCTGGGTCAATATGATTGTCATTCAAATGGGTAAAAAAGGACATGCCGATACGAGGACTAATGACCATGTCGCAACTGGTCAGAATATCAGGGGAATAAATAATCATGGCATACCAGTTAGAAGTAATGTATTGCTTAGACAAGCATATGTGACCATCAAAATAGGTCCAAATACAGGATGAAACTTGGCTGGAATGTAGAGTATTTTAGCTAAAACACTGAATACGAGGAATAATCGTCATACTGGATTGATCAAACCCGCTGGCGTCGAGGCCAAACCAAAGGTCAAGCATCCACCATGCAATGGTACTAAACCACTGGTCAAAAGTGGTCGTAAAGACATTAGCGCAACATACCCTGCAGTATAACTACCATTCCAATAGAAATTCTACGCCGACGTGCTTGAGAATATGACTCACCCTGCGTCATTCCGACTTAGTCTAAAACCAATTATTAGGGGCAAAATGGAGGGGATTGTCTTTCTTACGTCCAAAGGGCATACAAAAATCCGCAGAAGCAAAATGCAGCGATAAACATGAGGATAACGAATTGCGTCATCATCGCGCGGAGTGAGAGGACCATGAGATTATTTTTCAAAGTCACAAAGGCTAACCTAATTCTAAATTCAGTCGACGAATTAGATCAAGCCTGAGAAACTCACCGAGGGAACATCAAGCAAGCTATCAATGCAAGACAATCCATGCCAGTGGTCCGAGCCCACAAACCTAGATAAAATGTGAAGATATTGCCAATCCAACAATTAGAACACCAACTGTCGTAGTATACTCCATAAACTCTTAGAATTGCATAAGGACAATATGCCGCAACTGCCGAAAAATCCGTAAGATGAGATGGTGAAATGATGGAAAATGTCAGACCGAAGGCCACATCAAATCCATTCTGTTGGAGAACATATACAAAAGCGTCAAATGGAATGTCTGAAGTATTTGATGAGCTTAGACACACCCATGTCCCTTTAAAGTAAACTGTTACATCAAGTTGTTAGCATGTTTCTAGAAAATAGACACGCACATCACCTTTGATACCATGTTCTTGCATCGTCGCAATCTTTTCGAGCGTGAAGCCCAAGGCATAAATCATGAACGCGACTTCGGCCATATTAAGAATATCCCGCTGATTTATTTCTATTGCTATAACAAAGAGGAGGAATAAAATCACGAAACTGATGGTGATAAGTACCGTTATGAGAAAGTTTGACAAAGCACTTACTTCGAGTATTCCAGAACGGCACGGATCGCTGGCACTTTAAGGCTACGTAAGGGGCATTAAGACTATGATAAAGATGTATTTTAGAAAAAAAATACAAACCGATAATGATCCAATAACGGTGCCTTGTGCGGGTCGTAGAAGTGCACTGGGGTTCGTTTGTACGTCTGCGGTCAAAATGTTGATTGGAGATTGTAGACGGGGTTATGTAATGGCTACTTGCATCGGAAAGAATAGAATGACTGCTATCGGCTTGGTAAACACATTTACCACTTTACCACCACCGGTCAGCATGAGATCAACAGGAAATCGAATGACTTGCCTCCAAATGGCATCGATGACTTTCTGGCATGGGGGAGCCTTGATGAAACCTTTCGCTTGACCGAGAATGGCCATTTCAATTGCGTTTCCAACTTTGTCCTCCAATCCACCTCGAACCACTTCTGCCCGGGCAACAAGTTCTGGATCGGCACCAGAGTAGACAGGCCAACTCGTCGTCAATGTGATAGTCAGATCCAAGACACTGTTTCCGTAATCTCGCAATGTCCGGATGGCCAGAATCTCACAAAGCTCAGCCCGGGACCGCGACAGTGTCCTCGAGGCTAAACCCTTGTCGCGAATAAAATGGACGCGATTTAAGAGATAGCAAAACACGACAGATTTATTCCCGCCTCGTTGGATAGCAGTGTATTTCTCCACAAGGGGATGAACCAGTGTATAAGTAAGATCGGGCGCCGTTAGCTAGAGAAGGGAAGTTAGGTGGTTAGGGGGGGGTTCAACTTCCTCAGAAAGCGCGAACTGACAGCCTCATAGGTTAAAGGTGTATCTGTTGATTTTACTATCAACTTTAATTCTACCTCAAGTCATCTGAACATTACATACCAATATAATGCTAGCAGGTTGTGTCCGAGAATCAGCCAAAGTATGCTGCTTATGGTGAACGAACCTACCGTAATGTCCTGAAGAAAAAGACATGGATCCAGAACGGTCTCCATGAGACAGAGAAATACATACAGATCTAATCATATGGATGAGCGGGAAGACGGTGGTGGCTTCGACATCTTGAGGATGAATCAAAGGCCGAAGCAAGGGTTGCAGTTCTCTCCGGGATGCAGACATGCCTGGATATTTCAAGCCCCTGCGGGAATGCTGCCTTATTTACCGGAAACAGCGACGAAACAAAGGAGCTGATGTTTCAAGCCGTCATGAGAGGAAACAGGCACTCACCAGCGCCTGAACGGTTCGGACTCCGCCACTCACGCGTTCGTCAAGCGTCGCGCTCCGGACGTCGCCCCCACTTGTCGTCGCAACGCCCAAAGGTCGTTCGCCTACGATGCAGACTTCCCCAAGACCAGTCGCCCAACCACCTCCAGTCAAAATATACAACGCCGTGTACTCTTCCGTGCAGGTAAATTCATATCTAAATCAGGACATTGATCCTCTTTGACGTAGTCGCGTCTCCTCCAGGTTTATGAATGTATGGTCAGAGGAATCGCCGTCATGCGAAGACGCGGAGATTCCTACGTAAACGCGACCCAGATCCTCAAAGTGGCTGGCGTTGACAAGGGACGTCGTACCAAAATTCTGGAGAAGGAGATTCTCCCTGGGAAGCATGAAATTGTACAAGGCGGTTATGGCAAGTACCAGGGAACTTGGTGCGTTTTTATTTGTGACATGTGAGGAGTGTTCATCTTACGTTGCTTGACAACAACAGGATACCCCTCGAGAAGGGACGAGATATTGCCCTACGGTATGGTGTCGCCCCCCTCCTGGCCCCATTGTTTGACTTCACTCCGCATACGGGCTCCCTTGCACTCATTCCTGGAGGTAATTCTGGCAGAACCACGTCACCACGCCCTATATCTGCATCATCATCGTATGGAAGCGTTGGAGTGCCAGCATCATACATACCTTCGCTACCCTCAACTCTTGCTCCACCACCCATCATGCCGGGTTCTGCACTTCGTCTTTTAAACCAAGGTCGCGCTCAAGGTCTCTTCACTCCCACCACTTCAGGTCTCGTTCTCACCCGATCGGGCAGCATCGCCTCCCCTGGTCCTCATTATTCAGGGGGATATTCTCAACCCACCTTCTCTGGCTCATCGTCTACGCCTCCACCTACCCAACAATCTCTCAAAAGAAATCGTTCCGAAGCCGATGCAGATATTTCAATCGCGACTGCAGGGCACTTCACTTCTGGTTTCTCCATTCAACCCTCATTACAACTAGGCTTGGAATCCGCTGCAGACATTCAAATGTCCGATGGTTCACGGCCGTCATCTGCTGGTGCCAAACTCAATGGAGAGGAAGGACCCTCGCCTGCTAAGCGACTGCGCAAGGAAACCTCCTCGCCCCAGCACATTTCTTGGCAATTACCTCCCCGAAATCAGTCTCAAAACGTCTCGACGGGCCACTCAACTGGAAGGCCAGACTCTCGGATGCGTGCTTCCACTCCTCAGTCATCTTCCAATACCATATCCAGGCCCGCTAGCTCAATGTCGGCCACTGTAAATGGGAAACAGGGTCAGGGATCGACCGATCTTGATGTGCACAATACACGTTTTGCCACCAAACCGTCCGTGCCTCGTGCTTTAGATCTTGCGGCTTCCCTCAAAGATATGCGGCGGGCCGCTATTTTAGCAGCAATATGTCAAAATGATGATCCTGTTCCCATACTCGATCTCCTGCGTTCAATGACCCCCGATAATCCGTCAGTGCCAGTTGACGTCGATCTTATTCTTGACGATCAAGGACATACTGCCCTTCACCTTGCAGCTAGTGTGGGGCGGCAGCACATCGTCGAATCACTGATTGCCAGTGGTGCCGACATTCATCGTGGAAATTATCTGGGTGAAACGCCTCTTATTCGTGCGTGCCTTGCTACAAACAATGCGGACCAACAGACCTTTCATATGCTCGTCGCCTATCTGAACCAGTCCATTCGAACCCTTGACACTTCGCGGAAATCTGTTATCCATCACGTGGTTTCTCTGGCTGGAGTTAAAGGCCGTGCCATTACAGCAAGATATTATTTGGATCAGATATTCCTGTGGATTGCAGAAAATCAAGGGGGGGATTTCCGATCCCTTGTGGATTTTCAGGACGAACATGGAGATACGGCTTTGAACATTGCGGCGAGAGTAGGCAATCGAAGTTTGGTGAGAACATTGTTGGATGTTGGAGCGAATAGGATATTACCCAACAAACTGGGCTTACGGCCAGGAGACTTCGGGGTTGAGACCGAGGTAAACTGATAGTCGATATAAGCAGATCCTCACTTACAATCTTATTGGTCAGGAACTGAGTGGAGGTCCCCGTGCGGAAGACATACTCGCATCATTGAGATCCGGACCTCCAGCTCCAGTACAGAAAAGCCAAGACGTGATTGCTGGTGGGTCAAAATTTTCCTTCACATGCAATAACTCACTCACATCTACGTCGTTCAGACATGACTTCAATGATTCAAGGACTTAGTTCCGACTTTGCACTTGAGATTAAGGCTAAGCAAGACTCGCTGGATGTCACACAAGCTCACCTCCGGGCTGCAACGCGTGAGCTTTCTGAGCAACGAAAACAAATTCAGGGCTGGCAGTCACGTTGTGGAGAGCTTGACCAAATTAACCAACGTATCCGGAACGTTGATAAGGCACTGAAGGACGAAGATCAGTTCGACTGGACCGGCCGAACGGATCTCAATGGACAGGATGCTCGTGATTCTGCTGGACCCGCCTTCCAGTGGCGTGGCCATCATTCCACCATGGGTGGGCCCATAGATATCTCGTTCAACGTTGACGTGGAGCCGCCTGTGCCTACGTCTGATTCGGTGGTTAGTTTGATACGGCTGAGAAGATTGAAGATGTGGCATGCACGGATGGAAGAGCTAATGGCTGCGCGACTGAAATCTTTGCAGGGTGCAAGTGCAGAGAAGGAATATCAGTGTAAAAAAATTGTTGCGCTTTGCACCGGTATTCCGATTGATAACGTCGAGGAGGTGAGAAATATCATAAATGGGATTCATTGTGTTTGCATTGATGATCTGTTGTAGATACTCGAGAACTTGGTGATTGCTGTTGAAAGTGAAGCGCAAATTGTCGATATTGGTCGTGTATCTGGTTTCATGCAGAAGGTGAGTAGTTTCTGTTACGACCTTTTATCGCTATTGAATAATTACAAGGTCCGCGATGGAATTATTTAAAATAATCTTCGGCATTTATGTTCTCTCTAACATTTTCTCCTCGCAATGTATTATGTCTCGCATCAATTTCATTGCTATAATCACACCCCAACGCCCTCCGGCGCAAAGAGCTGGAAATTACGATTATATGTCCCAGAAGCGAGCAGCTTACCATCGTTCGATAGATCAACAGACATTACTTTCCCCGCATCAGTCGTAAGCGTACGAAGAAGCTGCCAATCATCAGCGCTCCAGAGTTTCACGAGGCCATCGTATCCAGCACTGGCAAAGTACAATCCGGAACGATATGACCACTCATCAGCTGCGGTGGCGACATCCTTATCGTCACTACGATCCGGATCTGAATCTTTCATCGCGCTGTCCGTTGGAGTGCCACTAGACTGGGGTGGTGAACCTTTGCCGTGGCTATGAAAGAACTGCACGTCTGATACGTTTGAACGATGTGCTGGGATAGTGTAGAGAACTTTTAATGATCGCATGTCCCATATTCGAATGGTATCATCCCCGGAGCCAGTCGCAATCTGGTAACTGTCGGATGAACAAGTTAAGATATACTTGTGCACTCGTGACAAAGAACATTACGACGACGAACCCATTTGGTGAGAAGCTTATAGCAAAGATGGCTTGCACATGCCCGTCAAGGACCATGGCCGTTCTGCCGGTACGCAAATCCCAAACTCGACCGATGGCATCCAGTCCTCTGAGTAGCAATTCGAGAATAAGAATGTTAAAGTGTTTCAAAACTCACCCTGAGGCAACCAAAGCTCCATCATCCTGGAATTCCACAGAGTAGACCTGTTTTGAATGGCCTTCTTGGAGTAACAACTCCTTTGATGTCGCTACGTCCCACAGCCGCCATGAGGTGTCAAAGCTGGCACTTGCAACGTAGTTGCCTGACGGATGGAAAGCTACACGACACACACGGTCCTGATGCCCCTTAAGAACGGACAGTGGTGATTCACTATTGTATTGTTGACTGATATTAACACGTAGGGATTGTCGGAAAAAGTATACCTATTGAGAGACCATAGGTGGACATTCGTATCGCCGGCGCCGCTGGCTATATTCACTAGGTCTCCGTGTTGGGTAAGTGTTGCTTGTGGATGCCATGCAACGCCTCCAACACGGTCACCGTGTCCTAGAATAACGGTTAGAAGATCTAACTTGAGACAATCCGGAACAAACCTCGCAAAGAACGTAGTAATGTGCAGGAAGGCACATTCCAGAGCTTTACAGTTCCAGACCAACTGCCAGTAGCAAGAATCTGGCTATTTGGTGAGAACCGTACTTGCGATATTGGCCTCTCATCGCCAATTTGCGAGCCAAGATTAGCAAAAGTCTAGGTTGAAGGAATACAATAGTCAGATTGTCTCTTGATGATAGGAAAATGTCATACTTTCACAGCCGCAAAGACCTTTTTACGGATATCAATGATTCGACCAAGAGGCATCTTGCTGTCTAGTAGCTGCTGCGCAACTCGATGCTGAGCTCTGCACCCAGAAATCAAAAAACATCATAAGCACCCAAATTTTTTCCTAGTTACCAGATTCCAACCTGGGAAGAGAATACTCAGCTATTAGTCTGCGAGCCTCAAGTAACTCCAGTGACCCGGGCGAATAGAACTCTTCTCCCTAGATTATACGTCAGAGTAGAAGCTCCTGAATGCACCGCCGCATACCTCCTCCTCGCTTTCGTCTGAAGAATATTCATCATCCACCTGCATCGCATCATCACCCCGTGCTGCGTTTATTTGAGACAAGACATAGATTAAACGGTCTCTGCGGTCTGCAGCCTGTAAAAAAACGGGTGAGCTCCCACCAGAAGTAAAATAGCAATCAACAAACCCGCTCTCCAAACAGTGTTATTGGCTCTCCGATCTCACGCAGTCGTGCTTTTACGCGGTTGTCATCTGTCGGCACGGCCATGGACCTGGCTTTCTTCTTCCTTTCTAGTTCATCCAATATGACCTTATTTTCCATCCTTACTCGCTCTGAGTAATTCCCATCGTCCATGAGTGTTTCGTATGTGAGTTCGGCCATTATGAAGAGTCGAGGTTGTTTGGCTGCGACTTGCAAACCAAACAGCGATCAGTTGTAAAGTCACGTGCAACGATTGCAACCGTGCACGGTGACAGTTCCGTTTCCCATCGCTCTCGTGTGCTTCGAGTTCTCATTACCCCTCCAATCAGCTGGAGCGGCAGCCCAAAGATCTCGTTATCAAACTTCTCGTGGCTGTAATCGGTCATGCATGAACCTGCATCAGGTCCATCAAGCGGTGGCAATGGTTACCTGCCCCAGCATTTCCAACCTCTGCCGGTCTCAGAACGAAGTTCTGAATCTACCAGAAAGTCAAGAGGGGAAGACTATGTTTATTTCGAACGCAGCACCCAGGGATTCTCGTCCGACGCTGTCGCCCACTCAACAGCAGCTAAACTGAAGCTAGAATCGTATTACAAGGTGGCTGTAGACGCTGCGATAGAGCGGAATTCCCGGTGCGTAGTTCCCGATAGCTCACTTTCCTTCGTTTACCCGGATCGCATATACCATTCAGTCGCATTGAACTCGAACAGAAGCTGACACAAACCGTCACACCGGATGGGCAGGAACGCGAGATTCGCAAGTATCGCAGGCTGGAATCTCAGCATTTACGTTTACGGAGGACCAAAATACGTTTGTCGGATTTCCGTACCGTCAAAGTTATCGGAAAGGGTGCATTTGGAGAAGTTAGGCTTGTACAGAAGATGGACACTGGGAAAGTGTACGCTATGAAATCGCTGCAGAAAGGAGAGATGTTGAAACGGGATCAGGCAAGTTTCCCTTACACCTTGGATTAACCAACCTTTCTTTGACGGTCATGAGGACATCAAGCTTGCTCACGTCCGTGCAGAGCGAGACGTTCTAGCAGAATCAACATCTCCCTGGGTCGTTCAACTCTTCTACTCCTTCCAAGACCCACTTTACCTCTATCTTATTATGGAGTTTCTTCCCGGAGGCGATCTCATGACGATGCTAATGAAGTATGATGTTTTCTCAGAGGATGTCACCAGATTCTACATGGCGGAGTGTATTCTCGCTATCGAGGCCGTCCACAACCTCGGATATATTCATCGGTGTGTATGCGCAATGTCCCCGCCTAGTCCGCCTATTGATCAGCATGCCCAGTGATATCAAGCCGGACAATGTCTTGATTGATAAAAACGGGCATCTGAAACTGTCGGATTTCGGGCTTTCTACGGGCCTTCACAAAGTGTCGGATGGGGAATATTACAAGCGTCTCCTCGAACAGGAAACAACGAAGGATTCTACTCGAAATAGCGTCCAAGTGAACCCGATCAATCTCACGATGAGCCGTGCTCAAATCGCCACTTGGAAAGCAAATCGCCGGAAACTCGTACGTGTTTTCTGTGTCAAAATGTTACACATTTTCATGATGTTTAAAGGCATACTCCACTGTCGGGACTCCAGATTACATTGCGCCTGAAGTATTTCTGATGAAGGGGTATGGTCAGGAATGTGACTGGTGGTCACTTGGCGCCATCATGTTCGAGTGTATTGTTGGATATGCTCCCTTTTGTTCTGAAAACCCAGGTGACACGTACAAGAAAATTATCGATTGGCCGAATTATTTGTTCTTTCCGGAGGAAGTTTTTATTAGCCGGGAAGGAGAATCTCTGATACGCAGGTACGCAATGTTTGATTCCATCGGATGCTCTCGACACAAACATGGATATCCAGTATGATGACATGGACGGACTCCCGCCTAAACGTGAATCAGATCAAATCACATCCATTCTTCTATGGCGCCGACTGGAATTCCCTTCGCCAAATAGAACCACCATTTGTTCCTCATTTGCAATCAATCACCGATACGTCATACTTCCCGACCGATGAATTTGGAAATGTTCCCGACCAACTGGATCAGGTAGAATCAGTCGGAGCAGAAAAGGATCTCGCATTCTTATTGCAAGTCTTTACCCGTAGAAAATTTCTCCCCGAGCTCACGACTGCCTTCCTAGCTTCACATTCAAGCGAGGTGGCCAGGCCCCGTGATACGTTGTACTCTTGCTACCCGGAACCAACTCTCAATTGTACTCTTATACACATGCATGAGAATAAGGACAGCTGGAATGTCATTCGAACCGCAAACGACAATGCAGTAACCAGGCCATTTCTTAGTATTTTGCCAACACTGCTGAACTGCAGCACATATTATCATAGCACACCTAATACACAGGGGTCGTTGCGCTACGGATGCCCTCTTAATACCTACCTGATCCATAAGCCAAAAAAACAGAACAGAATACCCTAAAAAAACTATGAAGTTTTAGTTCTTGGTTCTAGGATTTCTGAACCGGGACTGAACCTGAGAGAAGGTTTGGAGTACTAGATAAGGGCCATTTGCAATGGCACTTGTCTCAGGTAAAAAAAAGGTTTCACTATGATAATGTTACAATTGAATTCATGATAGTTTCAAAGTTACTTGAGCTAGAGGGCCATTGCTTTGCACCGCATATCCAAGTCCCACCCAAAAATAAATTGTACTGCAAGACTTTAACTTAGGCTGTGAATGTCAGGGCAAAAAGGCCCAAAATCCACATTTCACATAGTTTTCAAGTCACGATGATGTGAATTTCAAATTGCTTTATTATTAGAGCCTGTTCGGTTGCCCGTTAACCCAAATGTAGTGATAACGTTAGAACGGTCGCGCTCGGGTCTTTCCGATTCTGAGTTTCAATATAAACTCAGTATGCAATCTAAATTAGGAAGTAGTGATCGATATGCTTCCCGACCACACACTTCATCAAATCCTCGTCAAAACCCGCCATGATAGGGCTCAAGTACGCCACCGTGTCATCGCCGTAGTCATCCTCCTTTTGACATCACTTTCACATTGCCTGGAATCATTCCACCTTCGTCAGCCTTTCCACACATCTGCCCTCACTGGTCGAGCTTGGGTTCGTGAGCTACTCCATGGCCATCCTGGCCGCATTCGTATTTCACTTGGCGTGAGCAAAGAAGTCTTCTGCAAGCTGATACTCACCGTGCGGCAGATGGGCATGTCAGATTCACGACATGTCACATTAGAAGAACAGTTGGCTATCTTTATGCACGGTTGCGTCACAGGGTTGACAATAAGACACCTTGCTGAGCGTTTCCAACAGTCCAATGACACCATTTCAGTGTAAGCACATGGCACGATAAGTCCCTATTCAATCTGACGATCCAAACAGGTACTTCAGAGGATTTGTTGTTTTCTTTTCGCAGGCTCCTTTCTACACCACCCTTGTATGCCAGCCCATAGTGGCTGATCCCTGCCCTCCGAGGATCTTGTTGAACAAGTTATATTATCCCTTTTTCAAAGGAGCCATCGGTGCAATCGATGGGAGCCACATTGAGGTTGCGCCGCCTGCGAATATCTGTGGCCTATTTCGGAATCGCAAGGGTTTCATATCTCAGAACGCACTCTTCACTTCATCATTTGACTTGCAGTTCACCTATGTCCTTGCTGGCTGGGAAGGGAGCGCGAGTGATGCTCGTGTGTATGAAGATGCAAAATGCAAGACGCTCAGGATTCCTGAATCCAAATATCTACTCGCTGATAATGGATACCCCCTTCTTTACCATGAATTGTTGACACCCTATCGCGGAGTTTGTTATCACCTTCAAGAGTGGGGTCGGAGCAACAAATTGTGAGTTTTTTCTTGTATTTTATGCACACAACCGACGAAATCTCAGACCACGAACAAGAGAAGAGCTTTTCAACCGTCGGCATGCAAGTCTCCGCAACGTCATAGAATGCATCTTTGGCATTCTGAAACGCCGCTTCCGCATCTTGCGCTCAGCATCTGAGTATGACTTAAAAACACAAGTTCGCCTACCTCGCGCACTCGCAGCAATTCACAATTTCATTCGGCAATACGACTTGGACAGTGGTGACAACAGGGATTGGAACTACGATGGTGACGACTCATCGGCAGGGCCCGTTGCAACCCCTTTGGGTGATCAGGACAACGAAGTCGATGAAAGAGCAAAAATTTGGCGGGATGAAATCGCTGAAAGGATGTGGCTTGATTACCAGCAATACCTTCAAGAGCGGGGAGATACCAGCAGTACAGATGATGAAGACGGTGATTTTTCTAGTGAAGAGTCAGACGGAGAGGATACGGAGGCAATGGAAGTCGCCGTGGAGTAGGTTTTTCTTTTCTTTCCATTACCCCTACGGCCTGTATTTTTTTTCTGGTGATATATTCATGCTTGCGGTCTTATTACCCACTGCCCATGTGCAAAGGGGATATTGATTCAGGAAACAGTACAACAATTGTGACGGCAAAATACAACACACAACAACTAAAAAAAAAATCCGCGCACCCTGCCCTAACTCCCATAAGAACTCCCTTCACCCAATATATTCTTCACCCATTGTAGATGTGTTTGCTCATTCCTGATCGCAAGGTATAGATTTGCAAGGTTGGGTTTGTCCCCGAAGACGCTGATGAGCGCGAGTTGGTCGTCCACATCGAGATTGCTCTGTGTCAACGCCGCGACTGCATCAGCACTACGCTTTGTCAGAGAGTCCGTCACTAGGACTTCTTGTGGTAGGAAGCTTTGTTTGAGGGAGTCCGTGAGGTTTTCTATTGCATTGCTGATGACGGCAGATGTTGAAACCTTTGAGCGGGTGGAGGTGGAGCTCAGGGAGCGGATGGATTTTCTATCAGAAGACGATGATGCTGCATCCCGGACAGCTGAAAATTTGCGCTTGCCAGTGCTAGATGTGGAGGGTGGAGTTGGGAGAGGCAGGGTGGCGTCTTCACCATCAGGGCCGGTGACGACAACACTGGCTATTTCATCGAGGACTTCATCATCATCCCCAAAACCATCATCAGCAAACTCGCCCCTTGCTGTTGAAGGTATGAGCGCCTCGAGTTTGTGGAGCCATGGCCAGCCAGAGGTCCAGAACGGCTTCATGAGAGAATGATTAGAGCCCTAGACAATGGTTTTCTGAGTGGATTAAATTGGAATTGAAATTAATATACCATACCTTTGCTGCAACAAAGGCTTCCCATGCTGTTGTTTCAGCAGGTGTTATGGCATTCACACCCTTCTCGTCATCCCAAGAGAACCCAGAGAGAGACTTGTAGTTTTGAATGGCATTGTATGTCGCTTTGAGCTGTATTGATCCTATTGGTTGAGTACACTGTAGTCTTGGGGAGATCTAAGAATGCTCACGCCTGTGTATTTTGTCTTGCACCTCTTGGCAGTTTTTTCAAGGCCTGATCTCCGGTGTTGAATCAGAGTCTCCAAGTCAGCAGCTTTCTTGAAGGTGGCCATCTTGAAGTTGCTGGCATCGCCAGCCTCACTTTGATGAGCAACAAGGAAGTTGAGGAGGGCCTCGGTTTCTTCGTCATTCCAGACTGCTCGATCCACACCCTTCTTCTTCTCCTCCTCCTCCCTCTCCTTGCCCTTCCCTTTTTTTTTGGTTGACATGACAAAGTATTGGCTGAGGAGGGTGACAAGCTGGACAATGACAGCCCGGATGCGATGTCTGTGACGAGCAACGTTCGCTGAATGTGTAGGATCCATCTTATCGATATCTTATGATGGTTGTCTATATTGAAACTCAGAAGCTTCACCGCTCGGGAAGACCCGAGCGCGACCGTTCTAACATTTCACTACATTTGGGTTAACGGGCAACCGAACAGGCTCTTACTGTGATCAAAAGTAGGGAAGTATATTTCAAAGATAAAAAACTGGTGAAAATTGACAAGGGTCTATTATGGTGAAATTTACATCAAAAGGATAAAAACCTTTATTGACAATGTTGCACCCACACTCACCCCCTTCCCAGTTACAGGCACACACTGTACCTGTTTCACTCTGTGTATTGCAGATACTCATCCCAGAACTCTTTTAGTACACTTAATCCCTTTCTTTTGCCAAACCCCTTTCTTCTTCCTTTGTTATGAGATTGTCTTTATCTTCCTTTCAGAACCCTTTCTGGCTATGTTCTCATGTGGTTTCTTGTGCTCCCTTTCTCTCAATTCCTTTTAGAGTATGTTTCCTTTCTTTCCACTACATCTTGATTCATTCCAATCTCTGATTGTCATCATATAAAGGAGATGTGTAGATTACGCTTAAAGCCAGCAGACAAACTCATTGTTACTAGTGTTGCTGAAGTCCGGTGATAGGCACTCACCCACGCTGACCACCGAATCAGCGAATCGAGCAGGTTCTAGCTATCCTTCAAAATGAGTCCGACATCTTGCGACTTCACGATAGCTTGTGACCACTTGTGCGACCTCTCGATCATATCGTGAACATCTCCGACGAAGTCGTGGACCAAGAAAGAAAACCTTCGAATCGGATTGAGTACCAGACTCTTGCATAATCATTCACCTTTCATACAGCAATGCCCCATTTCATCTTAGATAGACTAACTCATTTGGAACACTTATTCCCTTTCTTCCACCAGACTCCTTTGTTCTTCCTTTGTTACAAGACTATCTTCATCCTCCTTTTAGGACTGTTTTTGGCTACATTTTCATGTGATTCATACATTTTCCTTTCTTTCGACCCCTATTAGAGTAAAGTTTCTTTCCTTCCACGACTTTTTACTTCTCCTCTGATCTCCGACCGTCGACATATAAAATAGCTATGTAGATTACGCTTAATCACAAGAGAGAGCATGTTGTTCCCCCCTTCCTATTTCATTATCTCCCTCGAAAATCATCACGACATTACTTGCTTCAAGCTCAACTATCGCCGACTTTAGTTCAATACCTCGACCTTTTATTGTTGTTGTGACTTTAATCGCTAAGTCACACTGTCGATCGCAGTCATCACGATACTTGTAGAAGCTAAATCCTTCACTTACTCATAATCGTACCAGTTGTAGAGTGTTGTTGTTTAGTGCACAGCACCACGACTAGCGTATCACCAGTTTGGTCTGGTTTTCAGCATTTTTGGCTGAACTGAAAACCGGACCCTCGGTTCAGTTCAGCCCTTCTGCTGAACTGGAACTGGGACCATGTGGGACTGTTCCATGCAGTTCGGTCTGCATCTGGATGTGGTTTGGACCGCGAACCGTCCTCGGCCACCCTCAAATTTCCTCACAAGCCACAGCGCCACATCAATTGATGTGGGCCTGGGGTTGTGAGGAGTTGGGATGGGTGGGGAGGATGGGGGGACCTTTGTTCTGCCATGTCACTGCCATTGCTGCAGCTGCAGCGGCCACCACTGCCGTTGGTGCTGCATCACTGCCGGCGCCGTTGTTGCTACTGCTGCCGTTGCTGCTGCTGCTGCTGCTGCTGCTGCCATCACTGTAGCTGCTGCTGTCACTGCTGTTGATGATGCTGCTGCTGCTGCTGTTGTCAATGATGCTGCTGCTGCTGCCGTAGCTGCTGCAGTTGTTGCTGCTGCCATTTTTGTTGCAGCCGTGGTTGCAGCCACTGTTGCTCTGGTTGCCGTGGGGCTGCTGCCACGTTCATGCTCACAGGCATCATGGAGCTGTGGGTAAGTTAGATAAATAAATGAGATATAAGAAACAACGTATCTTAGCAGTGGGGGTGGACATAGGCAAATGCACGGATTGGGTGGATCAGCATGGATCACGGATACGGATCGCCTCGGATATGGGTCCGGATCAAGATTTCCCGATCCGTGCACCCGTGTATCCGTAACCGGTCCCTATTTGGGTAGTGTCATGGTACCCGCATCACACATCAACATCACCAACCACGGCCACAACCACAGCCATGGTGACAACAACAACGAGAATGACAACAACAACAATGGACAATGGTGGGACATGGGGAGAAGGGCAGTGGGGGGGCAGTGCACCCACCTCCTGTTGCAATAGGTATGTTTTTGTTTTTGTTTTTTTTCTTAGCTACTAATTACACAAATGACGACGACGGCAGTACCAACAACACAAATACCACACACCCGACGAGGACGACAGGCAGCGAAGACGAGGGTGACAACGGCGGCCACTACAACGACAACGACAACCTACATCCCTCCAAATAGGATGACAACAACAACAACAACAACAACAACGACCACCACGACCACCACAGTGACCACGACCATGACCACTAGCACGACCACTAGCACGACCATGACCATGACCACGACCGTGACCGCAATGAAGGCCACAGCCATCCCACCACCAACATACCTCGAGGATGCGCACCGTCACGTCAATCGACGTTGGCGCTGCAACCGCGAGGTAACCGGGAGGATGGTGGTGTGCCCACCACCTGGTCACGGCCAACCCACCCCCCGCATCGCATTCGCATTGAGACCGGAACAACGGGGAGCCCAAATACGTCACCTCGCCGCCTTTTGCCCCAAACCCCACCCCCACTTGGTCAACACCCACGGCACCCGTTTCCCGTCCATTTTCGAGCACCCCCAACTCACTTGCACACCACCACAATGACCAGCCATCACCGCTGCCTCGGCCACCACACAGCCGACCTCCCATTGCACCACGACACATCTGCATTGTGCCCCGAGCACGGTGCAGACCTGTCCTTGGCCTCAGTTACCTCGCGCGAGCATGCCGCAATGTCAATTGACGTTGGTGTGGCGAACACGAGGTAAATACCGTATCATATCCGTATCCGTGGCTCGGGTACGGATATTGACGGATACGGATACGAATACCAAATTTGGCACCTGTGGATGATCCGTGCAGTTGCCTAGGTGGATGCACCACTCCCCGCTGTGTCCTGTTCTCGCTACCATCCCTGGTTCCCATTGTGGGCATGGTGTGGGTGTGAGCATGTTGTTGGTGGTGTTGGCATGGGCATGGGCAGGTGTGGGTGCAGGTGTGGGTGTGGGCGTTGATGGTGCTGCCGCTGCTGCTGGCTGTCCTCATCGTGCTTCTCTGCGTAAGAAAATGTCAGTAAAGTAAATATTATTGGATTACTTACTGTTTTTGCTTGTGAGTGTTGCTGTTCTTGTTGTTAAGTCGATGTTTCGCGTCTATGTTTAAGATCACATGATCTACATTCCCGCATTTTCCTACACAAAAATTAACACAAAAATTAATTATTTCAGTATCTACACAGAATAAGTTGATGGTTTGGTCCCGGTTCCAAGCCGTTCAGAAAATTCGGAAGGGCCTGGAACCCGGAACTGGACCTGTGGTTCAGTTCAGCCAAAGTGCTGAACTTAGACTGAACTTAGGGTTCGGTTCGGGGTTTGAACTGGGTTTGGTTTGGTTCCGAACTGGACTATGGCAACACTAGCACATTGAGCACATCATCTAGTGAAGTTAACCAGAAAGGATGTACCATTTGAGTTTGGTCTTGATCAGATCACAGCCCAAAACGACCTCCAAAAAGTGGTTCTCGACTCTCCCAACCTTCGAGCGATTGACTATACATCGGAGGCCCCAGTCATTCTTGCCGTTGACATGTCGTATATTGCTGTAGGGTTTTATCTCTGTCAATGCACCCCAGAAGACAGGCGAACGCGATATTACAATCGGTTCAGCTCTATTATGCTCAACGATCGTGAAACATGATTTTCCCAGCTGAAGCTGGAGATATACAGTCTCTTCCGTGCCCTAAGAGCACTCCGACTTTATATAGTCAGTGTTTGCAATCTTGTAGTCGAAGTCAATGCGCGCTACATAAAGGGCATGCTCAACAATCCGGACATCGTGCCCAGTGCTAGTATAAATCGCTGGATAGTAGCGATTTTAACATTCCATTTCACACTTGTACATGTTGCAGGATCTAGCCATGGACCTGATGGGTTGTCGCATTGACCGCCTCAGCATGGCGATTCTCCACAACAGGACGACGAGAACGAATTTGACGACTGGATTGATTGACTATATGGATTCATGCATCACATCAACACCGGTAACCGCGCTGTGTCTTCACAGCGCTCAACAATATTGACACTCCTCTGCGACGATGACTCAACACGAGATGAACCAGGAGAAGAAAGTGAATCGTATGACATAGTGCCGTGATCGCTAGCCGCTAAAACCCATGACAATCGCCTCATGTCCATTCAAGAGTGGTTGACAAACCTTGTGCAACCGTCATGTTTAACTGATGCCAAGTATGTTCATCAAGTACTCTGCTGAATTCTTCATTGACAAGGATTGCCTATGGAGAAAGGACCCTCAAGGAGCTCACAAGCTTGTTGTGGCCCCCGAGACTCGCCTACAAATCATGAAGGGCTGTCACGACGACTTAGGCCACAAAGGTCTGTATGCGACAGTTTACCCGGTTGGTGATCCGTCAACTACACGACGTGACCTATCATGTGACAAACGCATGGATTCCAAATCAGTTTACCTCATACTTCGTGCAACTTAAAATTGGCCAGCGACACAGTGCAAAAAAAAAAAAAAGGGAAAAAGAAAAAAAAAAAAAAAAGACTAAAGTACAAGTACTATAGCCATTTGCTCAAACGGTCGTGCTCCTCCTCGAGGGTCTCTATGAATCGCTGGTACATCATCGCCTTCAAACGCATTCATGCAAGCTCTTCTTTGAGTGATGACAGCTTGGCCTCAATCTCCTCGTGATGCCTCTGTTTCACCTTTCCCTTACCCTTCAATGAATGCAGTGCGGGTTTCAACGACAAGCTTTGACCACTAGGAGGTTGCTCTCCAATCCAGGCCATGCCTAAAAGAAAAACGAATATCTTGGTCAGAAGACAATCAAAGAAATAGACGAACAACTGACCTTTCGAGGGATTGGACTCCTTTGACCTGCCGACCTTCACGTGTTTTGCTCGCGATCTCACCCCTAGTCTGCCGACCCCATCCCAGAAACAGCCCTTCTGATCATCAAGGCATTTGCAACATTTCGCATCGAACTCGCCGTACTCGCATGGTGGGTTCGTTTTGAACGCTTTGCAGTGATCGCACTGAGAATCCGAGTTAGCGACACGACACAAGAGGAATTATGATGACTTACTTTACCATGAACAGTGAGAAGCCCGATGGGCTCATCATCATCACTGTCGTGTTCCTTTCGCTTGTTATTTGGTTTCCTATCTGATGAGTCATCCTCATCTTTGCCATCCTCCTTGTCGACCAGATTCATGAGCGCATTGAGAACCTGCTTGAGTTGTTTCACGTTGATTTGCTTTGTTTCAAACTCGCGATAGATGTTTACTTGGTCGAGCTTTATCTTCTTGACTCAATCAGCCTTGACCCGTGCCTTGAAGGCCAATGCCTCCTCAAAGAGACACCACTGATCTGCCTCGCGATGAAGTTGTTCCATCTCTTCCGCTGTAGAGAGGGCAGCCTTTGTAGGTGTGGAATCTCAGTGTTTTTGCAAGTCTTGTTGATGGGGTAAAAACCCAAGAATCTCTTCTTGTTTGTAACTATGGACATAAGCCACTGTATAGGTACTATATAGTATCTACAATGAGAAACAAGGGGGAGAACTGGGAGAGGTGATTGGAAAGTGAGAAGAGTGAACTGAATGAATGTAGAATGAAGGAAAATGAGGGAATATGTGCCCAGGGAGATACCAGTCTCTACATCTCCAGGGAACTATAATAATGACTGCCCTCAGTCATAAACACGAAGATGATGAAGAAATAAAAGAAAAGGGTGGGAACAAGAGTGGGAGGGTAAAATACTCAAATATCAAACTAAACAAAACCTCAATAGTCATCCAAGACATAAATCTCCAGCATCTCCAATCGATGGGCCAGCTTAGCCACTGTCTGCTCGATAGCATGCAAGGTAATCGGGGTTTCATTGTTGGCAGCAAGGAACTGGGTAGACACGGTGATACGCACTCATACGCGCTGACTACCGAATCGACGAATCAGACAGATTTATACTATCCTTCAAAAACAAGTCCGACATCTTGCGACTTCGCGATGGCTCGTGACAACTAGTATGACTTCTCGATCGTATCGCGATCATCTCCAATGACATCGTGTACCAAGATAGAGAAACCCCCGAATTGGATTGAGCCCCGGACCCTCGCATAATAGTTCGCCTTTCATAACAGTAACACCCCTTTTCATCTTAGATACGCTAACTCGTTTAGAATACCTATTCCCTTTCTTCCATCCAACTCCTTTGTTCTTCCTTTGTTACAGGATCATCCTCATCGTCCTTTCACCACCTCTTTTGGCTGCGTTTACATGTGATTGATACGCAGTCCTTTCTTTCGACCCCTATTAGACTAGGTTTCTTTCTTTACACGACTTTCTCACTTGGTCTCCGATCTCCGACCGTCTTCGTATAAAATAGCTGTTAGATTACACGTAGAAAAGCGAACTAAAGTGCATTGTTCCCATCTCCCCACTCAATTATACCTTTTGAACTCCAATACAACTTTACTTTCCTCACATTCGACCATCCCTGACCATAGTTCTTTAAGTCGATCTTCTTTAGTCGCCGCGACTTTAATCGCCAAGGTCACACTATCGATCGCGATTGTCACGAGACTCGTAGAAGTTATTCCACTTCACTTACTTGCAATCTGACCAGTCGAAGAGTGTTGTTAGTGCACAGCACCTCGATTAGCGTATCATTTTGGAGCCCACCGTGAGGGGGTGATTTCTCATTCTGAAAAATAGCTTCTACACCTTCTCCCTTCTCTTCGCCATTAACATCCCTCTCATCCTCAGATTCTTCACCACCATCACCAATCACCACAGGACCCCTACCAATGCCTGCGACCCACCGATATCATCTCCGATCTAGGCCTCGAGACCTTTCACCCATAGCTACCCAAAGACCACCAAGCAGTCCATCGTCGCCCCCGTCCCCCTCATCGTTGACCGAAGATTCACCATCTACAACATCTACCAATCATCGTACACTCGACCAAGAACTTCGAACAGCCCTCCGATGAACCAATTCCTCAGACAACATCAATTCCGATTGCAGCCTCTCACGTTTCTTTACCCATCGCCCACATAATTGTTCCGTCTCTAACTCATCGACAACTACCTCCGACCTATCTGAAACAGTATCTACGATGGGCGCAGCACCACGTACGACTCCTATAATGCTGGCTCGCGGACATGCAACCGCTCCGACATTTTCCCCCTCTCAGCCGAGAGAACTCCAGCGATACTTCAACGATCTTGAACATTTATTCACCAGCTGCGCGATCGGTGATGACGAAGAAAAGAAGAAATTCGAAGACATTACCTCGACATCGACTCGTCCGACCTATGGGGAGAACTTACAGAAAGCGGTGTAGGTCACTCATACAACGACTTCATGAAGGCAGTTATAAAGCTCTATCCTGGTGCTGAAGACGAAAGAAAGTGGTCGATCGCTGATATGGACAAACTTATCGGCGAACAGTTGCGACTTGGCATCCGCGACTTGACAGAGCTTGGCACGTATTTCCGAAATTTCTACAACGTCACGTCTTTCCTTCGCAAGAAAGGTCGCATCTCCGACGCCGAAATTAGTCGCGCCTTCATCAGAGGCTTTCAAGAGCCGTTATGGCGGTCTATCAAGCATTGTTTAGAGCTCAAATATCCTGATCACTTCCCTGATGATCCTTACCCCCTCCTCGATATACATGCCGCTGCGCAGTACGTCCTTCATGGAAGTTCGCCCACGTTATATGTTGTTGCGACTGCGTCGCCGACTATCGAGAGTACAAGTGTGCAACTGACAGTAAAAACCGAGGACTTTGCACAGATTATGGATAGGTTCGCAATGACCCTCATCAAAGTGCTCGCGCACCCCAACCACGACCAACAGCATACCGTTAATGCAATTCCAGCCTGTGCGCATAGTGTTTAACACGGGTCTGGGTCAACCCGGTGACCCGCCGGTTCGGTTCCAGCCGGTCCGGGTACCGGGTTGCCATTTTGGCTACCCGCATGACACTGTGACCCGAACCGGCGGGTCACCGGGGATTTGCCGACGTGTTCGTGCTCCGCAACAGCCGTCAAGGAGTTGGTCAACGCTCAGCACCTGGCTTCGTTTTACCTCCCTCAAACTTTGCTTCTGGCCCTGCCATACCCAGAAGACCCCTATGGGCCGCAATCGATCGGGCCAACTGAAACAGGTACGTCCACATTGGTTTCTTTTTTTCTTTTTCCGCTCATTCAGTTCATCTCAGCTATGTGGCCGGCGGCTGTCCGACTCAAAAAACTCGTCCATCGTCTCTTGGATACGTTCCCTCAACTTTCCCCCTCATCCACCAATGACCCAGTCGACCTCTGCGAAGTCTGTCTCCTCAGGCAAATCTGCCCCCGCCAAGAAGCCGTCTGCCAAAGCAAAAAGCAAAACCTCCAGTAACACATCCTCTCAGGTTTCCACCAAGTCCACCGAGCCCCACTACATAGAATCCGATGATGATGCCACTTCAGTGACCTCCGAAGTCTGTAGCACTATTGACTATGAAAAAGAATTAGGTACATCTAGCTACGTGTTTTGGGGACCAGCAGGCTTGCTAACCTGTTGAACAGATCTGGCCAAGAAGACGTGGTGCTCCCCTATCTACTCGTTCTTCAAGGACAACATTACCATTGAGTGGCTCGAAAACTGCCCATTCCACTTCTTTCCATGTGCAGCTTGCAATTGCAAGACGACTCTTGGCGGCGTTCAGCGCTACCTTGACAAGGGAGATAAGCATTCCACTGCCAACCTCATGAAGCACGCCCGGCGCTGCTTTGGCGAAGACGCTGTCAAGGCCGCCGCGGATGGCAATACCAAGGATCAGAATAAGTCCGTCTTCGATGCTTTTGCTCGCAAAGGCCAAGAGCCTGTCACATTCTCTCATCATTCCCTCATGAACACTGAAGCACGGCATGTCCTTTCTCTTTTTATTTTGTCTACCAAAACTAATTGAATCTACAGCGCCCGCATTGTCAAATGGGTTGCTGAAAACAACAGACCATCCTACATCGTCACCGATAAAGAATTCATCAAGTTGGTTACTGCCGGTCGCCCACATTTGTCCCTTCCGTCGCACACCACCATCAACTGCGATATCAATGTCGTTTTCCAGGCTTCTCGTGATTGCATCAAGAAACTCTTGACCGAACATCCTGGCCGCTTACACTTCGCAACGGATGTGTGGACATCCCCCAATCATCGCACGTTTGTAGCTTGGACAGTCCATCTGCAGCATAAAGGCGAGATGCTCACGTTTCTTCTTGATATGGTCGAAGTTCCCGAATCCCACACTGGCAAGACTCTGGCCAATGCGTTCCAGAAGATGGTCGTCAACTTCGGTGTGGAGCAGAAAGTCCTCAGCATGGTTGCCGACAACGCCTCTGCCAACGACACGCAAACCACTGCGTTCGCCGCTCTTGATAATTCTTTTGATGAGGAGGCGCGTGTCCGCTGCTTTAACCACACCATGCAGCTCACTGCTAAGACTCTTTTGAGTCCCTTCAAAGCAGCAGGTCGCAGTGGTGGTGATCAATCGAATGATGATGCAGAGGAACTGGATGTCGAGAACGAGGATGAAGAGGACGAAGAGGATGAAGAGGATGGAGCAGATGGAGCGGACGGAGAGCAGGAGGATGACGTTGATGTTGACGACATTGATGACAGCCACGATGAGCTCACTGAGCTGGCCGAAGATGAACGGGAAGCCGTGATCGCTGAAACCACTGATGTCCGCGAGGTTGTCGTCAAGATCCGCCGCCTGTCATTTGCCATCATCCACTCATCCACGATTTTGTTGCCCATCTGGTTCAAATACTGTGTAGTCCACAGGCTCAAGCACCGAAAAATCCCTCGTGATGTCCTCACACGTTGGAACTCCACCTACGACATGTTACGCTTCGTGCAACAGTATCGGGCCATTGTTGACGCCATCACTGCTGACAAGACGCTTAAGCTAAGGCAGTACGAGTTGGACAATGACGAATGGGTGGTGGTGGATCAACTTGTTGCAGTCCTCAAACAATTCAAGCATGCAACTCTATTCTTTTCAAAGGACACCGCTAGCATGGCTGCCGTCATCCCAGCAATGGATCGGCTCACAGAAGGCCTGGATCCCCAAACGAAGACTGGGTACCACCCCGGCATTGTCGCTGCTTTGAAGCTCGTGCGAAAGAAGATGAATCGATACTACTTGCTTACAGATTCTTCTGCAGTTTATCGGATTGCAATGGTGCTCCACCCTGGCATGAAGTTAGAATATTTCCGTCAACACGCATGGGAGGCCGACTGGATTGAACAAGCAGAGGAACTTGTGCGCAATGAATATGATCTTAGGTACAAGAATGAGACTGGTACCAATCAAGGCACGGCTCCCACATCCAATGATTCGGCCTTCAACTTCAGCAATCTGTCTGTGCCTGCAGCATCTCGTGCTAGCAAGCTGGATGAGTATCTCCGATCTCCTGTTGAAAATGTCACTAACCCCCTCATGTGGTGGTGGAACAATCGCTTCGTCTATCCGAATTTATCCAGGATGGCCCTGGACTTCCTGAGTGTTCCTGGTGAGTCGGTGAAGGGTTTTTCGAGGTGATCTGTGCTAACAATGTACTGTAGCAACCTCGACAGCTGTCGAACGAGTTTTCTCCCAGGGAAGACAAATTCTCTCTTTCTCCCGAAATCAGCTCAGTGGTTCCAGCATTCGCGCCCACATGTGTCTTGGATCTTGGTTTCGCAACGGATTGATCACGGTCGAGAACATGATGGATGACATCAAGAGTGGCGGGAAGGAACTGAAGCGCAAGAGGGCTGAACAGGATGCCGAAAATGTTGAGATCACCGACAAGTAGATTACTTTTTGTTTTTGTTTTTGTGAACCCCCCCCCCCGAATGAATGAACCCGGCCAACCCGGGCATTAAACCTGTCATCACCGTTACCTGAACCCGTTTTAGACCGGGTTTGACCGGTCCAGGTCCGGGTTGGGCTTTTTAGACCCCCGGGTTACCTGTGTTAAACCTTACGTGCGCAAGAAGGGCCCCGAACCAATAGTGTCGACAAGAGCTGCAATTTTTGTGGCGAGTTAGGCCATTTCCTAAACAACTGCCGACATGTCGAAGAGTACATTGCAGATGGAAGAATCAGGCGAAACCACGAGGGACGACTCGTTCTTGGCACAGGAGCCTTCATACCCCGAGGGGCCGCCGGAATGAACCTTCGCAATCACATCGACAAATGGCATCGTCGCAATCCCAACCAGCGAGCCGCCATGCAGATTACCAGCAATGCGACAACTACCGGTCAACTTATGTACGAAATAAATGTCTCTCATCCGGCCGCGACATTCCATTTGACATCCGAAGATCGAATCGCTGTCCTCGAGCGAGAGCTTTTCGCATTGAGGAATAAAGAGGTCTTCGATGGTGTCCAAATTCTGAGACGCAAGAAGCCCTTCCCAACCCATGAAGAACGCCCGCCAGTCGCACCCCCGACCGAACAATCGTTTCCAGTCGCAGAACCCGAAGTACGGGCTCCTGTGCCAGCGAAAGAAACCGAGCCTCTGGTTCATCCGTTCGCCAAAGCCCGCGAACCCACGTATCTCCCTCCGCATGAGAGAAACTTTGCGGCCCTGCTGACGAAGGTAGCAAAAGACAGAGAGGCCGCATATCGCACGAAGGCACCGGTCCAGGATTCGAAAATCGCAGACGAGGTTTACGATCAATGGTTAAAGATGCCTTGTGTATTGCTCACAAAGGAACTTTTAGCACTTTCTCCAGAGGTTAGGCAAAAGACACGCGAAGAAATTACGCCCAAACGGGTGACGACGTCGAACACTCGCGATACGAATGTCGCAGCTATAAATGAAGATGACCCATTACCGTTTTGCAACGATTTTCTTTTCGATGACCTCGATCCTCGATCCGAACCTATCATCATAAGTGACCCGTACGAAACATATCTCAACACTCTTCATCCAGGAGATACGGATGAGTTTTGCATAGTCGCAAAAGAGTCGCACGCACTTTGCTCAATTTACATGACCGTCAACGACCGGGAAAAAGTCGAGAGCATCGTTGACCTGGGATCGCAGATTATCGCAATGTCGGAAACTATCTGCCACGATCTTGGTCTAGCATACGACCCAATGATAAGGCTCAATATGCAGTCCGCAAACAGCGAGATCGACCAGTCGTTGGGACTCTCGAGGAATGTACCTTGTCGCGTCGGAAACATAATGCTGTATCTTCAGATGCATGTCATCCGGTCTCCCGCCTATGACATTCTGCTTGGTCAACCCTTCGATGTCTTAACCGAGAGCGTCGTCAAGAACTACGCGAACGATTACGATATGCGACCTGAACTCTCGACAATGTGCAACGATTCCCACTGTCGCGAGAGGTCCGCCACATCATCAAGCCCCACTTACGAGGCAGAACCAGAAGGATTTTCGCAATTCGAGGAACTGATCGCGGATCAGGGAGAAGCTGCGTGCATTGTTTCTTATGACCCCAGTGCTGCTTCAGTCTCTATAGATGCATATACTTGTGTACCACCCCCCCATGCCGACTCAAGTTCTCCTTTGTCTAGACTAGCCCATGTTTATATTTCAGCCTGCGACTTTCCTGTAGTCCGTCTCAATATCATTCCAAAACCGTTTCCCACTATATGAACCAGTCCGATACCGCTTTGCAGAAGAAGTTTTCCATCGCCAACTTCACGTCAATTTTTCTATCTACGAAAAAGAAATACAAGCCCGTCGCGAAAAAGATTAGACCAGTTTTAGCGGAACTTCCGAATAAGTTTCGAATACATCGATGAATAGAAGGCGACCCACTAGTGAAGTTGCCACAGCTTAGCCCGAATCCCCCGCCCTTTATACCGACCGGTCGCTATACAATAGAACGACGCGACGCTCTCGATAAAGTGCATTCTGATAGTTTCCTTTGGCCATCCGAACGTGATTTGATGCACGACTTTATGTGTAAACAAAACGAAGGTTTCGCATGGAACGATTTAGAACGAGGATGTTTCCGCACTGATTTCTTTCCGCCAGTCGAGTTCCCAGTAATCCCTCACACGCCTTGGGTCGAAAAGAATATTTTGATACCCCCTGGCATCTACGAAGAAGTATGTCGTGTCATCCGAAAGAAGATCGAAGCAGGTGTATACGAGCCATTGAACTCATCCTACCGATCGCGATGGTTCATGGTCCTCAAAAAGGGAGGAAAATCGCTTCGATTAGTACATGGTCTTGAACCCCTGAACAAAGTTACGATCCAGCATTCTGGCGTCACGCCGATCCCCGAACATATCGCCAAACGTTTCGCTAATCGAGCATGCGGAGGGATGCTCGACCTGTATGTCGGATACAATGAACGATTGATCGCAGAGTCTTCGTGAGATCTGACAACTTTCCAAACACCTTTCGGAGCCTTGCGGCTAGTTACCCTACCGATGGGTTGGACAAATTCCATTCCAATATTCCACGACGACGTTACATTCATCTTGCAACCCGAGACTCCTGATGTTACAATTCCTTACATCAACGATGTCCCCATCAAAGGACCCGTGACTAGATATATTCATGATGTTGGATCGTACGAGACAATTCCCGAAAACAATGGCATTCGTCATTTCGTATGGGAGCATTTCCAGAATCTCAATCATGTCGTACAGCGAATGAAATACTGTGGAGGAACCTTTTCTGGTCTCAAGCTTTTTGTTTGCATTGAAGAAATAATCGTAGTCAGACATCGTTGCACCTACCATGGACGACTCCCCGAGACCTCGAAAGTCGAAGTGATAGAAAAGTGGGGACCATGCCAAACCTTATCCGACGTTCGCGCTTTTCTAGGAACAGTCGGATTGTGTCGAATCTTTATATGCAACTTCGCGCATCGAGCGCATCACCTAGTGAAGTTAACCCGAAAAGATGTGCCTTTCGAGTTCGGTCTTGATCAGATCGCAGCCCAAGACGACCTCCGAAAAGCGGTTCTCGACTCTCCCGCCCTTCGAGCGATTGACTATAAGTCGGAGGCACCAGTCATTCTTGCAGTCAACACGCCATATATTGCAGTACGGTTTTATCTCTGTCAATGCACCCCGGAAGACAGGCGAACACGATATTACAATCGGTTTGGCTCTATTACACTCAACGACCGCGAAACATGGTTTTCCCAGTTGAAGCTGGAGATATACGGTCTCTTCCGCGCCCTAAGAGCACTCCGACTTTATATAGTCGGTGTTTGCAATCTTGTAGTCGAAGTCGATGTGCGATTCATAAAAGGCATGCTCAACAATCCGGACATTGTGCCCAGTGCCAGTATAAATCGCTGGATAGTAGCGATCTTAACATTCCATTTCACACTCGTACATGTCGCAGGATCTAGCCATGGACCCGATGGGTTGTCGCGTCGACCGCCTCAGCACGGCGATTCTCCACAACAGGACGACGAGAGCGAATTCGACGACTGGATTGATCGACTATATGGATTCATGCATCATATCAACACCGGTAACCGCGCTGTGTCTTCGCAGCGCTCAACAATTTCGACACTCCTCTGCGATGACAACTCGACACCAGGAGAAGAAAGCGAATCGTACAATATAGTACCGCGATCGCTGGCCGCTAGAACCCATGACGATCGCCTCACGTCTGTTCGAGAGTGGTTGACGAACCTTGCACGACCATCGTGCTTAACTGACGCCAAGTACGCGATGTTCATCAAGTATTGCGCTGAATTCTTTGTCGATAAAGATCGCCTATGGAGGAAGGATCCTCAAGGGGCTCACAAGCTTGTCATGGCCCCCGCGACCAGTAGACCCAGTCGTTTTGGTTAACCCAATCACAGTTAGAGCTGCGATTGGTAGGTACACATAGCGCAGTTATTGCTGCGGGGGTAGGTTGACCCAAATGACAGCTCTTGCTGTGGAAATGTGTTGGGGTAGGTTGACCCAGGTACAGCTCTTCCTGGTAAATGGCTGCAGGGTAGGTCAACCTGCTATCAGCTCTGCCATGTAGTGGGTTAACCTGGAGCAGCTATTGCTGGATACATGGGTTAACCCAGGGCCAGCAGTTCTTGCAATGTAGGTTGACCTGGCTCCAGCTATTGCTGCAGGATCGGGTTACCCGGGTCACAGCTCTTGCTGCAGCACCAGGTTGACCAGGGTCCAGCTATTGCTGGAGCACTGGGTTGACCTGCATCCAGCCATTGCTGTGGGGTAGGTTGACCTGGCTCCAGGTATTGCTGCAGGATTGGGTTGACCAGGTCGCAGCTCTTGCTGCAGGGCC
>OY744469.1:2680766-2695766 GCA_963556145.1 Hygrocybe punicea | reverse complement strand
AACTGGGCCCTGCAGCAAGAGCTGCGACCTGGTCAACCCGATCCTGCAGCAATACCTGGAGCCAGGTCAACCTGGCACTGCAGCAAGAGCTGGGACCTGGTCAACCTGATCCTGCAGCAATAGCTGGACCCAGGTCAACCTACCCCACAGTAGGAGCTGGACCCAGGTCAACCCAGTGCTACAGCAATATCTGGACCTGGGTCAACCCGGTGCTGCAGAAATAGCTGCACACAGGTGAACTGGGCCCTGCAGCAAGAGCTGCGACCTGGTCAACCCAATCCTGCAGCAATAGCTGGAACCAGGTCAACCTACCCCGCAGCAATAGCTGCACGCAGGTCAACCGAGCGCTGCAGGAAGAGCTGTGACCTGGTCAACCTGATCCTGCAGCAATACCTGCAGCCAGGTCAACCCGGCGCTGCAGCAAGAGCTGCGACCTGGTCAACCCAATCCTGCAGCAATACCTGGAGCCAGGTCAACCTACCCCACAGCAATGGCTGGATGCAGGTCAACCCAGTGCTCCAGCAATAGCTGGACCCTGGTCAACCTGGTGCTGCAGCAAGAGCTGTGACCTGGGTAACCCGATCCTGCAACAATAGCTGGAGCCAGGTCAACCTACATTGCAAGAACTGCTGGCCCTGGGTTAACCCATGTATCCAGCAATAGCTGCTCCAGGTTAACCCACTACATGGCAGAGCTGTTAGCAGGTTGACCTACCCTGCAGCCATTTACCAGGAAGAGCTGTACCTGGGTCAACCTACCCCAACACATTTCCACAGCAAGAGCTGTCATTTGGGTCAACCTACCCCCGCAGCAATAACTGCACTATGTGTACCTACCAATCGCAGCTCTAACTGCGATTGGGTTAACCAAAACGACTGGGTCTATTGCCGCGACTTGCCTACGAATTATGAAAGACTGTCACGATGACTTAGGCCACAAAGGTCTGTATGCAACGCGATCGGCGATTTTAGAATGATTTTGGTGGCCGCATATGCAGGCCGACATCGCTTGGTTCATGAAAACGTGTTGCCTGTGCCAGCAACGTCAGGTTCGACAAGTACTCATCCCCCCAGTCGTAGCGACTCCAGCCCCCCTTTTCGCGAAAATTTACATTGATACCATGCATCTCCCCCCATCGCGATCATTTTGCTATATTGTCCAAGGTCAATGTTCGCTGTCACAGTACCCAGAATTTCGAATGTTGTGATCGGAAAATGCCAACGCGATTGGCAACTGGATCTTCGAAGATATTCTGTGCCGTTGGGGATCTCTTCACGAAATAGTAACAGACAATGGTACTGCCTTCGTCAAAGCTCTCGAGTTAGCCAAGCGATACAAAGTCTCTCACATTCGCATCAGTGGATACAACTCTCATGCAAACGGATTAGTCGAACGAATGCACTTTGACGTGCGACAGTCGCTTTTTAAAGCTGCAGATGGCGACCAAGCTCGTTGGTCTCAAGTCGCGCATTCCGTGTTTTGGGCAGAGCGTGTAACGGTCAGAAGACGAATGGGATGCTCCCCATATTTTACTGCGACAGGTTCACATCCCGTACTCCCCCTCGATATATTTGAAGCAACATATCTCCAACCACAACCTACCTCGATCCTATCAACCACCGATCTGATCGCGCGATGAGCGATCGCGTTACAAAAACGAGACTGCGATATGACGAAAATCTATTCGAAGGTCTACAAAGCTCGACGAGCAGCTGCGATTCGATTCGAGAAAGTCCATCTCAGAACGATTTGGAATTTCAATTTTAAAAAGGGCGATCTAGTCCTCATGCGAAATACTGCGATCGAGAAGGCACTCAACAGAAAAATGCGTCCCCGATACTTAGGACCGCTTATCGTTATATCCAGAAACTTCGGTGGAGCATATATCCTATGCGAATTAGATGGTTCAGTGTTACATCGCCCAGTGGCCGCGTTTAGAGTCATCCCTTACTTTGCCAGAAAAACGATTGAATTTCCGGATCGCCTACTCGATATCAACGCCAAACAACTTCACGACATGCAACAATCTGAGAACAGCAGTGAAGAAGAACCCGACTCAAACCGCGACGACTCTGACAGCAATACTGACAGCGAAGGCGATGATAACTACTAACAGGGCTTTCACTTTGTAGCAGTTATATGGTGATCATCCTCGCGATGATTGGCCCATATTCGGTGATGATGATACTTTGTTCGGAGCCATTTACTTTAATTTTTTCCTCATGTTCGTGTTATTGGCGACAGTTTTTTTACATGCGATATAGAAACGTTATACAACATAAACAAAAACAAAAACAAAAATTGCCTTGTGAAAGGAGGAGCTCTCGACGCTCCTATCGGCGATTCTACTTCGACCTGTTCTCCATCTCCCCTAGCATTAATTCCAATTCCAAGACGATCCTCCGATGAGCCTCAGCACGAACGTGAGCCCACGCGAGTTCCTCTTTCACGACCGATAATTCCCCTTCTCGAAATTCTCCATCAGTATCTTTGGCCTTCCCCTTGAAACTGCGTTTCACGATAGAGCTCTGGATTCGCGATGATGATGTGACCGATGGTCCGATGATTCCTAGGAAGTCCACTTCGGATGTCAGTACGGTGACATAAAAAATGTCGCGACACACGTTTAGGTTTCCTCGACTTCAGAAATTGTCGTCGACCCTTGCGAGTAGCCCCTTCCCAGTAACAACTTCGGTGGTCGCGAATGCATTTGGCACAGCGAAGCTCCGAATCATCGATATTGCATGCGATTTCCTGGCGGACACAGTTATCGCACCTCTGCAGGCGATCATCAAATGCGGACTAATGCTCGAAAACATCGCGCTTACCTTTCCTTTCACTGGAAGTAGTCCAAGCTTGTCAGCACTTCACATCCATTTGGAAGGCAGTGAAGGACTATCATCCGACATTGGAGACCCAGTAGTCGATTCGGTGAGCTGATCGATGAAATCATCGCCAGTTGCTTGCGAAGTGCTCGATGGTGCAGGAGACAACATGGTAGAAGACAACCAAGATCTGATAATCTATCCGATCGGTGATCCATCAAGTACGCGATGCAATCTATCATGTGACAAACGTGAGGATTCCAAATTCATTTCACACCATACTTCCTGCAACTCAAAATCGGCCAGTGACAGTGCGAAAAGGAAATGAAAATTAAAAATTAAAAATTAAAAAATTAAAAAGAATGACTAAAGTATGCGACTATAGACATTCACTCAACCGCTCCCGCTCCTCCACGAGAGTCTCTACGAAATGTTGGTACATCATCGCCTTCAGTCGCATCCCCGCGAGCTCCTCCTCCAGCGACGACAGTTCGGCCTCAATCTCCTCGCGACGCTTCGACTTATTTTTCCCCTTTCCTTTCAAAAAATGCGGCCCAGACTTTGCCGACGAACTAGGACCACTGGGTGGTCGCACTCCGATCCAGGTCTTGTCTACAAAATGACCGACAGCGCTGGTCAGGATATCACCAAGGAAGTAATTGAATTACTCACGTTTAGGAGGCTCGACATCCTTCGACCTGCCGACCTTCACGCGTTTCACCCGCGACTTTACCCCTAGTCGTCTGACCCCGTCCCAGAAACAACCTTTACGATCGTCGATGCATTTGCGACATTTCGGGTCGTTATCGCCGTACTCGCATGGCAGATTCGTCTTGAAGGCTTTACAACGATCGCACTAAGGATCAGAGTTAGCAAACGATGCAAAGAAGAAATCAGAGGTCACTTACCTTGCCGCGCACAGCGAGGAGCACTAAGGGCTTGTCATCGTCACTGTCACGATCTTTCCGCTTCAAGTCCGACTCCTTCTCCGATTGATCGTCTTCGCATTTGCTGTCCTCCTCGTCGACTGGATTCATAAGTGCTTCGAGCGCTTCCTTGAGTTGTTTTGTGGTGATTTGCTTGTCTTCGAACTTGCGATACAGATTAACTTGGTCAAGCTTCAGCTTCTCAAGTCGATCGGCCTCGACCCGCGCCTTGATAGCCGCTGTCTCCTCATGAAGATGTTGTCGATCCAATTCATGACGACAACGTTCCGCCTCTTCTGTGAATCGCTTCCACTCCAGTCGTGCCTCTTCCTCGACCTTCCTCTTTGTGGCATCGTGTTCTTCGACCGCTTTCAACAGAGTCGGCATCAAAATTGAACTGCCCCAGCTCACCCAGTCTTCGTCGGACACCGCCTCAAATACGCCGCGAGCATCTTCGACCCACTTACTGACCACCGGATCAGCCTCTTCGCCCCAAGTCTCGGTGACTTCGTGATATTGCGTCTAGTCCGACAGGATATTTAGTGCGGAACTGAAAAATGAAAGGACTCACGATAGCCTCGACAAATTTTCGCCCCCACCCCTTGAGTTCAGGCTTCTCTGCGAGCGATTCGCTCGGCATCGAGTCAACGAGACCCGCGATCTTCTCCTTGAAAGTGGTGCAGACGTTGATGGGCAACGACATGTTGCGACTAAGTGGTGGTGATGTAGAGCGGCAGCGAGGGTTAAGAAGCCAGAAGAAATTCTAGAGAAGTTCTCAAGATTCGCGCATTATTTATCAAGACGGTCACGTGATGTGATCAGACGCGGATTGACTGAGGACAGTCAAGATTTCAGTGATGGGCAAGATGATACACACTTATACGCGCTGACCACCAAATCGACAAATCAGACAGATTTATACTATCCTTCAAAAACAAGTCTGACATCTTGCGACTTTGCGATGGCTCACGACAACTAGTATGACTTCTCGATTGTATCGCGATCATCTCCGACGACATCGTGAACCAAGATAGAGATAGTGTTGCCGTAGTTCAGTTCCGAACCTAGCCGAACCCGGTTCAAACCCCGAACCGAACCCTAGGTTCAGTCTAAGTTCAGCCAAGTGCTGAACCGGACCGCGGGTTCAGTTCCGGGTTTCGAGGCCTGCCGGATTTCCTGAACGGCTCCAAACCGCGTCCAAACCGCGAACGCGGATATTTTTAAGGTATTTATTTCATTTATTTTTCGCATTCCTTTACTTACTTTTTCGTGTTAAACGGTATCATGTGACTGTTACAGGTAGCTTTCTTCACCAACACGCAACAACGCAAGGCCAATGAACGTGACACAATGTCGCGTTCATGAACACAGGTACGTATTTTACTTTCCTGAACTTTACTAATGTTGCCTGCTACAGGAAGCTCGACCGCGACCGCAGTGTGACCACACCCATGGCCGCGAGATGACCACCCAACGCCAACCCAATGCCAACAGACGCGCGACAGCTGCAACACCACCACCACCACCACCACCACCACCAGCGGCAGCAACAACAACGGCAACCACAACCACAATGGCCAGCAGCAGCAGCAATGCCAGCAGCAGCAGCAGCAACGGCAACGGCAACGGCAGCGGCAGCAGCAACGGCCACAACAGCAGCGGCAGCAGCGGCAGCAGCGGCAGCAGCAATGGCAACGGCAGCAGGAGCAGCGCCGGCAGCAGCAGCAACGATGGCAGCAACGACGGCAGCAACGACGGCAGCAGCAGTATCAGCAGCAACGGCGGCAACAGCAGCAGCAGCAGCAGCAGCAGCCGTGGCAGCAACACCACCACAACCATACCACCGCCCCGACGAGGACAACGGTTGGCAGCAGCAGCGCCGGCAATGCCATGCAGGGACCACGGGACAAGACCCCCCATCCCTCCACATCCCTTGGGGACACCGGAGGGCTCCCCCACACCCATCTACCTCGCGAAGTGCAGCGCCGTATCTATTGATATGTGCCTGCCATTCGCGAGGAGAACGGACGGGGTGAGCCCACCTCGGTCTGGGTTTCAGACCGCGTCTGAACCCAGACCGAACGCGAAGAGACAGTTCGACGCCATCTGGGTCTGGGTTTGGCCATGCGCCAAACCGGACCCGAAGTTCAGTTTGCGGTTCCGCCAAAAAGGGTCGGAACTGGACCGAACTGAACTTCGGCAACACTAGATAGAGAAACCCCCGAATCGGATCGAGCCCCGGACCCTCGCATAATAGTTCGCCTTTCATAACAGTAACACCCCTTTTCATCTTAGATACGCTAACTCGTTTAGAATACCTATTCCCTTTCTTCCATCCAACTCCTTTGTTCTTCCTTTGTTACAGGATCATCCTCATCGTCCTTTCACCACCTCTTTTGGCTGCGTTTACATGTGATTGATATGCAGTCCTTTCTTTCGACCCCTATTAGACTAGGTTTCTTTCTTTACACGACTTTCTCACTTGGTCTCCGATCTCCGACCATCTTCGTATAAAATAGCTGTTAGATTACACGTAGAAAAGCGAACTAAAGTGCATTGTTCCCGTCTCCCCACTCAATTATACCTTTCGAACTCCAATACAACTTTACTTTCCTCACATTCGACCATCCCCGACCATAGTTCTTTAAGTCGATCTTCTTTAGTCGCTGCGACTTTAATCGCCAAGGTCGCACTATCGATCGCGATTGTCGCAAGACTCGTAGAAGTTATTCCACTTCACTTACTCGCAATCTGACCAGTTGAAGAATGTTGTTAGTGCACAGCACCTCGATTAGCGTATCAATGGGTTTGGGTGTTGAGGGTGCTGAGGGTGAAGCTACTCTAAAGAAACCTGTGAGAACCTGTGGAAGGTGATCGGGGGGTATCAGAGTCGAAGGTGGTGATGGCAATGGCAAGGCAAGAGGGAATGGGAGGTGATCATCAAAGGCGGAAGGTCGGTGGACAGGGGAGGACAAGGGAAAAGGCAATGTCGGGTGCGGGGGTGGTGTAGGGATGGCTGGGAATGACAACCGGGACACGGACAAGGGTGCAGGGACGTGGACGTGGACATAGGCGTAGGGACTTGATTGTGGGTGCATGGGGTCAGGGAATGGGTTTGGGGGGCCGGTAGGCGCTGGTTCGCAGTCATAGGGAAGCGGGGGTCCAAGGTCATTGTGCGGGATTGGGAACGACGACGGGTGCATTGATGGGGGTATCGGGGCTTGGACGTGGGTGGAGGGATTCTATTGCCAATGCGTCGGGTTGGGGAATGGGTTTGGGCGGCCGGTGGATGCGGGTTCACGGTTGTAACCAACTGGGGGCTTCATTTGGGCTCGCGAATGGACTTGAGGGGCATCGTGGGGTTGGTCGAGGCTGTAGGTAGTCAAATGGGAGTGGACGAGGCCAGGGATGGCTGGGAATTGGGGACCGAGAGTGGGGGTCGACGTGGGGTGACGTGGCGGCTCACGTGGGATGAAGAGGGATGGGGCGGGTTCGTTTGGGACAGAAGAGGACCATGCCAAGGTGCGGGGGCATGAATGAGACCGTGGGGGTGGTTGTACGCGATGGTCATTGGCCTCGGATGGTGGGATGTGGGGGTATGATGTCGAGTGACGTGGCATGGCATTGAGGGTTCGAACGCGGCTGGGGTGGCTTGCACAGACCCAGGAGTGGTCCTGTGGGGCTCTGGGATGCAATACGAGGTGGTGGGTGGTCCAATGAATGCATGAGGGGCTGGGGATGTCAAATATGCCGGGTCGCAAGGCATGGTGACGTGGCACGATGTTGGGGGCTTGAACACGGCGGAGGCGGCTGGAACGGACTTGCAAGGGATGCTGTGGGGTGCTGAGATGTGGTGTGAGGTGGCAGGGTATCTAATGAAGGCATGAGCGGCTGGCGGCGTCGAGTAGACGGGGGTACCAAACAGGTTCGCATGACATGGCGTTGGGGGCTTGACAACGGCAGGGGCGGCTTGTGTGGACTCGCGAACGACGGTGTGGGGACTTGGGAGGTCGTACAAGGCGGTGGGTCGTCCAACGAAGGGAGGTGAGGCCAGGGACATCGAATAGGCGGGTGCATGAGGCGGTTTGACGTGGCACGGCCTGGGGAGGTCGAACGCGGTGGGGGCTGCTCGTATGGTCTCGCGAGGGGCAATGGAGGGTGCTGGGATGCTGTACAAGGTGCCGGGGTGTCTAACGAAGGCGTGCGCAGCCAGGGGCATCGAGTAGATGGGGGCCTGAGGTGGGATGACGTGGCGAATCTGTGGGGGCTCAAACACGGTGGATGCGGCCTGTATTGGCTTGGGACTTGCGATGTGGGTCCCTGGTGCACGGTACGTGGGCATGGGTGATCCTAGGGAGGTGGTAGATGCTGGAGATGTCCAATATGCAGGGTCACAAGGCCAGGTGACGTGGGAGGCGGCCGGATTGCTATAAACGCAGGGGACCTGCTTGTCTGGGGCGTTTGAGGCAAACGGGGGCCTGTACGAACTGGTGGGTGGTCCAACGGACACACGAGGGGCTGGGAATGTCAAATATGCATGGTTGCGAGGCCGGGTGACGTGGAACGCGTTTGGGGACTCGATAACGGCAGGGACGGTCTGTGTGGGCTCACGACGGACGGTGTAGGGCTCTGGTACATGGTACGACGCGTCGGGTGATCCAACAGAAGTGGTATAGGCCGGGGACGTCAAATACGCGGGGTTGCAAGGCTGGGTGACCTGGAACACAGCCGGATCGCTGTAAATGCGTGGGACTGAATCGTTTGAGACGTTTGAGGTGCACGGGGGGCTGTACGAACGCATAGGGGACAGTCTGCGGGGTGGTATGAAGCCGGGGACGCGGGAGATGCGGGGTCGCGTTTCTGATGTTGTAGGGCCTGGGACTCGATGGACTGGGTCCACCATGGCGACGACGTCGTGTGTGGGGGTGCTGGGATGTGTATGGTCATTGTAGAGGCTCTGGGCCATCTGGACCCGAATCCTCTTCATATCCCACATCATCCCCATCCATTCCCATTCACATATCGTCAATTCCGCCTGATTCCGGTCCTCTCCGTCAATTCCAGTCCAGATTCCGCCTCCAGATTCGTTCCTACACGCACTGCAATGTCCCTAACGACCCGGAATCACTACGTATATAGTCATATATCATGTATCTATGTTTCCCATCTCCCTAGTACATAGCATTCCTCCACTCCACTCCACTCCCATCAGTTACAGCCTTCGCTTGTAGTACATGGTTACTACAGCACAGGATCCCTCTCAGTAGTATAAAAGTAGCACATTTATACTACAAACAAGATATAGAAAATACAGGTTATCACTCCCCTTCAGTTCTATTTCTTAGTCCACTATTCGTATCACCCATATTAGTCTTCATACTCCACTCCCTTCACTTCCCCTCTGATCCGGAACCCTGGATTCGGGTTGGATTGACTAGACTACATAGAAAGACTTTACTCCTCTGATCACTTCTTAGCTGATCACCCTTACAGTAGATTCCCATTCCGGGTCTACAACAGAACTCGCCGTCACATCGTGTGCGACGCGGTCTGTGGGTGGTAGACGTGTGGTGATGCGTTTGGCGGGCTGGCAACGCGTGCTGGTGATTGGTGACGTGGCACATTGGGGTGTCCAAACCGGGGCCGGATTTGCTTGTTTGGGGTGGCAAAGGCGAATGGGGACTTTTGGGACGTGGAACGAGAATGTGGGATGTCGAACGGAGGGGGAATGGGTGCCCGAGCATTGTCTGGTCGTACCTGGTGGGTTCGACGAGTTTGGATATGCTTTCCCGTGCGGGTACCTCTAAGACGACTAGTCAGCACATACTTTCATCCACAGACACAAATTTCTTCACGATTCTTCCCCTTTTCAACTGAGTCAACCTGTTCTTCTTGAACCCGACTCGTTTCAGGTGCTTGCACAACATTTTGGACTTTTGGGGCATTCTTGGGGGCATCGAGGGCTGTAGTCGGTTGGAAAATGAAGAGATGGAGGTGGACTATAACATAGAAGATGAATATATAAGAAAATGAGAGACTGAGACTGAGGAAAAGTGACAACAAGAGAATGTCGGGTGCGTCGGCATGTGACGATTCCGTGACTCTAAAACGCGTGAGAGGAAACAGCTGCCATCGGAGAGGTGCAAGAAAGGTATAGATAAGCAAGTTGAGTACGGAGAACGTCTTGGGGAAGCTGCAAAGCTACGAAGTGTCGACGTCAGGGTGCAGGTAGTCTTTTTGCTGCCAAAAAAGGGGGTGTTGATGTCAAAAATGGCAAAAACAAGATAAAAAAAAGACAGTGAGAGAGATTTGACAATTCCTCGCAGTGGGCTCCAGATGTAGAGAGGGCAGCTTTTGTAGGCGTGGACTCTCAGTGTTTTTGCAAGTCTTGTCGATGGGGTAAAACCCAAGAATCTCTTCTTGTTTGTAACTATGGACATAAGCCACTATATAGGTACTATATAGTATCTATAACGAGAAACAAGGGGGAGAACTGGAAGAGGTGATTGGAAAGTGAGAAGAGTGAACTGAATGAATGTAGAATGAAGGAAAATGAGGGAATACGTGCCCAGGGAGATACCAGTCTCTACACTGCGAGTCGCTTCCGTGCCAGTCGCTCCTCTTCCTTGGCCTTCCTCTTTGCGGCCTTGCGTTCTTCGACCACTTTCAACAGAGTCAGCATCAGGATTAGTGTTTAAAGGTCCGGTCCTGGTTGCTGTAACAGTCTTTTGTCATTAGAATTGGAATTTTGCTTGTTTAAAGGTGAAATTTGAGATTTTTGCACTGGATTTCTTTTTGTGGACTGTTATAATAGTGCCAATGAGGGGGAGCAATTGTGTCTTGCATATTTTAATGCCTCTGGTTCATATAAATTCAAAGAATCCACCAACAAATTCAAAAAGTGTACAAACTCCGCGTTTTTCACCATTTGTATACTTTTTGAATTTGTTGGTAGATTCCTTCAATTTATATGAACCAGAGGCAATGAAATGTGCAAGACACAATTGCCCACCCTCATTGGCACTATCATAACAGTCCACAAAAAAGAATTCAGTGCAAAAATCTCAAATTTCACCTTTACAGCCGTTTTCTTAATTCTTGAGACTTTTTGGATTTTTTTAAGAGTTTAGGAAAATGTTGACTTAGAACATTTTTGAGTGCTGTGTTTTGTATCTCATGGAATACTGCATGGATTGATATGGTTATAGAGGGAAAGTTGGACTATTTCTTAAGGGCTTTCCACTCCAGTAATTACATTTGGAAAATATTTAGTGTGTGGTGAGTTGTGGATGAAACAAAAGGTAAACAAGTACTTTTTGACACCTAAAATGATATTGTCAAATTATGGCATCAAATGAACTCCTATGAACAAGATTGTAGGGAGAAATTTGTTCATTTTTTCAAGGGCTAAAAGTACATATACCGTGTTTTTCTTTATTTTTGTCCTTTGAGGCAATATTTCATCTGTACAATGTTTGTCCACATTAGGGTTGAAATATCACAAGACTCATGATTATGAGCTCAAAGAACAAAAACAAAAAAAAACACGATATATGTACTTTTAGCCCTTGAAAAAATGAACAAATTTCTCCCTACAATCTTGTTCATAGGAGTTCATTTGATGCCATAATTTGACAATATCATTTTAGGTGTCAAAAAGTACTTGTTTACCTTTTGTTTCATCCACAACTCACCACACACTAAATATTTTCCAAATGTAATTACTGGAGTGGAAAGCCCTTAAGAAATAGTCCAACTTTCCCTCTATAACCATATCAATCCATGCAGTATTCCATGAGATACAAAACACAGCACTCAAAAATTTTCTAAGTCAACATTTTCCTAAACTCTTAAAAAAATCCAAAAAGTCTCAAGAATTAAGAAAATGGCTGTAAACAAGCAAAATTCCAATTCTAATGACAAAAGACTGTTACAGCAACCAGGACCAGACCTTTAAACACTAATCAGGATCAAACTGCCCCAACTCACCCAGCTTTCTTTGGACACCTCCTCGAATACCTCACGAGCATCTTCGACCCACTGACTGACCGCAAGATCGGCCTCTTCACCCAAAGTCTTGATAACGTCGCGGTATTGCATCTAGACCGACCAAGTGTTCAGTGCGGAACTGAAAAGCGAAAGAACTTATGATAGCCTTGACAAATTTTCACCCCCAGCCCTCGAGCTCAGGCTTCTCCACGGACAATTCCTTTGGCATCGAATCGACAAGGCCTGTGATCTTGTCCTTGAAAGCAGCACAGACATTGATGGTCGAAGACATTTTGCGACAAAATGTGGGTGTGATGAAGTGGCAGCGATGGTGATAAAAGAAGCAGAAGAAGATTCTAGAGAAGTTCTCACGATTGGCACGTTATTTGGAAGGTCACGTGATCAGATCAGATGCAGATTGACTAGTGTTGCTGAAGTTCAGTTCGGTCTGGTTCCAAGCCTTTTTGGCAGAACCACAAACTGAACTTCGGGTCTGGTTTGGCGCATGGCCAAACCTGGACCCGGACAGCATCGAACCGTCTCTCCGCATTCAGTCTGGGTTCAGACGCGGTCTGAACCCAGACCGAGGTGGGCTCACCCCATGAGCTCCGTTCTCCTCGCAAATGGCAGGCACATATCAATTGATACGGCGCTACACTTCACGAGGTAGTTGGGCTGTGGGGGAGCCATCAGGTGCTGCTGCTGCTGCTGCTGCCACTGCTGCTGTTGCTGCTGCTGCCATCTCTGTTGCTGCTGCCATCGCCGTTGCTGCTGCCACTGCTGCTGCTGCTGTTGTGGCCGTTGCTAGCAGTGCTGCTGCTGTCATGGCCATTGCTGCTGCTGCTGCTGCCGCCATTGCTGCTGTCATTGCTGCTGTTGCCATTGCTGCTGCCGCTGTTGCTGCTGCTGCCGGCATTGCTGCTGCTGCTGCTGGCCATTGTAGAGGCTCCGGATTGTGTGGATCCGTTTCCCCTTCATATCAGACACTGCTCCCATCCATTTCCATTCCCATATCATCGATTCCGTTCGTTTCTGCTTGTTTCCATTGATTCCGCTCCGGATTCCGCCTCCGGAATCGTTCCTACTCGCACTGCAATGTCCCTAACAACCTGGAATCAGTACGTATATAGTTATATATCATGTATCTTCGTTTCCCATCTCCTAGTACATAGCACCACTCCACCATTCCTCCACTCCACTACCACAGCCTTCGCTTGTAGTACATGGTTACTACAGCACAGGATCCCTCACAGTAGTATAAAAGTAGCACATTTATGCTACAAACCATATAGAAATACTGATACCCAGAGTCCCATATAGAATCCTCTTATCGTCCCATCTCATATATACTTGCCTTTGTCCTTTCTCCCATACTCTCCCTCTGAGTCCGGAACCCCTGGATTCAGGTTGGATTGACTAGACCTCTAAAGAAACTAATTCCTCTGATCACTTTCTAGCTGATCACCCCTTTTCATAGATTCCCATTCCAGGTCTACGACAGAACTCACCATCACACCGTCGTGGTTGTCGTTGCCATTGTTGTTGCCGCCGCTGGTGGTGATGTTGGATGGCTTTTGCTGTTGCCACTGCCACTGCCACTGCTGCTGCTGCCATTGTGATGGTGAGTTCTGTTGTAGACCTGGAATGGGAATCTACAAAAGTGGTGATCAGCTAGAAAGTGATCAGAGGAATTTAGTTTCTTTTAGAAAAGTCTAGTCAATCCAACCCGAATCCAGGGGTTCTGGTGTAGTAGGAGGTCCTAGGAGGCTTAGTCAGTAGATCACGTGACTCCCTAGTTGGTTTCCCGATTAGTCAGTAGACTTAGAGAGATTGTCTTCGAGTGGGACTATAGCAGTTTGTTCCAGCTTCCTTGAGCCTGCGACCAGCTTGGGACCCCCTATCCCCTGCTACACCGGACTCAGAGGGAGAGTATGGGAAAGGACAAAGAGTGGACTAAGAGATAGAACTGAAGTGCGGTGATAAGACGTGAGGGGGGAATGATATCCTGTATTTTCTATATTGTGTGTAGTATAAATGTGCTACTTTTATACTACTGAGAGGGATCCTGTGCTGTAGTAACTAAGCACTACAAGCGAAGGCTGTAAATGATAGGGGTGGAGTGGAGGATAGGAAGAGTGCTATGTACTAGGAGACGGGAAATGAAGATACATGATATATAACTAGAAACGTACTGATTCCGGGTCATTAGGGACATTGCATCTTGAGTAGGAACGATTCCGGAGGTGGAATCCGGCATCAGGAAATTGGGGGGGGGCTGGTATATCTAGGCGGAGTTGATGATTGGTAAGCAGACTTGCAGCCGTTTGCAATGTCTTATCTAGCCAAATAAATGCATTCAGGTACAATATAATTATTTCCGTGGTTGATCATTTGCACTCAGATTTGTGGAAATTTATTGCTGTATATAAGGGGATACCATATACACCTAATTATTCCACTGCAATCCCATTTTTTCACAATCTTATAGAAGCTTAGCCATACAATATAAGCCATTCTGATAAGCATTTAATTATTCGTGTGAAATACCATTTTTTCACAGTCTTATAAAAGCTTTACCATACAATATAAGCCATTCTGATAAAGATCTAATTATTCCTGTGAAATACCCTTTTTTTACAGTCATGTAGAGGCTTAGCCATACAATATAAGCCATTGTGATAAACATGTAGTTATTCCTGTGGAATACCTTTTTTTTACAGTCATGTAGAAGCTTAGCCATACAATATAATGTCCAATATGCAAGTGAGAAATCAATCGGTTGGAAAAGTCTGTATGTTAAGTACTTCTACAAAAAATAAATCCTCCTGTATCCATTTAATATTACGCCACATCATACTGTGAAACATCGACAACAATATCACCCGGGAACGGAATGGACTTGACTAGCTACCACGCGGCACCCCGACTGGGACCCTGGACGGAACGAGTGGTGGCCGGTGCACAAAACACGGAAAATATAGAGCACACGAGCTTGTCATATCCCATGCAGCTCCGCCGGATTCCGACGAACTCCGCTCCGGACTTTTCCGCCGACTTATCTTATCTTATCTTCTCGCGTACGTTATTGTTCTTCTCTTGTTAATTACTATTCTTCCCCATCTCCGTTTACTCCGACCTCCTTTTCTCTTCCTCCCCTTTGTTTACTTGTCACCGTACATAGCAACCTTTTATCCCTTTTATTTTCTTCCGAACTCCGGTCCTCTTTCCGGAGTTCATATTGTCTTCACGTCTCCAAGGAC
>OY744469.1:2610490-2680566 GCA_963556145.1 Hygrocybe punicea | reverse complement strand
GGATTCAAGTCACGCAACTCACAGCTTTACCATTTGTTGGCTACAACACATTTCCTGGACTACTAACTGCCAGGCACTTATTGTAACAATGAAGCACACATCACCTAGTACTGCTAGAATTAATTTTAGATTTTCTAGATGTATACTCGCAAAGTTGGGTGTTTAAGGGTCCAATTTTGGCAGAGGGCTCAAATCCATTGTGAATAGCTCTCTCTGTAGGCTCAAATAAAATACAAAATTTACCATACTTGTGGGTATGGGATACTTACATCCCTTCAGGGTCTTGCCCTGGCCATTGAGATGTTATACAGCATGTAATAGCAATAAGAAAATCCAGCCACCTGTACCAATATGGCAATTCGGCCCCGTTTAGGAAATTGGCAAACGCTGGTTGAAATTCTCGCGCGAGTTCAAGCCACGTCACTCTTTCTTTGCAACCACGATCACAGACACAAGGCTGCGGAAGAGCACCAGGCTAAGTTTCATTTTAAGTTTGTTTGATTTATTTTTATTAACTAATTCCACATACTTTTTAGGTCTTTTCCGGCAACGTCACGTCAGACGACCGTGAACATTACCACATCAACATCGACAGCCAATGACACGAGGCCCATAAGAGGGCAACAACCATGGTTCCGGGAATGGCGACAACGAGGACCGGAACGACGACAACGAGGACCGGAACGAAGAGAGGGGGGACAGCAACGATGAGAACGGAATGGGGACCGGAATGACAGACCGGAGCGACGAGAACGGGGACGGCAATGACGGACATGGGGACTGGAACGACGAGAACGAGGACGACGATGGGAGACGGGATCCACAACGGTATGGGGATGGCACGGACGATGGAGACCGGGTTGGCGGAGACAAAGACAGGGTTGACGCAGATGCGGACGCGGTCGACGATGACGAAGACCCAGACGACGAAGACCCAGACGCGGACGACGGTGAGGAAGAAAAGGATGACAACGGTAAGTCATCAGTGATTTTTTGCTTATTTTATGTACTACTAATGCCTTGCAGTCATTACTGTGCCGAGGCGAAGCCTGCAACGGCAAGAGCAGCAGCAGCCCGAACAGCAGCAGCAGCGGCAGGGGACCGGAACGACAACCACGGGGACGGCAACGATGACAGCAAGCACAGGAACGACGACAGTGTGGACGGCAACGACGACAGCGTGGATGGCAACGACAACAATGAGGACAGCAACAAAGATGGCGAGGCAGCGGCAGGACCAGGACCAGGACCAGGACCAGGAGCGGGAACGGCAGCAGCAGCGGGACCGGGACCGGGAACGGCAACAGCAGCCGCACCGGCCACGGCAGCAGCACCAGCAGCGTGAACAGCAGCAGCAGCCACGATGGCAATGGCAACGGCGGCAATGGCAACGGCAGCAGCACGAACTGCAGCACCAGCAACAGCAGACACGACAACGACAACGGCAACGGTAGCAGCAGCAGCAGTGACGACGATGGCAGCAACAGCAGCGATGGCAACAGCAGCAACGGCAGCAACAGCAGCAATGGCAGCAACAGCAGCAACGGCAACAGCAGCAACAGCAGCAGCAGCAGCAGCAGCAGCGGCAACGGCAACGGCAGCGTGAACGGCAGCAGCAGCAGCAGACACGACAACAGCAACGGCAACGGCAGCAGCAGCGGTGGTAATGAACCCGACCGTCGGGGTGGCTCAGCAATGAGACGAGGGCAGGGTGATTCCCTGCCCTCGTTATATCATTATTATTGTATTTTGTACCTATTATACATAGTGAGACGAGGGCAGGATTCCTGCCCTCGGAATATGATGATTATTACCACTCACGTGTCACATGATTAATGCAACGTGACAGGTCACATGATTGATGAGACGCGACATGTCACAAGTGTGATGTAACATTTGGACGGCCCAACGTGACATCACACTTTGTGACATGTGGTCAACAAACACGTTAAGTCACATGAACAAATAAGTACAAGCCCATCAAACACGGTTGAGATTTTCTCCTTACCTCACAACCACCACTACCACTTTTGATGACACTACAGGATCCTTGGTTATTGTACCAGGCAACAACCAGAGATTCTGTAGTGTCATAGTCTTAACTGGTAGGTGATTTCCTCAGGCTTTGTTGCTGACGTCTGTTCACTTCACAGGACTACTTGATTATTGTGGTATGTTCTTCTTTTTCACCGTCAGGTATCTTCTTTGGTATGTTTGCATCCAGATGAGTGATTAATTTGTATTACCCCATTACTGACAGTATCTTTTGTTGAAGTTATCTGTTCAACTTGAATGAACATTGTGGCATCTCTGCGTGCCAACTGTTGGTGTCTGGTCCTCAGAAATGAGTGCTTGTCACTGTACAGGTCTTCAGGAATGAAAGGGCGGGTGAATCCCCCTGATTTCCTTGCCGGGCAACCTACTTGTAGTGGGCCTGGTGGCATCATTGAAAGTTGACCAGGTAAGTCTCACTATTACTTTTAAGCCTCCCTTTAGTGACATTGAGACCAGGTAATATTATTAGTTTAGTTGATTTCAGTATCCATTTTTGGTTATTTGTTCGCAAAATTTTTGTTAGTATTTTCTTTGTCAGTCAGTCTTGATCAAGAAGGAGAAGAGCTCCTCCTTTGAGATCAAGACTGAATGGCGTTGGTGTCTTGCTTGTTATCCTTTCAGAGGCATTTGTGACACAGTAGCAGTACTTGTTGTAATGTTAAGCTGTTAATGTCTGAGAAGGAATTTATTGCATTTTATCGGTGTAAACCCTAACCCTATGTCACAAGGTCAGCTGTATCATGGCTGGCCATTATATCTCTGGCACTGGTCAATCCATGACCCACAACCAGCCAGAGACCCATTAGGAACAGCCAACCAATGTGCCATGACCAGCCAATGTATTCTGAGTGTTGGCCAATGCATATCATGTTGACAGCTGATGTAATTAGAGCTGTGGCCATCCCAATGTAGCTGGAGCTTTGGCCAACCCAGGTGCTATGGCCATGTCATATGACCAAAGCTTTCGCCAACCCATGTTCCATGGCTACACCCAGTACAGTCAGCCAATCCATGTCTCATGGCCAGCCAATAAACGAACAGAGGTCAGCCAATCCATGTTCCATGTCCAGCCGAAATACCCAGACCATCGGCCAATCCATAGCCTAAATACCCAGACCTGTTGGCCAATCCATCTCCCATGGCCAGCCAAAATACCCAGACCATTTGGCCAACCCATGTTCCATGGCCAAGTGAAATACCGAGACTGGTTGGCCAATCCATGTTCCATGGCCAGCCAAGATACCCAGCCCGGTCGGCCAATCCACCTCCCATGGCCAGCCAAAATACCCAGACCCATCGGCCAATCCATGTTCCATGGCCAACCGAAATACCCAGACTGGTCGGCCAATCCACATTCCATGGCCACCTGAAATACCCAGACCGGTCGGCCAATCCATGTTCCATGGCCAACCAAAATACCCAGACCGGTCGGCCAATCCACCTCCCATGGCCAGTGGAAATACCTAGCCCAGTCGGCCAATCCATGTTTCATGGCCAGCCGAAATACCCAGACCCATTGGCCAATCCATGTTCCATGGCCAGCCAAGATACCTAGCCCGGTCGGCCAATCCATGTTCCATGGACAGCTGACACACCCAGGGAATTCGGCCAATCCATGTTCCATGGCCAGCTGAAATACCCAGACCCATCGGCCAATCCACCTTTCATGGCCAGCCAAAATACCCAGACCTGTCGGCCAATCCACATTCCATGGCCAGCCGAAATACCCAGACTGATTGGCCAATCCACATTCCATGGCCACCCGAAATACCCAGGGCAGTCGGCCAATCCATGTTCCATGGTCAACCAAAATATCCAGACCAGTCGGCCAATCCACCTCCCATGGCCAGTGGAAATACCTAGCCCAGTCGGCCAATCCATGTTTCATGGCCAGCCGAAATACCCAGACCCATCGGCCAATCCATGTTCCATGGCCAGCCAAGATACCCAGCCAGGTCGGCCCATCCATGTTCCATGGCCAGCCAAGATACCCAGCCAGGTCGGCCAATCCACGTTCCATGGCCAGCCGAAATACCCAGACCCGTTGGCCAATCCACATTCCATGGCCAGCCGAAATACCCAGCCAGGTCGGCCAATCCATGTTCCATGGCCAGCCAATATATCCCTCTGCTTCGGCCAACCCATGCTTCTCCGAACATGGAACCCTCGGCCAAGCCATCTGCCCTGGAGAAAGATATTGGTCGGCCAAGATAAGCCAGCCCACTTGAAGTGGGAATTGTCCATCTCGGCTGACCCATGTATCATGGAAAAGATATGCTGAAAGGGCTCTTTGGCCGATCAGCGGATCCCAGGCACCACACACCACTGCTGGAGAATCTGAAGGACATAACGAAACAATAGGCGTAGGTGGATATGTTCGAACGTAAAACTCTGAACGACAGATCTGATAAGGCATGATTTAAGAACACTGCTACATTATATTGTGAATGAAAGACTTCACCTCGTCCCCCATGTTATCCGCCACAAATGTAACGTCATCCTCTTTAGCAAACACCACTATCCCATGTTGTCCTTGCTCCATTCCTTCACAGACTTCAACAGTATTTGATTAGTTCCGAGATTCCTTTTGGGTTGTTGAGTAGGTGGGAGATGGAGCTGGCGTTCATCCGGAGTGTGTTGACGAGCGTGTGACATGGGTCACGGAAGGCTGGGAAATCGAAGAGAAAGTGATGGATGGTCTCTGTCGCTTGTTCGCATTTAAGGCAGACATCGCTGTCCGATCTCTTGATTCTGTATAGATATGCATTGAGAGGGAGGTGTGCAGTGCGGATCTGTGTGATGAGGCTGGTCTGAGGGCGCGTTAGCTTAGTTGTTGTTTTTAGGAATTTGGTAATAGGAAAATTTGGGTCTATGCGTGTGAAGCGTACGTATCGTGGCGAGCGCAGCCAGCTTTTCTTCCATTGTAGTGTTAGTTGTTTGTCGTATGTTGATTTTAGAGCTGAGATATTGAGTGGTAGAGAACGTGTGCGTAGTGATGGAGGTAGGGTTCGTCGTGGGCTGTTGAGTCCTCTCGCTGCCCGCTTGGCTTCAGCATCAGCCCTCTCATTTCCGTCGACTTTGCTGTGTCCTGATATCCAGTTGATTGATAGAGCGAGGAGGGGGTTGGTGTCAGTGAGTCGCTGTGCCGCCTTGTGGAAAGTGTTTATCGTGTGTTGTCCTGATCGGGTGTGTGAGGTAATGGCCTGGATAGTAGATTGGCAATCTATGTATAGGGAGACGTTACATAGCATTGATTCACGACTCAGTAAATGCAGAGCTAGGATGGCCGCTATGTTTTCTGCCTCTACGTTGTGGTGGTCCTCGCTGGGGCCTAGGTGGAAGCGTAGTATCTTGGGTCAATCGCGTCCCCGTCGGTAGAGTATAGCTGCCGCTCCAACTCCGCCGTCCAGAGTGGAGCCATCTGAGTAGATCTTTATTTCGGTGTTGTCAGAGTCGTGTTGCTTGATGGAGTCTTCTCTTGTTCCTGGGATGTTGGTGCGAAGCGGGAGGCGTGAGTTAATGGTTGCTAGGCTAGGGAGGATGGGCTCTATGGTATTAGGGTCAATGTTGTAAAGGTGAGTGAGGGTATGTAAGGGGGATTTGTGTCTGGCGACGAGGTGCTTAGCACATGTTCTCAATGGCTTGTGAAGGGGGTGCATCGCCGGCAGGGACACCATTCTGATGATCAATCTATGGCAGACTTTGTGCATCAGGAGGTCGACTGGGAGGATTCCAGCGTGGAGTTTGAGCAGGTCGTTCGGGGCTGTCCTTAAAGCTCCCGTGATGGGGATTAGCCCAGTGCGTTGTAGTCTAGTTAGTTCGTGCATCGCCCTTACTGAGCCTCTTCTGTGGTTGCTGTTGGCTGGTTTGTGCGTCGGGGTGTACCAGACGTCGGCGGCGTAGGTCATCTTTGGTATCGCTACTGCTGTGTAGAGCCGTCACATTAGGTTCTTGGGTATACCCGATTTTGGGCAAGCTAGTCTGCGGAATAGATGGATCCATTTGGTGGTTCTGGCGATCGTATTCTCTCTTTGTTCATGCCAGCATAAGTGTTGGTCCATGATGATTCCTAGGAAGTGGTGCGACTTGGTGGGCGTGATGGTGGTGTTGTTTAGGATTAGGGGTGGTCTGTCCATGTTGTTGCGCTGTGTGAAGTTTATTAGGGCAAATTTGGTAGTCTCGAATTTAGAGTTGTGGTTCTTCAACCAGTCGTAGGCTTCCTCTTGCTTGGTCATGAGATTTTTGATAAGGTCATTGGTTTCAGCGAAGTCTATTCCCTCGACGTATATGGCCGCATCGTCTATGAAGGCCACAGCTAATTCTTTTTGACCTGTTGGTATTTCAAGGAGGTCAGCATTGTAGAAGAGATAGATGATCATGGAAATGGGGTCGCCCTGTCCTATGCCATTTTCCAGGTGGATCAGGTCCGAAGTGTAGTTGTCGAAGGTGAGCCGCGTGGTTCTGTTGTTCAGTAGGTTGCCGACAAATAGGACTAGGGGTTCGGGTACCCTTTGTTTCCGCATGTTGTGAAGTAAACGGTCAGTGACAGTGTTTGGGAAGGCGCCTTCGATATCTAAGAATAGTATGGCCGCGACTCGTTTATTTCACCAGGCGTGCTTTATGCGGTGTATGAGTATGTGCATGGAGTCTGTGGTGGTACATCCTGGTCGTCCTCCGAAGTGATGTGGGGGGAGGAGCTGGTGTTCTTCTGCCATGTGGGTGATGGTCTCTGATATGATGGATGTGAGTAGCTTTGGGAGGGTGTTTAATAGGACTATGGGGTGGTAGGCCTTAGGTATATCGTATCTTGGCTTGTCCGGTTTTCGGAGGGCACATGTGGTGGAGAGTTTCCAGGGGTCGTGGTAGATGTTGAGCGTCAGTATGGCGTTGAAGGCGGCATGAATGTGGTCGATTATGAGTTCTGAGGATTCCTTGAGTACGATGTTCGGTATTCCGTCAGGGCCAGGGGCTTTGTGGGGATGGATCTTTGCGATGTGTTTGGCGATGACGTCTTTGGAAATGATCGCTGTGTAGGGTATGCGTGCTGGGTATGTGAAGTCTGGGGGGACTGTGGAGTGTTCAGGTGGGGGCGGAAAGAAGGATTTAGCTATAGCTAGACTTTTGGCGTCATTTGAGGTAGCGTAGGTTTTGCTGCCATCTGGATGGGTGATTTCTAGAGTGGGGATGGAGGTTTTACCCCCGTCTCCTCTTGGGTTGTCGCTGATGGGGTTGGAGGCGCATTTGTTGATTGACCATATGTCGTGGTTGCTCGCTTCATCTAGGAAGGCAGACCAGTGTCTTTCCTTTGCCTTGAGTATTTCGTCGCCATAGTGGTTGCGTGCTGCCCTGTGTTCGTTGTGGCTAGGGTGAGTGGCGTCCATGCGATGATGGTGTGAAAGGTGACTTAGCCTGTTTTTGGTTCGTTTCAATTTGTTTAGTTGGGGAGTCCACCATCGTTTGGAGTGCGGGCACGGGGCAGAGAGGGGGACCACTGCTTCAATCGTGGACTGTAGTGTGCAGGTTAGCGTGAGGATGGCTTCGTCGAGTTGTTGTTGAGATAGTATGGGTGTTAGGGGCTGTAGTTGTTTCAGCTGGGTATCTAGGTGGGCTTGGAAGGCGTCCCAGTCAATGTTGCGGAAGTTTCGCGAGGGGTTTCCGGGTCGTAGTCTGGTTGAAAATGTGATTGAGGTTTGTATCGGGAGGTGGTCGGTGCTGGTTGGGCGTTGGTCTGGTTTGGTGTCGCAAGTTTGGATGAGGTCGAGAGTCTTGGCCATACAGAATACATTATCAGTTCTGGTCCAGTTCTTCGTCACCATGGATTCCAGAGTGGGGATGTCTTTGGGTAAGGCCATGACCATGTTGCAGTCTGCCGTTGCTTCTATTAGTTTGGTTGCCTGCGCTAGAGCGTTGGTGGTAAAGAGGTGGTGATTGCGTTCTTCGTCCCAAAGGGGATGATGTCTGTTAAAGTCGCCGCACCAAAGCATGTGATCAGTTTCTAGTGTGTATAGGTCTGCTTCGTTGTTTTGGGCGTAGTTTTGGAGGACATTTAGAGAGTCGGAGTGGTGGCAGTTGTGATAGATGTTGAAGATACAGAAGTTACCTGTGGGGCTTTTTATCCTGATGGTGGTGAGGTCGTTAGAGCCGTGTATCTTAATTTGCTCCCAGTTGTTAGTGTCAAGCTTGGAATTTACTAGGATGACTGAGCAGACTGTGGAATTGGAAGTGAAGCGATCAGAGGGGTAGACGACCCTCCAGTTGTGTGTTGCTTTAGTGTTACCGTAGAAGTCGAAGTAGGGTTCCTGTAGTAAGAGAACGTCGCAGTTAGTGTGAATTAGTGAGTTAATAAGATCCCAGTGTGCTTTGGCGGATTTGTTGAGATTAATTTGCCATGTGTTTAATTGCGTCGGCTGGAGGTTCGGTTGTTCAGGCATTGGTCAATGGCGCTGGAGTGGGGATACTGCCGGATGTGCTAGCGGTCGCAGGGGGGGGTGGGAGGTGATTAGTGTTTAACACGGGTCCGGGTCAACCCGGTGACCCGCCAGTTCGGTTCCAGCCGGTCCGGGTACCGGGTTGCCATTTTGGCTACCCGCATGACACCGTGACCCGAACCGGCGGGTCACCGGGGATTTGCCGACGTGTTCGTGCTCCGCAACAGCCGTCAAGGAGTTGGTCAATGCTCAGCACCTGGCTTAGTGTTGCCGCAGCTAAGGCTATTAGCCGACTACTAGTTGTAGCCTTAGCCGATTTTAGCTTAGCTGAGGACCGGCTAAGCTAAGGCTAATCTGAGGACCGGCTAAGCTAAGGCTAATCGATAGGCTACGGCTTCAACTAGGCATTCTGGTCAGCCGATAGCCGATCACTTTTAGCCAGCTAGTCGACTCAAACAGGCTAGTATTACAGGCAATCAAGGTAGTACATATGATGTGTGGTATTCGGTTCATCAATGTGACAATGTGATGAGTATCCGAACAATAAAGAAATGATGCCATCAATATGGTTCCTTGAATCCAAGGTGACCCATTCTCCAGTCTTGGTACACCCCCCATTTCTATGGGTAAACGACGACGACGAGCCTCTTCTGCCAACAGGGCCTTGTCGGTGGAGCAGCCGATAGAGCAGTCAAGCTCTAGCCATGACTCATCCTCCTCACCATCTCCAGTCCATTCTCAGCGTCGCCCTCGGATATCCATCTTGTCGCCTCCCCATGTCACATCCACGGCTCCTCTTGAACCCCCTCCCGCAAAGTCTTCCTCTAGGCTCTTGAAAAAGAAGAAGCACCGCCGGCGTCAGTCTTCTCCCACCCCTGTGCCTTCTACTATCGCTTCATCTGCGGCTGTTCCTTCTGTTGTCCCTTCCACTACTTTTGCCACTGGCTCTAGTCAGCTTGCTCCCTTGCCATCTCATCCCCTTGCTCTCGGTCGCGTCAAGACCGCCGCACACGACGTCTGGCATTTTTTCTCGAAGGGGAGCATGAAAGAGGGTACGAGAACGGTCTGCAAGGTCTGCGCGTAAGGCTTTTCTCTGCATCTTACAGGTGTTTAACTAATATTATGCTGTTCCTAGCGCTCGCCGTGATGTCGACTCCGCTTTCCACGCTCTGCACATCAATCACACCTTCGCCGCTGGGACCGCCAACTCGAACTTGCGCTTCCACCTGGAAAACCACCATGAGGCTGAGTACGTCAAAGTTTGCGCCGACAAAGGCTGGCCGATGCAGCTCGTCAAGCGCAAGGCACGGGAGGCCTTGACGCAGTCTACCCTCAACGAGTCACTCCATGAGGGTGTGGCAATGAGTGGGCATCCCACATTCACTCGTCCCGCTTTTATTCGCTCTCTGGTCAACTTTATTGTTGCGGACGATCAGGTATTACCCTCGACTCTTAATATTTATTTCACTGACTTACCATTGCAGTCCATTAACGTTGTAGAATGTCGCGAGTTCCGTGATCTGTTATTATTGCTGCACGAAGATTTTCAAGATAGCAACATCCCCCACCGTACCAAGTTGCGCGAGTCGATCATTCAAGCTTGGCAAGTTCACTTCAAACACTTGAAGCTGGAACTAAGCGTATGTCTTTGAAGTTGTTCGCTATTTTATTTACTAACTTAGATCTATCTAGCACTCAAGAAAACGCGCCTCGATTTCACCAAGGGTTGGATCACGGAGGAGAAAGAAATGACGGAGGTGGTCGAGCCTGATATTGACATGCTTGCGTTGATGTTGGAAGATGACGGAGATGCATCATTTGATGCTTTACTAGCAGTCCTGGGGGGAAATGATGGTCAGGATATGTAGTATAAATGTCCTGTGTATGTCCCATGCAATGCAGCATGGTTTTGTGGTTTTGGAAGTGTTCAGTCGACTAATTAGCCCCGGCTAGCTGATAGCCGTGGCTATTGGCTTCGACTAAGGAAAATTTGAGTATTAGCTTAGCCATTAGTAGTGGCTAGTCTAGTTGGCTAACGGCTAGCCTAGCCGTGGCAACACTAACCTGGCTTCGTTTTACCTCCCTCAAACTTTGCTTCTGGCCCTGCCATACCCAGAAGACCCCTATGGGCCGCAATCGATCGGGCCATATGAAACAGGTACGTCCACATTGGTTTCTTTTTTTCTTTTTCCGCTCATTCAGTTCATCTCAGCTATGTGGCCAGCGGCTGTCCGACTCAAAAAACTCGTCCATCGTCTCTTGGATACATTCCCTCAACTTTCCCCCTCATCCACCAATGACCCAGTCGACCTCTGCGAAGTCTGTCTCCTCAGGCAAATCTGCCCCCACCAAGAAGCCATCTGCCAAAGCGAAAAGCAAAACCTCCAGTAACACATCCTCTCAGGTTTCCACCAAGTCCACCGAGCCCCACTACATAGAATCCGATGATGATGCCACTTCAGTGACCTCCGAAGTCTGTAGCACTATTGACTATGAAAAAGAATTAGGTACATCTAGCTACGTGTTTTGGGGACCAGCAGGCTTGCTAACCTGTTGAACAGATCTGGCCAAGAAGACATGACGCTCCCCTATCTACTCGTTCTTCAAGGACAACATTACCATTGAGTGGCTCGAAAACCGCCCATTCCACTTCTTTCCATGTGCAGCTCGCAATTGCAAGACGACTCTTGGTGGCGTTCGGCGCTACCTTGACAAGGGAGATAAGCATTCCACTGCCAACCTCATGAAGCACGCCCGGCGCTGCTTTGGCGAAGACACTGTCAAGGCCGCCGCGGATGGCAATACCAAGGATCAGAATAAGTCCATCTTCAATGCTTTTGCTCGCAAAGGCCAAGAGCCTGTCACATTCTCTCATCGTTCCCTCATGAACACTGAAGCACGGCATGTCCTTTCTCTTTTTATTTTGTCTACCAAAACTAATTGAATCTACAGCGCCCGCATTGTCAAATGGGTTGCTGAAAACAACAGACCATCCTACATCGTCACCGATAAAGAATTCATCAAGTTGGTTACTGCCGGTCGCCCACATTTGTCCCTTCTGTCGCACACCACCGTCAACCGCGATATCAATGTCGTTTTCCAGGCTTCTCGTGATCGCATCAAGAAACTCTTGACCGAACATCCTGGCCGCTTACACTTCGCGACAGATGTGTGGACATCCCCCAATCATCGCACGTTTGTAGCTTGGACAGTCCATCTGCAGCATAAAGGCGAGATGCTCACGTTTCTTCTTGATATGGTCGAAGTTCCCGAATCCCACACTGGCAAGACTCTGGCCAATGCGTTCCAGAAGATGGTCGTCAACTTCGGTGTGGAGCAGAAAGTCCTCAGCATGGTTGCCGACAACGCCTCTGCCAACGACACGCAAACCACTGCGTTCGCCGCTCTTGATAATTCTTTTGATGAGGAGGCGCGTGTCCGCTGCTTTAACCACACCATGCAGCTCGCTGCTAAGACTCTTTTGAGTCCCTTCAAAGCAGCAGGTCGCAGTGGTGGTGATCAATCGAATGATGATGCAGAGGAACTGGATGTCGAGAACGAGGATGAAGAGGACGAAGAGGACGAAGAGGATGGAGCAGATGGAGCGGACGGAGAGCAGGAGGATGACGTTGATGTTGACGACATTGATGACGGCCACGATGAGCTCACTGAGCTGGCCGAAGATGAACGGGAAGCCGTGATTGCTGAAACCACTGATGTCCGTGAGGTTGTCGTCAAGATCCGCCGCCTGTCATTTGCCATCATCCACTCATCCACGATTTTGTTGCCCATCTGGTTCAAATACTGCGTAGTCCACAGGCTCAAGCACCGAAAAATCCCTCGTGATGTCCTCACACGTTGGAACTCCACCTACGACATGTTACGCTTCGTGCAACAGTATCGGGCCGTTGTTGACGCCATCACTGCTGACAAGACGCTTAAGCTAAGGCAGTACGAGTTGGACAATGACGAATGGGTGGTGGTGGATCAACTTGTTGCAGTCCTCAAACAATTCAAGCATGCGACTCTATTCTTTTCAAAGGACACCGCTAGCGTGGCCGCCGTCATCCCAGCGATGGATCGGCTCACAGAAGGCCTGGATCCCCAAACGAAGACTGGGTACCACCCCGGCATTGTCGCTGCTTTGAAGCTCGCATGAAAGAAGATGAATTGATACTACTCGCTTACAGATTCTTCTGCGGTTTATCGGATTGCAATGGTGCTCCACCCTGGCATGAAGTTAGAATATTTCCGTCAACACGCATGGGAGGCCGACTGGATTGAACAAGCAGAGGAACTTGTGCGCAATGAATACGATCTTAGGTACAAGAATGAGACTGGTACCAATCAAGGCACGGCTCCCACATCCAATGATTTGGCCTTCTTCGACTTCAGCAATCCGTCTGTGCCTGCAGCATCTCGTGCTAGCAAGCTGGATGAGTATCTCCGATCTCCTGTTGAAAATGTCACTAACCCCCTCATGTGGTGGTGGAACAATCACTTCGTCTATCCGAATTTATCCAGGATGGCCCTGGACTTCCTGAGTGTTCCCGGTGAGTCGGTGAAGGGTTTTTCAAGGTGATCTGTGCTAACAATGTACTGTAGCAACCTCAACAGCTGTCGAACGAGTTTTCTCCCAGGGAAGACAAATTCTCCCTTTCTCCCGAAATCAGCTCAGTGGTTCCAGCATTCGCGCCCACATGTGTCTTGGATCTTGGTTTCGCAACGGATTGATCACGGTCGAGAACGTGATGGATGACATCAAGAGTGGCGGGAAGGAACTGAAGCGCAAGAGGGCTGAAGAGGATGCCGAAAATGTTGAGATCACCGACAAGTAGATTACTTTTTGTTTTTGTTTTTGTGAACCCCCCCCCCCCGAATGAATGAACCCGGCCAACCCGGGCATTAAACCTGTCATCACCGTTACCTGAACCCGTTTTAGACCGGGTTTGACCGGTCCGGGTCCAGGTTGGGCTTTTTAGACCCCCGGGTTACCCATGTTAAACCTTAGAGGTGATGGGTGGCGGAGGCTCGTCGCCCCAACCAGTGGGCGTTGGGATGCGGACGGTGTGGCGGGGGGTTTGTTTTTCGAACGATATGGTAGTTTGCCTTGATTGTCTGTTGGCTGACGATTGATTGCGGGGAGGTAGGGGTATAGGTTGGTCAAATATTGAACGAGGTGGGGAGTAACGCCAAGATGTGGGAGAGAGTGGCGGGAGTGGGTACGGGGATCGTTGTCTCTCTGTCGTCTCGGGTTGGTGGTGTGAGGGGTGATGACTGTCGGTGTGGGTGTGAGTTGCGTCTCTACCTGGGTATTGGGACTGAGTCCAGGGTTCTGCTGTGGGGTAGTAGGGGAGTAGATTCTCGGGGTTGCGTGTATCTACGTCTTTACACTTCTGGGTGAAAGTGGGGCAGTTGCGGTCCCAGCTGGTGTGCCCGTGTCATCTGCAGGGGGTGCAGAAAGGCTGGTTGGGGTTGTTGCACGATGGGGTTCTGTGCTGGCCGCCACATGTTCCGCATATGTCATTGTCTGCCAGGCAGTGGGCTGCGGTATGATTCCATTGGTGGCAGCATAAGCAATGTATGGGTTCCTTCTTGCATTTGCTGGTGTTTATCCTTTTGTGGCATATACCCTTGGCGAGGATCTGATTGGCGGTCTCGGGGTTGCTGAATGAGAAGATCGCATGGCCGCAGGTTTGGTTGGGCGAGCGGCAGTCCTTGGGTTTAATCCAGTTGGCTCGCGCGATAGAATTTGCTGGGAGGTCGTTGACCTCTTCGATTTCTCTGATGTGGGTGGCTGAGTCTGGGTCGAAGGAGAGTGGGATAAAGTAGGCGACGGCGGGGTAGGTACGGCGTTTGATGGCTGCTCCGTGACCGAACTCTTTTAGGAAGGTGGTCAGACGTGCTTCATCATCGCGGATCCATTGGGTAGTCATAACCGTGTTAGCCTCTAGTAGTATGCCTCCGTTGCGTAGTCTCATTACTCCTAGGAATTTGGAGGTTGGTGGGGGGTTGGTGGCTTTGAGCGCCGAGTTGGCTTTTTCAGTGATTCTCGTTAGACTAAGGTCTAGTGCTTTCTTTGTTTCTGGGGAGTCCGTGACGTCGAGGAGTAGTTGGCGGGTGCGTAACTGTTTCTTTGCCGTGATACGGGGGTCTCTGGTGTCAGTGGTGGAGGGTCTTGTGTTTTGGTTGAGCACTGCATCTTTGTACGAGGAGGTTGTGGTTTTGAAGGTGGTGGAGGTTTTGGCTAGGTGTGCCGCCGTCTGCTGGAGTTGGGTATTGGTGTTTGAGAAGATAGTTTCTATGCGCTCCGCTAATCGGGTAGAGATGCTTTCGATGATGGGCTTGATTGCATGGTCTATGTTCTCTTGGATTGTGTTGGTTTGCTGTTTGAGTTCGTTAGCGACTGCATCAGCCAGGGTATTAATTTTGGTGCTGAAGTCTAGCGAGTTGAGTAGGATTGCTACAGATCGTACAATGTTGGCAACGGAGACGATCATATTGTTGTTGTCGTCCGTGGTGAGTATCTGTGTTAGTATACCAGAGAGGGCAGGAATGTCGAGATCTGGGTTGGGGGGTAGGAGGGACTTAGCTATGAGGAAGTATAGTGCCTGCTGTGCCGATTCCGGTTCCAACTCTTGTTCTAGGTCAGTTTCTGCCTGTCAACTAGCGGTGAGTCGTGAGGCTCTTGTTTCGGGTGGGGTCGAGGTTGTGGCTTGGATCTGCCTGATGCGTTTGCTTTTGGGACCCTTGTTGGAGGTTGCCCATTGCCGCAAGTTCATATTCATTTTGTGGTATTGGTTTTATGTGTGACTTGGAGAGGTTTTTGGGTGATAAGGGGGGTTAGTATGTGTGGAAATAGGCCTATAGCCCAGTCTACGAGGAGCTCCTTTTTTGGGGTCCCTGTGGGGGTGCCACGCGGTTATGGAACAAGAACCATCCGGGCTCCAGTTGTGATGGCGAGTTCTGTTGTAGACCTGGATGAGGAATCTACGGAAAGGGTGATCAGCTAGAAAGTGATCAGAGGAATCAGTTTCTTTAGAGAGGTCTAGTCAATCCAACCCAAATCCAAGTGTTCTGGAATCAGAGGGAGAGTGTGGGGGAAAGGACGAAGGCAAGTATAAATGAGACAGGACAATAAGAGGTTTCTATATGCATGTCTGGGTATCTGTATTTCTATATGTTTTTGTAGTATAAATGTGCTACTTTTATACTACTGTGAGGGATCCTGTGCTATGGTAACTATGTGCTACAAGCGAAGGCTGTAAGTGATAGGGGGCGAGTGGAGAGGAGGATAGGAGGAGTGCTATGTACTAGGAGACGGGAAACAAAGATACATGATATACAATTATATACGTACTGATTCCGGGTCGTTAGGGACATTGCATCACCAGCAGGAACAATTCTGGAGGTGGTATCTGGAGTGGAATCGATAGAAAAGACCGGAATCGGGCGGAATCGATGATACAGGAATAGGAATGGACGGGAATGGTGTCAGATATGAAGGGGATATGGATCCACACAATCCAGAGCCTCTACAGCACATCTCGCGCCTCACACTTCCCTCTAATCTTTCTTCTCCTCCCCCTTTTTTCTTTTTGCTTTTTCTTTACATGAAGTCCCATCCACCTTCTCCTTTTGGGCATCACAGTATCCTGGACCCCCTTTTTTCCCTCCCACCACTCCCTCTTCTTAGCCTTCTAATTGTAAAACAAAAACCAAAAAGAATCACTACGTTCTTGGACCATGTTGCTGTTTCAGGGCGCGGTCGCGTTTCCTATCCCCTTTCCATACATCTCAAAAGTGACCGGTGTGATTAGACTCAATTAAACTGCCAAGCATGACAATTTTCATCACATGACATCAGTCACAAAGTACAGTAATCAATGGCTCCTTGAAACACTTGACTTGAAATCAAATTTTCTGGGCAAGTGCATCCATTGAACAAAATTCTGAATAGATAGAAATATTTAGATGTATTTAGAGACTACAGATACCAATTTTCAAAGAAAACCATTCAGATTTGATTATTTTATGATCAAAATACTGGTGTTTCAAGGAGTGGTCATGATATTCTCTCCTACTCAAAAAAGTATTTTCTAATTTTATTGGTGCATTTACATGGACACAAATATCTAAACATATATCGACGATGACGCCGTTGACCACGCCATCGCCGTGGGCGACCCTCTACATGTTCTTCATCGCCTTCGTTGTTACGTGCCCGGTCCGCCACCGCTGGTTTCGAAGATCAAGGCTGGTGGTTGAAAACCTCGGGCGCGCTCCTGCGCGGCTTTGAGGACGTCCGGGGTGGCATTCTCGGTGCGAACCGTCGCCGTCGTCCTGGTTGTCCTTGTTTCCATCATTGTTGAGGGGGTGGGGAGTGGGAGTGAGGCGAGAGGCGAATTGGTAGACGAGCTGTGGTAGTTAAAGGCAGGTGTCTGATCACATGGCTTTCAGCCTTTCACCATCATCACCCCCCTCATTTCGCCACACTCCCACTCCCCACCCCCTCAACAACGATGGAAACAAGGACAACCAGGACGACGGCGACGGTTCGCACCGAGAACGCCACCCCGGACGTCCTCAAAGCCGCGCAGAAGCGCGCCCGGGTTTTTCAACCACCGGCCTTGATCTTCGAAACCAGCGGCGGCGGACCTGGCGCGTAACAACGAAGGTGATGAAGAACATGTAGAGGGTCGCCCACGGCGATGGCGTGGCCAACGGCGTCATCGTCGTTGAGATATCGCCATTGCCACCGCCATTGCCGCCATCTTCGCGCGACTTGACAACGGGGCCGATCTGGATGGCAACAACGACGAAGGAGGTGCTGGGGATGTCTGAGATGACATCCCCATTTGCTTTATTCATGGTGGAATATGGGGAGGGCCGTGGGGGGCCCCGAGGGTGTAGGTAAGTACCCACCTCCCTCCTGCTTTTTCTCCACGTACTTACCCCTTCCCGCCTCTCGTTCGGGGCTGGGAACCCTCTCCCATCCATCCCCTCTCTATTTCCTCCATCCACCTCGCCTTCCCAGCCCCTTCCTCGCCACCCATTGCCACCCCCCACTCCAAGCGCCCTTCCCCGCCGCCAGCGTCCATCCCTCCCCTTACCCACCCTCCAGCACCATCCCCCATTGATGGTAGACCAACGGCGACGCCTCTGCGAAGGTGGGTACCCACCAGTTCGGCGGCGGCACCCCAGGTATGATCATTTTTTATTTCTTTTATTTCTCTTTTATTTCGCATATTTTCATGTATATTAGTCTGTATACAGTATGTACAACAATATATCTATGATATGTCAAAAAAACTGCTTGAAAAGACGGCGAGATTGTGAATAAATCGTGCTCGCTGTCGACGACGACGAGCGCGCGTGACTCGGTAGTGATTGGCGGGCCCGTAGCAACGGTGACGGGAAAGTCCGAGCCCATCAGCGCCCTTGTTCCTGACGTTCCGGAATGGGTTATTACTGTATATAGGACATTAGTAACTACACTACCAATATTTTCAAGTCCCTTAGCTATTGCAGGTTTATTGAAGGAGGCCCTGCGGCAGAAAATATACCTCTAATTAGAAGGGGTAATAGGGTGTGTCACCACCTCTAAGACGTGGGAAGAGTCGGGAGTCACAGGTGTGATAACCGCCGAAATTTTTTTTTTTGATAACTATTAAATCCATTATTTTAGTCACACTGAAAGTTTAAATTTTGGCCTGCCTTTGGATGATACCTAAATTTAGACTAGCAAATTTGAGTAAACTTGTAGCGAAATTCTGTTTTCCTTCCACAATTTAGAACAGGTCATCATTTTAATTGTAAAACTAGTCTAAAGATGAAACTAAATAAATACTTTAGATGTACATTTATTTGTGACTTAAATTCAATATTTAGGCTAGGCCTAAATGTAAATCTAAAAATTATATTTTTCCGCTCACTTTAGAAACCACTTTAGACCCCAACTAAATGTTGGAACTCCTGAGGTGAAATCTACATAGAACTTTCACGTCGATGCCGTGTGGCAAACCCTGGATATCGGACAGACGCTGCCTTTTTTGTATGGCAGCATGGCTGGATCTGGCCCGCCTCAGCCTCTCAGGTCACATGGCTGATTTGGGATGACCAATCGAACACCAGTGTAATTTTACGATTTTTCCGACATGGCTGGCGTACAAACAAGTACAAAGGCACACATTCGCCCCAACTTGTCACCTTAGCTATATGGCTTCATCTGTTTTTTACAAATTCAAATCCCAAAAGGATGAGTCCCGGGTGACTTTTGATGGTACTGGCATATCTGTGTTCGACCTCAAGAAAGAGATCATACTCGCCAACAACCTGGGTAAGGCAAACGACTTCGATTTATTTGTGTCCGATAGTTCTTCTGGGCAAGGTGAGTGGGTTTCATAATGTTTTGGCGTCTTTTCAGGTCTACTTCATGTGCAGAATACAAGGATGATTCTCAAATCATACCGCGGTCTTCTTCTGTCATTGTCAGACGTCTTCCCTCATCTCGTCCTGGCAAGGGTAAAGCTGCGATGTATATCGCTGGTACTAGTGGTCCTATCGCAGTCAGCAGCAACAATACAACTTGGCACAAAGGTGCAATGTCCAAACGCTTCAATACAAAGGAGGAACCTTCTTCCATAACTAAGCCCCTGGTTGTACGTGTCCAATCTCTCAAGAATCCGCAATACCTGTGACGTACTAACATTACTTAGCAAACGGCTGCGACTAATATTAAGCCTGCCACAAGCAATGCTGATGAGGCAGCTGCTATGGCTGCCATGTTTCAGGCTCAAACCGCAAACTGGGAGGAAACTCAAGAAAAGATGACTCAGTCGGTGTCGCGCTTACGCGGTTTTTTTATCTCATGTAGTAGATTGATGTCTCATGAACGCGATTTGTTCTCCCCCCCTTCCTCATGACTATGTCGGATTGAACAGTGCTGTGCGCATCTACAATAACCCCCGTGGCACCGCATTTTCTCGTGGTGGAAAACCGCATGCGCTTCATCAACAACACCAGCATCAACCTGACCGACCGCTACCTCCAAATTATGTATGCTACCGTTGTGGCCAGAAAGGTTCGCTGTGATTCATTCAAATCACTTTTGAGTAAACCCTTTTGACAACCGTGCAAGGTCATTGGATACACGATTGTCCAACAAATAACGATCGTGAATTTGACAACCGGCCTCGCATCAAGCGTACGACTGGTATTCCACGCAGCATGCTGAAGGCTGTTGATAATCCAAACGGCGACCAGCTTGGGCAAGGTGTAATGGTCACCCCAGAAGGCGGTTACGTTGTAGCCCAACCAGATTTGTGCGTCCTTTTCTTTGATTCAAATGGTACTGCGACCCATTGGCTGATGTGGCGTTTATCCAGAGCATCGTGGCAAAAGCAAGTCTTGCGACCGAAAGGGCTCACGGCAGCCGAAATTCGTGAGCGCACGCCAACGGATATGTCTTTGGTTTGCCCTATAGACAATAAACTGTTCCGTGACACCGTCAAGACACCGTGTTGTGGTGCACACTATTGCGAGGAGTGTATTCAAACTCACCTACTTGAGCGAGATTTCCTGTGTCCCAATTGTGGAAAGAAGATTCCCTCCTTGGATAAGCTCATCGTAGACAAGCCTATGCGCACAAAAGTTGCCGACTACATCGACGGAGCGGTTGAGGACAGTAAAAAAGAAGGCGAAGAGGAAAATAATGCGAAATCTGATGTTGTGTCTTCGGCAAATGGCCACGTACGTCTCTTGAAGACGTCACAAACTCTGCTTTCATCTAACCTTTCGAAGTCTTTGGCAGCTCAAGAGGCATCTAATCAAGAACAGGACTTTTATTCCGATCAGCAGCCTGGTGCAAGCATGGATATGTCCCAGATGGTGGTCAACAGCATCCCTCAACTCCAAGCACAGGTTGCCCAAATTTCAGTGATGCTCCAAAATCCCACTCTTCCAAATCAGGTCCGACACGCAACGGAAATCCAGCACCAACAGCTGCAGATCCAACTGCAGCAGGCCCAGACCGTGGCTGCCGCACTTGCTGCTGCCTCAAGTCTCCAGCAACAGCAACAGCAGCAGCAACAGCAGCAACAACAACAACAAGCGAGTGGGGCTGGAACGTACAACATGCAGGGTTATCAGAAACCTGACTTCCGCACATGGACTAACGCATTCTCAAATCACCAGCCTGCAGGACAGGAGTCGGCTTATCAGCGATTGCCGCTCAACAACCGTCGCAGGAACCTTAAGCGGGGGCGTCCTTCGGATTTCTTAGAGATCGCAGGCGAGCAGGACAAAATGCCAAGATACTGGGAATGAAGAAGGCCACGGGACATATATATATTCATTCGCATTACTCAAACATGTATATCCTTCACACATTCAGTAATGATATAAAGCTTTGCATTAGTTCTTTCATTACAACTAATCAAGGTGATCCAGCTCTAGCAACACTCTGTGGTCCACCCCCGTCCACTCTTTTCAGCAGCACCCGTTGATAGCTCTCCCATGCACCGATCAGCTGTGTCAAGAATAAGACCGACGGACGAGTTATGAGGGTTGAGAGCACGCACTTGCTTCTGTCTCGCAATCATCCCCCCCAAGAACTGTCGTAGAGAATCTTTGAAATCTTCGATACGTTCACGCTCAAATCGGGCAACCTCGGATTTAACTAACTTCGACACTTGGTCAAATTCGTGTTTTGCCTCTAGTGCTCGCCGTTCAGCCTAACGAAAGAATAACTATCAAGATAGTCATAGAGCTGACAACGAAAATGTATTACCTCCGCAATTTGAGAGAGCGAGAAACCCAGCCGTTCCGGAGGTATTCGACCTTGTGAGCGGTTTTTCTCGTGCGTCTGCTTCACACGCCGAACTTCACTGTCTGCGGTCTGCCACGCGTGGTATATACGGACACGAGAGCTAAAAGCGAGCTTGTAACAGTGTTGAACATGAACGTTGTCGTTCTAAACACATAATCTCACATACCCGAACCGAATTGATGAGTCTCGCATATTCATCAACTGCGATACTCTTATCAGCGTCCCCGAGCTTCGAATTAGTAATACTATACCTGTACTCATGACTGTGGCCATATCCTGTTCTGATTGTGTATGATGAAGTTCCTGCGCAGTTCGCTGGACATCGGCCAGACCAGAAAAGGAAACCGACAACTGCTTCCCCACATCTGAAGATGATAGATCACTAACTGTCTGCGAAAACTCGCCTGTAGCAACCGCAACCTCTGGAAATAAGGCAGAGGTGAGTACGACATATATTTACAGCGTTCACCACAAATAACGAACCTGCACGTTGCTTCGCAACGAGTTCGATGGCTTTCACTAGTCCACGAAGTTGGGACTCCAGACTATCAAGATACCCCTTCTGCCTGTCAAACCACTACACCCCCATCATCAGCGACTAAAGGCTTTAGTGTAACAACGAAAGGCGTACCTCATCTGTTTCATAAAATCGGGGCCCAGCAATTGTTTGACCAAGAGATGCCATGAGGCCTCCACGCTCATGAGCGATTTCCGCTTTCCGGTGTTTGATCTGATGACGAATTGAACAATTACCGATAGTAGGAACACAATCGACTGACATCCAAGGCAAAAGAATCGCTCTCGAGAAACAATTTTAGATCCGCATCTTTGCCTAGTACAGGATGGTTTGCAATCTTGCGTATACACTTTTCAAGTGCAAATCGACGCTGTCTCACGAAATTGTCGTCGAAACGACCGAAGGGATTCTTCTCTGGCACAGGTGGCACGACAACACCGGGATTATTAACAGATAGAGTCTCGTAGAGCCATAGAAAGTCAGAGTAACGCCGAAGAACCGAGAAAGTGGACTTTTGGAAAAGGGGTGATGTCGTCTAGGAGAAAAACGTGGGTAGGAGAGGCAATTAATAGAGGGCAGGATACTGACTCGGGTGTGTACGGTATACATTGTAAAAGAACGGATGGGATCCCCTACTTTTTGTGGATCTTCAACGGAGATGACAAAGGTAGGTTGAAGTCCAGTTTCAGTTTGTCGTGGAAAAGTAACAGGTCCCGTCGTTGTCTGAAAGCTCAGTGAGATGGGGCATAGTTACATTGTATGCAGATTGAACTGACGGGAGAAGACGCCGTAGGTTCTGCGGGTCTTCGGAGTGGCTTATCGTCATCACTATCATCTGCACTAAGTCCCGAAATATGCGGACCGTCGTTGTATAATGGGCTTTGGGCACCCTGCCAACCGCCAACCGCCTCTCCTCCAAGTGCAAGGCTTGCAAATGAACGTTTAAAAGTTGCAGTCGTTAGCGGTGATGACGGCGACGCAAATGAAGATGTGGATGAAAAAGTGAGGACTGACGGACTGGTGGAAGCATGATTATGCTGGGTAGAACTGACGGGAGGAGGTAGTGAAACGGTTTCACGTATCGAAAGGGCAGCAATTGAGGGTTCTAATCCTTCTGGTATTGCTGGCCGAATGGTCTCCACCTCAGAAAACTTGGAAGGAATACTCTGGATGAAACCCGGAGACCGATGAGAAGAAGAAATAGCAAGGGGTTCGTCGTCCTCGTCGATTGCCCTCAAATCTGGGTCGGATCTGTCACCGCCCAGGGTCTCCGTAGGTTCGTCTCGCTCAGCAGTGACGAAGAATTCGGTCGGGGTAGTGCTTCCACCTTGCTCGCGAACTGACTGGTAGGCATCATTAGAATAGGTAACAGAGGATCCAGGCTCGAGCGGCTGATTGAAGCTGGACCAAGGATCTGGTGAGTTTGAACGTTTTGCGAACGGATCCTCAAATGGGTTTGCCTCCAAAGCACGCCGAGAAGGCGCAAGCAAGTCGTCAAAACCATCCATTTAAAGTGTAATTGTTGTGGGATGAAATTGTATGAGATGGGCAACTAGCTCGGGAGCGTCGAAGTCTAGTATGAACGGTTGTACTACAAGCATCACGGGTTCCAACTGAAATGGCATAGACAGAGTAATGTCGTTACATTGTGGAGATCATTATCCAAAAAAACTAAACGTCCATCGTCGTTCACTCGAATGGCATGCTCTCCACAGCTTCCACAAGTGACACCCAATTGTTCGCGATGTTCTCTGCATAATCTTGTTCTTCACGAGCAAAAGTCTGCACCGCCAACGTCAGCAGTGCGTTCTCGCGATTATGCAACACAACACGCAGCTCATGCCACAGGCTGATAAACAAAGATAGACATGAGAAATAGAGGGAAGGATTGTTGTTCGCCACCCACCATGATCGAATGAACACTCGTCTATTCAGCTGGGAAGCAATAGTTGCTTGATCCTTCTCGATCATGGCAATAAACCGATCTACCTCTTCTTGCCATCCATCCTTCTGCACGGCCTTGATTCCCTCCAGCTTCAATGAGTTGGTCTCGACTCTTTTTTTCAACCGATCAACCTGATCGAACGAAAGCCGGTCGTGGCGAATAAACAAGTCACGCATGGCGATGTATAGATCTCGTTGGCTCTAAAGAACGCAGTTGAAGACGTAAGAGACGAAGTAGTAGATTCTGCAGGCACTCGCGCACTCGCCTTCAAAGCCTCAAGGGTGGTGTCCAGCAATGTACGCGTCTGTAGCAGCAGTTAAACGCCGAAGCAATCTGTAAACAAGTATTGACACACCCGCTGCTCCGACAGATCGGAATATCTCTGCACGTGCACTGCGACATTACCCAGGCCTTGCCGCACGCCATTGGATAATTCACAATCATCCCCTCGCCATGGATGCTCGTTCGCCTCGATTACAGCTCGTAGTGTGTTTGTTAGTCTCGACAAGTCTCCCTGTTCACCGGGAAATGCGGCACCAAAATCCGCATGAGGAAACGATGACGGTTCCGACAATAAAGATTGGGCCGGAGTAATTGGCGTCATCGACGGCGGAGGAGACGAATAAAGGGTAAATGGGAAGTGAGTCGGGAAGTAGATGCTCCGGTATGCTGGAGGGAACCATACCGCTGAAGCTTCTCGTCTCTTCATAACGCGCTCGGCTAAGATGCAGATCCGTTGCCATTGTTCAATGAGAGGATTTAATTTTCCACGAACAATCCTGGTTCAATTCCCATTAGTGGCTGGAGCGATGGGTAGGAAACCGATTCCTACGCAAGTTTGTCCTCTAAGTCGCTAGGTATGCTCATTTCCTCAATCCTGTCCACACGCTTGCTGGCAGACTCTTCATCCATAGACACCGGAGTATGTTTCCGCCAAGTTTCAAACGATGGCTCGGCGATAAATACTGCCATTAAGCCATCTTCCTTGATTACAGGATGGTTTCTACAACAAACGCTTGATAAAGGAATGCAAAACATGACAGACTGATAAACATACAGGACGAAGCCCATTGCTCTTGCAAGTCCTCTCCTAAGTCATTCGATGATCAGTAGCTGTCAGAAAAGACGGGGAGCGGATGAGGCATCAAGACTACCTTCGTTGTTCCAAGAAATACGCATCCGCTTTGGTAATAATAGCTGTCAGCGAGCATAACACCCAGAGATGCGTCAACTCACGCCCTATTCGTTTCGGAGGCAGTGCGGGAAATAAGCGGAAAGGATATCGCCGCGTAAGACACTCCCATAAGAAAACGAACTCCGAATATCGTCTAGGAACAGATCCACCCCTCTGTTCAACGCATTAGAGTGACAAATGATGTTGGTAGTTTCCGGACAAAAGAAGAAACACACCTCAGTAGTTAGCTCGTACACCATGTATCGATTCAGAATAAAACCTTGTGGTCCCAGAATGTTTATGGTGACTTTCTCTTGCTTCTTCCACCAGTCTTTCGGCATTCCACTACCAGAAAGACTGGAGGGTGCGCCATTCAGGATCCCTCTTCCTTCGAAACCAGAGCTGCTGGGTATTCCAGCGTTGAAACGAGCAGTGCTCCAGGGATCGTCGGAAGAGTATGCTGGAGCTGGAGAACGGATGGGTGGCCCACTATTCTGTCTGTAACTGGGAGTTGGAGCTGCGAATGTAGAAACTGAAGGCTGCAAAGAGTCAAGGTCTAGACGAGGCTCGGGGAGAGTATTCTGTGATGACAATGCTGCGACTTGCTCAATACTGACGTCTGGATGGAGAACTTGAACTACAAAGGACACACTCAAGTTGACGAACATACCCTTGCCGGACTGAACTAATGCGACGAGAGCCAGAGCAACGAAGAACTCAAGTTTGGACACCCGAGGTCGAGAACTGACCAGGTTGACGATCTGATATAGTTTTTCAGCATGCTAAGCAAACGGGATAGTCAACCATGCTCACTCTGTCGATGGTAGCAGCCGGAAGAGAAGAAGTACCTAAAACACGCGATAGAGCATTGACAGACGTCTCTCCCGAGTTGGTGGGGTCAACTGCGGAGAAAGACTTGTTGTATATGGCAGGAACTGTAGCATCCGCTGACCAGACAAACCGATACGAATTGTCAACATTTCTTACATGGAGGCCAGCTTACCGATGACGGCGCTGAACACTGAAGGGGCCGCGTGTACTGGTGGCGGTGATGGGCTGGGAGCCGCACTCCAAGGATCGAGGCCATCATATGCTGAGGCAGCAAGTGGATTTTCATCCACGAAACTGCCTCCAAAACCACTGTTCGAGGCCGCTACGTAGCGTTGTGCTGGCCGAGGGGAGTTGAACATAGCAGGGTTCTGGCGCCAGGAGCCAAAAAGCTCAAAGTTGGTCGAGTCTGAAGCACTGACTCGCGTGAAGGCGTGACTTCAAGTTATTATAATATAATACAGGTTCCACTACTTAAATTTTATTTTTGGCGAGGGAAGAAACGTATGTAAATTGTTCCAGTATTATCACACAACTGCCCAACCATACTAGATAACTTCGGCGGTCTTCTTCGCCGCAAAGTGCAAGGTCCACGATGACAGTAGTCGATGCCTATTAACAGATTCTCCATCCAAGCTGCAAGGTTCAGGTATATAAAGATAAAGATAATTTAATATCAAAGAGCGCTCACCCTGGAGTTCCATATGTCAGAGGAGCCATGTATAGGAACATCGCCACCAATAGTACAGAAAACAGTGCTACAGTAATAGGGCCCTTCAAGCCTAGATCGGAGTACGTCGATGGCCGTGGGCGCGTTTTTGGTCCTCGGATTGAGATTGGGAAGTTGATACTCTCCGAAAAGATGAAATTGAGCACCGCACCAGCGATAAGGGATGAGGCGAGATGAGAGGGGAGATAATGATGGATGAAAAGCTGGCGATTCATCAGGAAGAAAGGGGCGTAATGCACACCCCATACAAGCATAAAGAATCCAGCCGAGTTCCAGAGGCGATTGCGGACGGCTGGATAACGTTGTCAGCTTGTAAAAGACAAACTATCTGAATGCCTACGATCAGGGATGGGTTCAACACCTCTGCGTCTCGCCAAAAGATCTGCCCCAAGAATGCCGACAAATACAGAAAGAGCCACAACGCATGCCCACCAACCGACAAGGTTCCCAATAAGGTAGATCTGCTTTCGAGTGTCGTTCTCAGTCCAGAAGCTGATTCCACTGAGGAGGAAGGGCCAATTGATAGGACCACTGGCGTATGGGTGCGAAGCCGTCAGACCGGCATTGTGCTGCAGCATTAACAACTGTAGCTCGGCGAACTTCTTGAAAAAGTTCACCGATTTAGGCTCTTTCGGAGCCTGGTCGCCGGTACGGTTTCTCAAGTCCTGTCCAGCTGAACACAATCAAACACAAACACAACCCAATGCCAAGAAAACGTTGAACGTACTGCCGTCAGAGATGATTTCATCGACAACCCATGTGGCAGTTTTTTCTGTTGGATTCTTGTTTCCGTTGATCTCCTGTTGCTTGAAAGCCCAATCCGGAAGTGGCTTAGAATGTGTCCACATGGAGACTTTCGTTGGGACATGGACGAGTCTGAAGTAACCTGATTTGCTCTTCCACTGCTCGCCATCATGGGCGTCTAGAAGCTGTACGTGGAAGAGGGTATCATTGTGACGTGTGTGATCGTCCTTGCGCCACGTAGTGAACTCTTGATTGGTTGGAGTAAGTGGCGACGCGACATCGTGAGTTAGCAGGAAGCTCTGGGTGTTCACATGGAGAAGCTGGATAATATCCTCATGGCGGACGACACGTCCACGGCCAGTTTCGGGAAGCGCTTTTGTGGGTATGATTTGCCAATTGTTGTTCGTGTCATTGTGGCCATAGCCAGTGACTTGCTGACCTGAAGGCAAGTGAGAACGCATTGAGCTGAGGGATGAAGCAGGGCTGTACCTTGACTACTGATACGACCGTCGTCGTATTTTAAGGGATATCTTTCCACGTGGGAGTGTAGGAACACCTTCGTATCCTTGTGTTTGATTGTCACAGTATCGTAATACCGGAGCTCTATCCCAGATTGGTGGTCAGCGATGGGAAAAGTTTCGACGATATGGAACTTACCTTGACTATTCAGAAGCATTTCATTACCCAATAAGGTCTCTTGGAAGGCGGGACTCATGAAGGTGTCACCAGGCCCGGAGTGGGTAAGGATAGAAAAATGAATATAGAAGAACGAAAGATAGACAACAAACGGCACGAGGATCAATCCCACCGTCCTGGCTGCGAAATGATTGTTGAATGGGTCCTGAGTACGCAGAAAGTCAGAAAATTTCAACGTGACAATGATACCCTTTCCACCATTGTTTTATTCTTGCGAACATCCAAAATGTCCCAAAGATCAATCAACACTGCGATGCCGATAGTTATGACTGTGAGGACTCCGTTGACTTTTGAACCCCAGGTACAAGCCATGAACACTCCAGTCGCAATGAGCCACGTCCACCATTCGGTGGTGAACTCTCTGTACATTCGACATGAACGCGAGAAGAGTAGTAAGGGACCTAATACTTACAAGTAGCGAAGTTTTCGGAATCGGATATATGCATATATCGTCAATGACATGAAGAAAATCAAGGTTGCATCCAGTAGAATCAACCGCGATTGGGTAACATGAGCATTGTCTGGTTGAAATGGTTAGTAAGCCGGCATGGAATAATCGTAAAAGATACGCACCAAACAGAACAAGGGCAGCTGAAAATGCAGCGACTATGGTGGAATATCCGCTTTCCTTCATTATTCCGAAAACGACAGGTATCGTGAGACTTCCCAGAATAGCTGGAAGAGCTCGCATCCCCACATATGGAACGTGGTTAGCGGTATAGCTATCACCGATGTTTTCGAAATTGAAGTGACCATCGAAACCAACAAACCAACCCGCGAGACCAAAGAGCAATTTCGCCAAAGGAGGGTGAACATCAAAATAATATTCCCGTCGAATATAGTACGCGGCAAATTTTCCGAAATGGACCTCGTCAAATCTAATCAAGAGGTAAATATAGTCGTGCGATTGCTGTAAAGGTTTAACGACTCACACAACCTGATCTGGGTGGTTAATTTTATAAAACCGTAGGGCAAAGGCCAATGTGGTCAACACAGTGACTACAATTGCGCTCGCCCTTCCGGTATTTAGGACCTGTTCCAGCGCACTACGTTTTTTCTATTCGTGACTTCAGCACAAAACAAGCTGTGCGCTGGCAAGCAAGGAGACGCACAGGGTTATTATAAAGTGCGGTAACGTGTTCATCTTCCTGATCAAACTGAGGGACGTTGCTGGGGCCCGCAACAGCGTTCTTTTGCCGCAATCGTGCACCACCCGACATGATTGAACAGGGTTGTGGATGAAGAATTGAAATTTGGTAGCTTAGCTAAGCTTCATATCACGTGCCCATATGTTTGGAATTAAGAATCAGATACAGTAATCAATGGCTCCTTGAAACACTACCACTCCATGAAACACCTTCATATCATTTGTTCCACACATTCCCTAAGGCCAAATATAATACTTGTCAGTCCTGTACAGATATCGCCATTGCCACCACCATTGCCGCCATCTTCGCGCGACTTGACAACGGGGCCGATCTGGATGGCAACAACGACGAAGGAGGTGCTGGGGATGTCTGAGATGACATCCCCATTTGCTTTATTCATGGTGGAAAATGGGGAGGGCCGTGGGGGGCCCCGAGGGTGTAGGTAAGTACCCACCTCCCTCCTGCTTTTTCCCCACGTACTTACCCCTTCCCGCCTCTCGTTCGGGGCCGGGAACCCTCTCCCATCCATCCCCTCTCTATTTCCCCCATCCACCTCGCCTTCCCAGCCCCTTCCTTGCCACCCATTGCCACCCCCCACTCCAAGCGCCCTTCCTCGCCCCCAGCGTCCATCGCTCCCCTCCCCACCCTCCAACACCATCCCCCATTGATGGTATACCAACGGCGACGCCTCTGCGAAGGTGGGTACCCACCAGTTCGGCGGCGGCACCCCATGTATGATCATTTTTTATTTCTTTTATTTGTCTTTTATTTCGCATATTTTCATGTATATTAGTCTATATACAGTATGTAAAACAATATATCTATGATATGTCAAAAAAACCGCTTGAAAAGACGGCGAGATTGTAAATAAATCGTGCTCGCTGTCGACGACGACGAGCGCGCGTGACTCGGTAGTGATTAGCGGGCCCATAGCAACGGTGACGGGAAAGTCCGAGCCCATCAGCGCCCTTGTTCCTGACGTTCCGGAATGGGTTATTACCGTATATAGGACATTAGTAACTACAGTACCCTTAGCTATTGCAGGTTTATTGAAGGAGGCCCTACGGCAGAAAATATACCTCTAATTAGAAGGGGTAATAGGGTGTGTCACCACCTCTAAGACGTGGGAAGAGTCGGGAGTCACAGGTGGGTTATCAACATTCCAAATTTCAATCAGAACTAAAGCTATTGCCCGCGCAATTGCCCAGCCATCGTCCACCCATCGCCCACCCGTCGTCCACCCATCGCCCAGCCATCGCCCACCCGTCGCCCACCTCCCAATCATGACCTGAACCCAGCTCCGACGTCGACAAAACCAATCAATTTTTTTTTCGACCTCACACCCACCGTGACGCCATCTCGCCATCTCTCCCGCTCCCGCTCATCCCATCCCCGGCATCTCCCCTGCCCAAGTATGACGATCTCCCACACCCCACGCCATCTCCCTCGCCCTCGCCGCCATTTCCCACCCTCGATTTCCTGCCAAGCCGTCGCCCACACCTCTGCCCTCCCCATCATCTTCCTCGTCCACACCCACGCCATCTCCCATCTCCCTCGTCGTCGTCGCCATCTCTCCTCACACTCGCCATCTCCCACACCCTTGTCGCCCACGCCGCACCCTCGTCGCACACGCGACGCTCTCATCGCCACACTCTCGTCACCCACGCTCTCGTCGCCCACATCTAACCCATCCAAAATTGGATCCCCCATGGCCATGCCGCCCGCGCCGTCTCCCTCGTCCACACCCACGCCTGGCACGCCATCTCCCCACCATCCCATCCCATCACCACGCAATCTCCCACACCCTCTCGTCGTCCTCCCATCGTGCCCCCGCCATCTCCCTCACCCATGTCCACGCCATCTCCCTCACCCTCATCGCCAACGCCATCTCCCGCCAAGCCACCTCCGCCATCACCTCCCTCGCCCACACCCCACGCCATCTCCCACACCCTCGTCATCCACACCCTCGTCGCCCACGCCACACCCTTGTCGCCCACGCCCACGCCATCTCCTCACCCTCCCACTCCCTCGTCCCCCACGCCATCTCCTCCCATCCCATCGTGCCATGCCCACGCCATCTCCCACACCTCATCACCTACACCCTCGTCGCCCTCCCATCCTATCGTGCCCCCGCCATCTCCCACACCCTCATCACCCACGCTCATCACCCTCCCATCCTATCGTGCCCCCGCCATCTCCCCGCTCTCATTCTGTCGTGCCCCCGTACACCCTTGTCGCCCCCGCCATCTCCCCCACCTGCCTCTCCCCTACCTCTGTCATCACCTCACGAACCCCACCACCATGTCAATTGACGTTGGAGCTGGGCTCGTGAGGTAAGATTGGGAGATGGGTGGGCAATGGGTGGGCGACGAGCGGGCAATGGCGCGGGCAATAGCTTTAGATCTAACAACAACTTTGAATTTAAATAGCTGCCGAAAATCTTACATTTTGATAATTATTAAATTTATTATTTTAACGCTACCGAAAGTTTTAATTTTGGCCTGCCTTTAGGTGATGCCTAAATTTGGACTAGAAATTTGAGTAAACTTGGAACTAAATTATACTTTCCCCTTACAATATAGATCTGATAATTATTTTGATTGCAAGAATAACCTAAAGATGAAAATAAATAAATAATTTAGATATACATTTATTTGTGACTTAAATTCAATATTTAGGCTAGGCCTAAATGTAAATCTAAAGATTATATTTTGGTGCTAACTTTAAAAATCACTTTAGATCCCGACTAAATGTGGAAAGTCCTGATGTGTTTGATATAGAACTTTATAGACCACCAAATCAGGAAACGTGATTATTGCACAATTTCTGGTACTATATACAGGCCAGTTACACCAAATCTCCTCCTGCTCTGGCGGCACTCAGCCCATCATCCTCTGTGTTAAAAGAAGTCAATCAGTGTAGAAGAGTAAAGGAAAATAGTAAAAGGGGATGTACTTGCCATTCTTTATCCTGGTAGTGTAGAGGAATGGCGGAGAGAGACGATGTGGTTGAGAATAAGTTGAACATGGCGAAGGTTCAAAATTTGGGCTCGGAGTTGTGACGGAGTTTGAATATATCACCTTGTTTCGCCAAGTCCTTCCACAATTTTCGCTAAGTCCTTCCATGACATCAAATATACATGGAATTGATGTTGACCCGACATTGAGCTGTCAGTGATCGGTCCAGCCCAAGATTTGGTGCTGGGCCATACTTAAATTTGATCAAAATTATATAAGTAAAGAAGTCGATCTGTGATGACCATGAATACAATGTCATTTTCATCACCTTCTATCCACTGCCAAATTTAGATTGGGTTTGCAGCGGGATCAGAAATAAATATCATCTATTTCTAGCGCTGCCTTTTTTAGGTCCCAGGGACGCTGTGAGCCAAACGGCGGTGTAGTAAGGGAGTCTATTGGTGGGGTCCGGCAATTGCTTATAAAATCTGTGCACATGCTTGTTCCAGGTGGTCAACTCAAAATAAATGAGATACACCCTCAGTTTAGTGCAATAAAATATATATCAGTTAATTGAAAAGTCAGGAAATACTACTGACAAACATTAAAACTAGTTTTCACAGCAAACTGAAGCAATAAATCACTTAATATGAGTCTCTACTACTTTTGACTACCAGAAAAGGCTTTGCTGATGCTTGACAAACATTACATAAGCAAGCCTTTTGCCACTCAACTGTGTAGGTTGCCACACTGCTATAATCACCAATCAAACTATCAGAGGTTCTTCTAACGTACATTTAGAACAAATTGTTCACAACAGATTTTTTTTTTTCACTCTAATTTCCCCCCAGAACAATGGTGGTTCCATTGGTTTGAAAGATGTAGCAAGATTTTTTAAAATCTACTGCAAACAAGTTATGCAGATTGAAGTTCTATCACACTTTTGTTATATGTGCTAAGGTTAAAATGTATTGGTAGAGGTTACAGAAATATTTACCATTTCTTCTCAAACTTTCGTAGTCTGCCATGCGCACAAATAAAACCAAATTTGAAAGGGGATTGCCAGACCCCACTCTTTGAGAGTCCATTACGGTGAAGCTTAGATTGCAAGGTAGAAGAGAGGTATGAAGGTGCAAGGCAGAGTAGCTACTTCAAGTTGTAAGAATTGGGGGAAGGAAAGAGTGAGTGAAGAGAGGGTTGGGTGAAAGCCAGAGGGCTTCCCAGCCCCGAGAAGGATGGTTCTGTCTGTGGGAAGGAACCAATATGAGCAGCGAATCCCAGTGCCTTGGTAGGAGGACGACGATGCATCGGGCAAGCATCGGTTCCCATTTTTTAGGAGATGGCTGAGAAAAGGGACTCACAAAACATTTTAGCGGACTGGAGGCATAGTGAGATGGATGAAGCTATCATGCAGGGCAGGAACAGCTTGCATGTAAGGGGCCATGATCTGTGCGTGTTTTCTTAGGTATAGGAGGAATGAGTCGCTGGCCCAGCACCCCTTGACCTTCATGACCTCAAATGGGATGCCTCAAAGGAGGTATTCCAAAGTCGAGCCTATGCAGATGCCATGGCCTTGGAGAGGGTCTACATTCAACCTGCATGCTGCCTTGGCTAGGCACTCCAACATTTTGGATTTGGTGAGGATAGTGTTGCTGAAGTTCAGTTCGGTCTGGTTCTGACCCTTTTTGGCGGAACCACGAACCAAACTTCAGGTCCGGTTTGGTGCTGGGCCAAACCTGGACCCAGATGGCATTGAACTGTCTGTCCGCGTTCGGTCTGGGTTCAGACATGGTCTGAACCCTGGACCGAGGTGGGCTCACTCCATGAGCTCTGTTCTCCTTGCAAATGGCAGGCACATATCAATTGATATGGCACTGCACTTCGCGAGGTAGTTGGGCTGCAGGGGAGCCATCCGGCACTGCTGCTGCTGCTGCTGCCATTGCCATTGCCACTGTCGCTGTTGCTGCCACTGCCGTGGCCGTTGCTGTTGCAACTGCTGCTGCTGCCACCATTGCTGCTGCTGCTGTCATGGCTGTTGCTGCTGTGGCTGCCATTGCCATTGCCATTGCCATTGCCGTTGTCATTGCCATTGCCACTGCTGCTGCTGCTGCTGCCATTGCTGTTGTTGCTGCTGCTGCTGTGGAAATGGGAGCGCGGGCTACACCCACGCTCCAATTATCCTTCTTGGTGCCAAATACCTCACGAACGATGTCCACACATCAGTTGACGTGTCAGCTCATGTTCGCGAGGTTCCTTGGCGTTGGATGGCTTGATGCAGCACAAGCTGCTGCTGCTGTTGCTGCTGTTGCTGCTGCTGGCCGTTGCCGTTGCCGTTGCCATTGTTGCTGTTGCTGTTGCCATCGTCATTATTGACATTGACATTGCCATTGCCATTGCCGGTGGTGGTGGTGATGGTGGTGGTGGTGTTGTGGCTGTCCTGCATCCATTGGCATTGGCATTGGGATCCATGTTGTGCTGTGGTGGTGCTCGCGATGTGGTCGCGGTGTAGATGCAGGTTCGGGGTGGCTTCAGAACAATAAAGAAGATGATCCTAACCTGAGGGTGTCGACTGTGGATAATCAGTTGGGGATAGTAGTAAAAGGAAGGGAATGTAAGTAAAAGTAAAGCCGCCGTGTAAAACTGGTCAAATAATGATGAATCCGGTGATGAACAGACTAAAAACGGATAAATAACAATGAACTCGACGATGCTGACGATGTTGGGTACAGCGGGTCGGGTCAGGTTGGGTCGGAAACAATGAACGAATAAAGGCACAACAATAAGGACGTTGAAGGGAACTATAAAAGTCTAACGGTTTATGAGGACGAGCATTTGAAGTGATTAAAAGAGGATTCTGACTATGAGGAAACGGGGACTAAGGGTATCTCTTTTTTTTGTATGGTCATCAGGGACCGTTTTTATAGTACATGAGTGAGTAATCTACTGTCAGACATGTCTATTTTGGCTGATGGTAAACTACAAAGAAAGGTTGGAATGGGGATGTGGAAAGGGGGGTTGCAAAGCGACCAAGACAGGAAAATGGAGGGGAAAACAAATATCCATGAAAAGATGTGAAATGTCCTACATATCTCTGAAAGGACGAGGGGATGCACAAATAAGGTAAGTCCAAAGTTGGGAATCAAGTCTGATGAGATCCATCTCTTACAATTGGAACTCTGGGGCTTATGAGGCTGCCGGATTTGGCCCAAAAGCGGCCGTCACAAAGCGGCATGTGTCAGGTTACATCGGTCACGTCACGTCACGTCACGTCGGGTTACGTCAGGTTCGAATGCAAGTCGATTGGAGGGCATTGGTGAAGAGACTTGACGTTCCTCTGAGTCCGTATCGTCGATATATCACGAATCCGGACGTACCCAATGCCTCCAATTGATTCCCATTCCAACCCGACGTAACCCGACGTGACGTGACCCGACGTATGCCGCTTCATCACAGCCGCTCTCGGACCAAATCCGGCAGCCCCGGAGTTCCAATGCTAGAAGATGGATCTCATCGGACTCAATCCCCGACTTCGGACTTACTTTATTTATGCATCCCCTTGTCCTTTCGGAGATATGTAGGACATTTTAGATCTTTTTCTTGGATATTCCTTCTCCCCTCCATTTTCCTGTCCTCATCACTTTGCAACCCCCCTTTCCACATCCCCATTCCAACCTTTCTTTGTAGCTTACCATCGGCCGAAATAGACATGTCCGAAAGTAGATTACTGTTTCCTGTACTATAAAAATGGTCCCCGACGACTGTACAAAAGAGAGATACCATTAGTCCCCGTTTCCATATAGTCAGAACCACCCTTTTAATCCCTTCAAATGCTCATCCACGTAAACCCTTAGCCTTTTTGTAGTTCACTTCATTGTCTTTATCGCTGTTCCCATATATTTTTTCATCGTTTCCGACCTGACCCGACCCGACCCGCCGTACCCGACATTGTCGGCATCGTTGGGTTCTTCATTATTTGTCCGTTTTCACTCCGTTCATCGCTGGATTCGTCGTTATTTGTTTAGTTTTACACGGCGGCTTACATTTTTACTTTCATTTCCACTTTTACTACTACTCCCGACACTGACTTATCCACCGTCACTTCTACGCTGACACCCCTCAGGTTAGGATCATCTTTCTTCCTTTATTGTTCCGAAGCCACAAAGAACCCGCATCTACATCGGGTTCATCCGGATTCGTGATATATTGATGATACAGACTCAGAGGGATGTTGAGTCTCTACAGCGGTCAAGTTGCCTGTGGCAGATAATATTAGTAAAGTTAAGAAAATTTATGAGACTTACCTGTATTCACAAATGCGACATTGTGTCGCGTTCATTGGCCTTGCGTTGTTGCGGTGTTGGTGAAGAAACCTGTAAGGTAATGGTCACATAATACTGTTTAACACGAAAAAGTAAGTAAAGAAATCTGAAAAACAAATGAAATAAATACCTTAAAAATATCCACGTTCACGGTTTGGACGTGGTTTGGAGCCATTCAGGAAATCTGGCAGGCCTCAAAACCCAGAACTGAACCCACGGTCCAGTTCAGCACTTGACTGAACTTAGACTGAACCTAGGGTTCAGTTTGGGATTTGAACCAGGTTTGGCTAGGTTTGGAACCAAACTACGGCAACACTAGGTGAGGGCTCGGAAGCCCTTGCTGTGGCAGTAAGCGAAGAGAGGGCCATCCACAGGGGGTTGGTTTAACTGGAGGTGATTATTCAAGGCCATTTCAGGGTCTGAGCTGCTGAGTTGTCTTCCCCAGGAGACATCTTCCCTGGAGGAGGAGGTTTTTGTGCGGGGGAGGTGGAAGGAGGTCATTTCCAGGTTGTTGCGATCATGGACTGAGGTGATGTGGGCTGGCGTGACATGGGTTGAGCTGTGAAAGGTCCCCGGCTTCAGGTTTTTTACTGTGAACTCACCAAGGCAGGCTGTTGAGTAGAAGGTTGTGGTGAGGCAGCTGAAGACGGCAGCATCGAGGGGGGCTGATAGGTTGAGCTGGGACCGGAGTGCCACAATGTAGTCAATGGTGAAGGGGAGATGGGGTTTCCTTTTGGATGAGGAAGGGTGGAGGGCATTAGCGGCCTTCAGGATACCTTGCATTTCGAGGTTGTTTGGGTGCCAGGGGATGCTGTGGATGATATGCCAAGCCCGGACCCCGTAAAGGTAGTTGCCAATGGACTTGGCGGCATAGGAGCCTGTGAGGGTGGCAGTGAAGGCGGACAGCATGACACTGCTGGCCGGGGCCCGTTGGGATTCTGGAAGGTTCTTTTTGTTGCAGAAGACGTGAAAGAGGAGGAGACTGGTACCATAGGTCTCTCATGTGTTCTCTGCCCAGGTGTGTTCAAGTACATCTGCGATGCGCGTGACATCCTCTGGTGACAGGTTTGTTGGGACACCTTGTTCATCTAGGATGGTGTGAGCCTGCAGGGGCACCAGATCTGGAGGCAGTCCCGAGCAAGGCAGTGGGGGCGGAGGTGGGATAGAGAGGGGGCTAGGCCCTGATGGTAGGGGGCAGGAGCATGGGGACAGGGACCTTGGAAGGGCAGGGGGGAGTTCCATGCCAGGGCCTTTGCTGGCCTACCCACCATTGCTCCAGTCCATTGCCTGCTGTTTGAGTGTGAAGGGGATGTAGCAGTCGGGGAAGGCAGTGGCATCCTGACGTGGCTTTGTCTTGAAGGGTGCTGGAGCAGGGTGGACAGGAGAGCAGGGCTCAGATCCTGGAATGGGGGAGTCGAAGTTGACAATGAAGTGGGAGAGGTCAACAGGGATTTTGATGGGGGGAAGCAGGAGGGAGAAAGGGGGGTATATGCCCCTAGACGGGCCGTCGGCTGGGGTGTGTTCACTGGGAACGAATCTTGTGTGGATGACGTAGGATGAGGGGGCCGTGAGGGTGTGGATCCTCTTGAAGACATTGTTGATCTGGGAGTTGTGGCTCCAGCCCATCAGGAAAAACACTAATTCTCTGAGGCACTCTGAGAGAGTCTCAGAGCCACTCAGAGTGAGGAAAGCGCCAAAGCTGCCAGAGCACTCTGAGTGGCTCTGAGAGCAACCTGCTTGAGGCTCTCCACTCTGAGAGCACTTCAGAGCATCATTTGATGGATACAGAGTGCTCTGAAAGCTGGTTTTTTTTAGCTTTCTGGCACCCCTCATCAATGTCTCAGCACTCTCGCCAACGTTTCCTACCTCACATCAACATCTCTCGGTAACGTCTCCCACCCTCTCTTTAACGCCCTGGCACCTCTCACATCTCCCACCCCAGCTAATGACATGATGACGAGGGCACGCAGCGATGGCACATACTGTACCAATCCGGTCAATTCGCCTGTCACGCATCACACAGGTTTCCAAAATGGCGAAATGTCACGCTTGTCACACGTCACCTAGGATATCGGCGAATTCGTCAGACCATTTCCATTTATGGTATATATGTCTAAATATAGTAATTATGGTAATGAACGATTCAATCGACATCGGCGTGCCGTGTGAAGTCTGAGAAATGGTACAGCCTGTTCACGACTTTCTTGCGCTTCCCTCTGCCCACCTCCACCTCCTTTTCACTCTCCTCCTTTTCACCTTCCTCCGAATCCTCCCCCACTCTTTTGGTGGATATTGGTAACACATTTATGTCTTCTGCTTCTGCTGTCACCATCAAGCCACCATTCTCATGTGTGCCAATGCGTTGATGACATTTGGGTGTGTTTGGCTGCAATGAAAATGTGTGAAGCTTCAAGTGATGCTCGGGAGGTGTATTATTTAGTGGTGCCAGTGGGATCTTGAAGGCAACAAAGGCATTGATGGACAAATTTTGATTCAGGAGGGTGTGCTGGAGAATTTCAGGTGGAATATTGAGCTCAAGCATCCTCAGAGAAAGAAATTTGGATATATTGCGTCCATCTAAGTACTTAGGAGGTGAAAATTTTCCCTGTCATGCGTCATGACCGTTTGTGGCGAATTGGCAGATTCACCTTTCATGTCACGTGTCACATGGCCTGGCGAATTGACCGGATTGGTACAGTACAACACGACAGGGCGTTAACAACTCGTTAACGCCCTATGCTACCATCCCATCCCACAACGACGTCAAAACAGCAACACAAGGGCAACATCGTCGAGATCGGCTCTGGCCTATTGGCCAGACCATTCTGTCGATGATGTTGAGATCATCAAGGGGCCGCCAAGCCATCACACGACACCTGGCCATATCAATTGACATGTGCCAGGTGTCTGTGATGACTCACAGTCTCAGGACACCAACGGGTCCGAGGACGCCAATGGGTTTTGCCACAACCCTGCATTCATGAGGTCAGAGAGGAGAGGAGAGAGCCAGCACCCCAGCACCCCCATCCCACCTTGCACATAGGCTCACAATGTCGATTGACATGTGCAGCACTGTTGTGAGGTCAGATGGTGTGGGGAAGGGCAAGCGTTTCGTGGTCCAGATCAAAACTGAACTGGTCTGGGATTTTTTCATAGTACGTATTCATATAAGACTATATGGTATATAATATGGGTGTATAAATGTCTAAACAATGTTTCAATGGGGTTGTTGAGAACTAAATTATGCTTCCACATTTTATAATGACATGAGGCAATCTAGGACACTCTGAGACACTCTAAGACACTCTGTGGCTCACTATGACACTCTAGAAATTTCATAAGTTCCCAGGATGTCACAGAGCCAAAGTGTTTTTCCTGATGCCTCTCCACCAGCCCTGGACGACTCCATTGTTGTCCCCAAAGACCTTGATGTGAGAGCCTGGAGGATTGCGGGCGATAGTGTAGTGGACCAAGAGTTTGAACCCAACTGCTTCTGCCCATCCGATGTCCCTGTTGTCATGCTGCCATCCTGGGAGGAGGGGCCAGGCATGCCAGAGCGGCCCAATTGTGACTGCAATGCCAAAACTGGAGCTTGCATCAGAGAATGAGCTGGTGTTGATGACAGGAACAGGGGTGGGGATTGGACGAGAGACATCGGGTTTGGATAGGAGGTGTTTCCACCAGTGAAGATCTTCTGCAGTGCCACAGGGAGGGGTGCATGGTTTGAAAGGATTATTGTGGAAGATCCCCAGCATGGCCTCCAGTCTGGAGAGGTAAGCATGTCCCATTGGAATGACAAGGCTGGCATGGAGAAGCTTGCTGAAGAGCTTTTGAACATCGTTGAGAACATGGGTGGGTGCCGTTTCCCACTGAGCAATTGCAGCCAGGTACTTCTCTTTCTTTTTGGGAGGAATGGTAACCGTCCGAAGCTCCAGGTCCCAGGTGAAGCCAATGAAGGGGACCTGCAAGCAGAAGGGGATATCTGTTACATTTTACACTCCGCAACTCCGATTCTGACTCTGTTACCCACCACGATGATTCTGTTTTATCACACCTTCCTTTTTCGTTTCCTTTTACCTGTTGTCTTCTTTTGGACATCGTTGTTTATTCTTGTCCTTGTTCTCTTTTCTTCCTTTCTTCTAGAACAATCCAGACCGACCATGGACACATCCCCATGTTACCTTGCTGTACCCGAATAGTCTCCTTGTCGATGGACATCATCGCTATTGTCTTTTCCCTCGCCCTGACATATTGTTGACTTCATCCCACGACAAACCAATTCACAATGGCTGTACTCCCGACACAGCTAATTACTGTAATCATCATTGGCAGCATCGCCATCACCTTCTTGATTGGTTTCTACATTATCATAATCTATCTTTGGCATAGGTGCCCTTCCGCCATTGATACATCCGACCTCCACCTTGACAATATATCAACACGTAATTGACAATTGCCATTCTTGGATATTTGGTTTCCATATTCATACCCTGTGCCTACCATTATCCTCCCTGATGATCCGATGACATTCCTCACCTGCATGCGAACCCTGAACAATCCTCGATCACAGGACATTTCACTGTTCTCTCTAATCTGACCATCACTGAAGCACATTCTTTTGGACTTCGACCACAGACCATACGACTTCCCAAACAGTGAACCAACCCCTATCGCATATTGTTCGCACAACATCGCTTCATTGCAGTACCCAACGACTTGTTCCCACAGCTTGTCACCTGTGCCATGACTCGAAACCTGGACCCACATTCATTTATCCTTTTCCATCCATAACCTTGATACCTCTCACACTCACTTACGACAATACCCTTTCTTGGACGAATACCAACATCAGGTGGACCACATTGTTCTACACACAGGACAAGACATCACCCCTCGATGCGTCATTGACACAGACATCGTCATCTGGTATAGCTTATGCTGTTCACATGTCTGACCTTGACTAGCCCACTGTCTTAGTTGGTTTTTCTTCCATACATTCCTTTGCTTTCTTTCACACCAACCTTGCCGCTATATCCACACTACCTCAAGACACTCCCTTCGCCAATCCCACACTGGATGATACCCCTCTTTGACCCGACCATGCATCGCACTTGCCAGGCTGCGCATTTGCCCATTACAGCAAGTGTAGACCCCGAATAGGCAACTCTGCGCATCAAATGATCTGATGACAAATCATCCGAGTCATCTGGACCTCTTCCATCCTCAATGACACCCGGGCCTCCAGTTGGATTGCGAGAACATCGATATGAGGACGCCTCATGTATGCCTCATGGTGAACATATGGTGTAGTTGGACATGTTGTAGCTTCATGGTTGGATTCCCATTTACCTCCCCTCAAGTCCATTCACTATATCTACTGTTCTTGTTGTTGGTTTGGACTTTTTCTTCTTTCTTTTCCTTACGTTTAGTCTGGTTCTTGGGGCAGACCCCCTTGTCTTGGGTAACCCCCACGGCTCGCAATGACATTGTACCATGAACCCCCCCTCTTAGCAGTGTTGTCTTAGTAGTAAGCAACAATGAAAACTGCTCTTCTCTCCTCTGGAAACCACCTCCCAGTTAAGTTGATTGTTGCTGGAGCCCACTGCAGAAGCGATCCATAACAATATCCTTGGATGTCTCCCAAGGGATGCCCAGCTCCCATGAGAGGGCATTGATGTCTGCCAAGCAATATGAGAAGGCCGCATTGGAGGCAAGATGAGGGGAGGAACCCAAGAGATCTTGGATGGGGAGAGAGGCATCCTCATCAAACTCTTCGGGGGAGTCATCGGGCATTGTGTCACCGTGGTACTAGTAATGGCCACCAGAGTGTATTTGGCCCCCATTTTGCATGATGGCTGCATTACAGCCCAAGTGGCGGGCATTGTATTGGGAAATGTATTCAAGGTGGATGCGGAAGAATATGTGGTCATCGCTCCATTTTGAGAGAGGCCCGATCCCACGTGCCTGCATGAGGTCAGCACCTGCATCGCCCAGTTTGCCGTGGTTGCCTGAGGAGGAAGAGAGACCGAAGCAGCTGCAGGTGTCGATGTTGAAGGCATCTGGACTGGGAAGGTGGAGAACAAGGCCAGGCCATTGGGAGGGCGAGATTGGGATGGTCTGATGTGCTTCCGCAACATCCTGAACTGCCGCCTGTGAGCCAGGAGGGAGGCAGCTGATGAGGAGGCACATCGTTGAGAAGGTGCCCCAGGTGCATGGGTATAGGTCAGAGTCAATTGCCAAGTTGATTGAAGATCTGCTGCTGGAGGGTTTTGAGGGGAAGGAGAGGTTTTGTACCATCCAAAAGGACTCTTTGTTGCCAGGTTTGGGGGTAAGGGAGAGTGGGGAGCTCTGGAAAGGGCCAATGAGATCCTTGACTTCAGCGTGGGTAAAGAGGCCGAAGTGTCATTCTCGGGTATATTCCTTGGTGATGATGGCAGCAAACTCGGCGGAGTGCAGAGCAATGGTGGGGCTGTTTACAGGGGTGAAGGTGCTGAGGATGGGGGGGATACTGGCATTGAAACCGGAACAAATGAGGCTGGGGAGGCTGGGGTATCTATGTAGCAGGTTTGCCTCTGTGAGAAGGCGAAGCCAAGTGCTGGCGATGTATGGGGTTTTTGGTTTAGTTTTTCTGGCCGCAAGGGCAGCTCTGGGCCCCATGAGACTTGTTGCCACAGCCGGAGCACTTGTGGCAATCAGGGTGGGAGGTGCTGTGGCAGCTGCAGGGGCATTGCCAGTTGGAGCAGAGGTCCAAGCCAGAAGGGTTGACGAGGCGGCCCAGGTTGATTCGGCGGGAGTGGGTTTTGGAATGGTCCCACAGTGGCCCTGCAGCAGGCTGTGTCGTGGTGGAAGCGGCTGAGGCAGAGGGTGCAGACTGAAGGCCCCAGGTCAGGTGCACCCCCTTGAAAAACCTGCTGGGAGGCTAGGCTTTTCTTGGGAGGGGGGAACCAGAAGCGAGGGGACCATTGGCGGAACCTGGGTGGTGACCTGGAGCGAGAGCAGCGGTTCCGACCCTGGGCAGCACTGTTTTGGCTGCCTCTGGGGAGTGGGGAATGGGGCCGTGATCTCATCTGGGAGGGAAGGGGGTTAGCAAGGTGTGAAGCAAGGTGTGAAGTGAGGTGCGAAACAGGGAAGCGGTGCAGGGGCAGGGTGTGGTGTGGGTGCAGTATGGTGTGGTGCAGGTGCGAAGCAGTGTGGTGCGAGGTGCAGAAAGAAGGGAGACTAACCTCATGAAGGGATGCTTGGTGGTCCAAGTAGAAAGCTTTGCAAGTGATCTTGGCAAGGAGATCTTCATCAACAAGGCCGATGTTGAAGCCAGCATCCTTCTGCTCAAGGGCAGCATGCCATTCCTGGTGGGCCCGGGCCTGGTACAAGAGGAGGATGCATTGTCCATCTGGTTGGGAACGGAGTTCATGGGCATAGAGCTTGTACCAGAAGATTGAGAGGGTGTCCATGGCAATTTCAGGCCAGTGTAGTTGGCATTGGTTGGGAGAGTGTGGGGGAAGGACGAAGAACGGTGTAGACAATACAAAGAGTGGACTAAGAAATAGAACTGAAGTGCGCTGTAATAACCTGTATTTCTATCTTGTTTGTGGTGTAAATGTGCTACTTTTATACTATGGTGAGGGATCCTGTGCTATGGTAACTATGTGCTACAAGCGAAGGCTGTAAGTGATAGGGGGTGAGTGGAGAGGAGGATAGGAGGAATGCTATGTACTAAGAGACGGGAAATGAAGATATATGATATACAACTATATACGTACTGATTCCGGGTTGTTAGGGACATTGCATCGTGAGTAGGAATGATTCCGGAGGTGGAATCGATAGAAAAGAGTGGAATTGGGCGGAATCGATGATATAGGAATGGGAATGGACAGGAACAGTGTCAGATATGAAGGGGATACGGATCCACACGATCTGGAGCCTCTACACCGGATCGCTCAAGTACTCATGAATCTACTGACTATACTGTAACTACAGCAATATGAGGAGCTTAGCATAAAGACAAAGAAAGAACTCAAGGAAGCAAAGGTGAGAGCACTGTTGGCAGCGACAAATGGATGGAAATGACCTAGAACACAGAGGCAGGGAGCAGGGGAGTGGGAGCAAGGGAGCGGGAACAGGGGAGTGGGGAATGGAGCAGGGAGCAGGAGTAGAGGGAACAGGGGAGCAGAGGGTGGAGGGGGAGGGGGAACAGGATGGACAGTATAGCAATACCTAGCATGATTGCAAAGTTGAAGTTGAACACAAACAATGTCAATCAATAGAATCACAATGGAATTATCACCAGAAACATCTGAAAAGAAAATCTTACGCCCCTGGTTTTGGAAGTAATTCACAATAATGGTCGTATTTCACACAATGTAATTACATATGAAAATATAAGATAGGCCTCATTCATATATGACCATATGTGACATTTCGTGACAAATCATGTGCCCTCAGCCATTTCGAAACAAATGTGACATTTTGATTAAAAATATTGCCTTGTTTGTAGGTGTAGATCAAACTTGCTTTTGCATCTCCTCATTACACAGGTCAAAAATAAAAATTCTGCTTCCTGGGAGTTGTTTGGGATACAATTATGTGTGGTTCCCAGGAGCCATAATTTTTATTTTTGAAATGTGGATGGAGGAGATAGGCATTTGGTGAGTTAAACTGTGTTTTATCTGCCAAGTGTGACAATTTTCTTCACATGACATTAGTCGTTGTAGTGGCGAGGTCGGGGTGGCTGCGGAATGATGATCCTAACCTGGGGTGTCAGCGTAGAAGTGACTGTGGATAATCAGTGTCAGGGATAGTAGTAAAAGGAAGGGAATGTAAGTAAAATATAAAGCCGCCGCGTAAAACTGGACTAATAATAATAAATCTGGCAATGAACGGAGTGAAAATGGATGAATAATGAAGAACCCGATGATGCCGACGATGTCGGGTACGGCAGGTCGGGTCGGGTCAGGTCGGAAACGATGAACAAATAAAGGAATAGAGATTAAGACAATGAAGTGAACTACAAAAAGGCTAAGGGTTTACGAGGATGAGCATTTGAAGTGATTAAAATGATTCTGACTATGAGGGAAACAGGGGCTAAGGGTATCTCTTTTTTTTTGTACGGTCGTCGGGGACCATTTTTATAGTACAGGAGTGAGTAATCTACTTTCGGACATGTCTATTTCAGCCAATGGTAAGCTACAAAGAAAGGTTGGAATGGGGATGTGGAAAGGGGGGTTGCAAAGCAACGAAGACAGGAATATGGAGGGGAAAATGAATATGCAAGGAAAAGATCTAAAGAGTCCTACATATCTCCAAAAGGATGAGGGGATGCACAAATAAGGTAAATCTGAAGTCGGGGATTGAGTCCGATGAGATCCATCTCCTATAATTAGAACTCCGGGGCTTCTGAGGCTGCCAGATTTGGTCCGAAAGCGGCTGTGACGAAGTGGCATGTGTCGGGTTACATCGGTCACATCGGGTCACATCACATCACGTCACGTCGGGTTACGTCGGGTTCGAATGCAAGTTGAATAGAGGCATCGGGTTCGTCCGGATTCATGATACATCGAGGATATGGACTCAGAGGGACATCGACCCTCTACAGCGGGACGAGGAGGCCAGACAGTTGGCAGAGGCACAGGCATGGGCAGAGGCAGAGAAAAGGTGAAAGGCAGCAGAGGAAAGGTGGGAGTGGCTTGGAATAGAGCAGGAAGGGCAGCACTGGACTCAAGAAGTGGACCGGGTTGAAAGGGATGGAGCCGCGTATCAGCGGCAGCTCAGCGAGGAATGGCAAGCTGAAGCAAACGCATCGGTCATGGGTGAACCAGGGACTGGGTCGATTCCGGAAGGCGAAGTCGCAGTTGAGCCAGAGGAAGGCCCTGTCGACCCAGCACCAGAGCCACCGGCCGATGTAGAAGACGTAGATATGCCGGGAGTAGAGATCGGAGATTTGGCTGGTATGATGGTGAGTTCCTGTGTCGGCTTATTCATTCTTTAGTCACTGATCCTGGTAACAGTTCACCGGGCCGTTTCCCATACAAGCCTGCACCAACTGCATCAAGGCTCAAGAGGCATGTTGAGGCATCATGGGCTACATGTGCGAACGATGCCGGAGGCTGAAGAAAAGATGTACCAACGTGATGCATCGGACAGGCAGGGGACGATGTAAGACGGACACCGGTAAGGGGAAAGAGGTGGCGGGTGGCACGAGGAAACCACTCGCTTTTACGACTAAACCAATCTGGATGAGGCCCGCTCGAGCATCGACGAGTAAGCAGCGGGTCGAAGATGTGGAGTCGGAATCGGATGAAGAGGAGGAGGAGATGGAAGAGGAGTGGCCGACGAAAAGGCCTAGGGCAGATTCCGGAGCCAACCCATTCGACGGGGCGATAGAGAGCTTTGGGAGTGTTTCCGCGCGACTCGCGTTGCTGACAGATGAATTAGGGTCCCTGGGCGCTGAGGTGAACAGGCACCTCATCCAGTTTGGTCAACGTTTCAACAGACTTCGCGTTGATCATGAATGGGTATCGGCAATGTTGGTGGCGATGAGACACGACTACGAGACCGGCCGCCTCTAAATATATATATAAAAACGTGTCCATTGTAAAATAAAATAAAAATATATCTTGTACATAACAAAAGACATTTTCAGCTTGTTCACCCAGCTAAGGAAAGCCGATGGCTCCCGAAGACATAGGACTATTCGCATCATTTGTCATATCATTAGAAAACTAAGAGGAACTAAATAAAATAGGGGTATAACATCGACAGAATATAAAGGAAATGCTTAATCGTCATCGGGTGAGGAGTCTATGGAGAGCGGGTACGTCGGATCGTCAAGATCAATTAAGTCGGTATCGTCGGCATTGGGGTATTGTAAGAAATCGTCCAACAGTATCGATATTTTCGAGCGGGCGTGGTAGGGTACGACTCAGAAAGCAGCAAATCAGGATTTAAAAACTGCACCGTCGAGTTTGGCTAGTATGTAGGAACCGCCGTGAGTTTTCCTGACGACGATCATGGGCCCGAAGTATCGCGGCTTTGCTTTTCGATCGAGAGACATTTCGATATGAGAATTTCGGATGAGGACAAGGTTGCCAGGTTCGAAGTCAAAGGTTTTGATTGTGTTCGCGTATTTCTCTTCGAATTGTTGGGTGGACGTGAGTTGAGACTTGGTGAGTTTTTCTTTGACCTGATCGAGGTCGGCTTCTTGTTTACGAAGTTGGCAGGTGCAGATGACTATGAGGTCGGTCGTTGACATTGCATCTTGTGTTGGCGCCATGTATGTAGCTTCGGCAAAGTTGAATGGAAAAAGCGGCTCAACTCTGTGTGCGATGTAGTAGGATGAGTACCCAAGGCTTTTGTGTGTGGTGACCCGTTCAGCCCAAAATACGGAATGGGTGACGGTATGCCATTTCTTTTCATCTCTGTCACAACTTTTCATAATGGCCTCCCAGACATCTAGGTGACGGCATTCGATGGGTCCGTTTGCTTGTGAGTTATACGGCGAGATGCGGATGTGCCGGATACCGTAGCAGGATGCGAGGTAGTCGAGAGCTTCCACAAAGGGCTTGCCATTGTCGGTAACAATTTCTTCAAGAGCGCCCCAACAGCATAAGATATCCTCGAAAAGGAATGTGCCGATGGTCGAACCGGTCTCACGGTGTAGCATTCTAAATTCTGGGTAAGCGGACAGGGAACAACGGGCTTGGACAATGTAATGATAGCCGCCAGATCATGGCATAAACATTGTGTCAACGTACACTTTGTGGAAAAGCGAGGCCGGTGTAGCGACGGTGGGCGGAATGTGGTGATAACGCATTTGCTGTACTTGGCACTGATGACAAGACTGGATGTACCACTTTACGTCATGGTTGAGGTGTGGCCACCAGAAGCGGTTGAGTAGCCGGGCGTGGATGGAGAATATGCCTTTATGGCTGAGGGAGTCGTGAGTGTCCTTGAGTAATTGAAGCCGGTGGTCGGGTGGTATGACGAGTTTGTGTTTTCCATGACGGTCTTTACGCCAAAGCTTGTTATCGGTGACGAAGAACTCAAGGGCGTATCGTAATAGTGTTGCCGTAGTTCGGTTCTGAACCTAGCCGAACCCGGTTCAAACCCCGAACCGAACCCGGGGTTCAGTCTAAGTTCAGCCAAATGCTGAACCGGACCGCGGGTTCGGTTCAGGGTTTCGAGGCTGGCCGGATTTCCTGAACGGCTCCAAACCGCGTCCAAACCGCGAACGCGGATATTTTTAAGGAATTTATTTCATTTGTTTTTCATATTTCTTTACTTACCATTTCGTGTTAAACGGTATCATGTGACCGGCCGTGACGAGGTAGCTTTCACGCGACACAGCAACATCAACGCGGATTGAACACAACACAATTTGTGTTGTGTTCCTCAAGGTAAGTTTCCTTTTTTTCTTAACTTTACTAATGTTATTTGCGACAGGAAAATCGACAACCACGGCAACGACAACCACGACGCCCAGCAGCAGCAGCAGCAATGTCGGCAGCAGCAGCAACAGCGGCAGCGGCAACGGCAACAGCAGCAACAGCAGGAGCGCAGCAGCAACAGCAGCAACGGAAACGGCAACGGCAACGGCAACGGCAACAGCAGCAACAGCCACGACAGCAGCAGCAGCAACGGCCACGACAGCAGCAGCAGCGCCGGCAGCGGCAGCAGCAGCAGCAGCGCCGGCAGCGGCAGCAGCAGCAGCAGCAGCAGCAGCAGGAGCGCAGGAGCAACAGCAGCAACGGCGGCAGCAGCAACGGCGGCAACGGCGGCAGCAGCAACGGCGGCAACAGCAGCAGCAGCAGCAGCAGCAGCGCCGGCAGCGGCAGCAGCAGCAGCGGCAGCAGCAGCAGCTGCTGCTGGTGCATCAAGCCCCAACATCACCATCAGCGGTGGCAACAACAACGGCAACCACCACCACGACGGCCAGCAGCAGCAGCAGCAGCAATGCCGGCAGCAGCAGCAACAGCGGCAGCGGCAACGGCAACAGCAGCAGCAGGAGCGCAGCAGCGACGGCGACGGCAGCAGCAGCAGCAGCACCAGCAGTGGGAGCGGCAGCAGCAGCAGCAACAGCACCAGACGGCTCCCCCGTAGCCCAACTTCCTCGCGAAGCGTAGCGCCGTATCAATTGATACGTGCCTGCCATTCGCGAGGAGAACGGAGCTCAGGGGTGAGCCAACCTCGGTCTGGGGTTCAGACCGCGTCTGAACCCAGACCGAACGCTAAGAGACGGTTCAAAGCCGTTCGGGTCCAGGTTTGGCCATGCGCCAAACCGGACCCGAAGTTCAGTTCGCGGTTCTGCCAAAAAGGGTCGGAACCGGACCGAACTGAACTTCGGCAACACTATATCGTAAGAACAGACGGTATTCTTCGTCCGTGAGGTTCGCGGGTCAGGTTAGATCTCATAACCAAGTCTCAATGAGGGCAAGATGAGCGTCGGCTGCACGGGCTTTATCGGATTGTGATATGTCAGAAACGGCTTCCTGATTTGTGTAGACGAGGACGGCGGGTAACTCGTGGAGTCAGTCAGCTGTGGCATGGCAGTGGCCGCATACGGCAATCGGCTTAGATGGCATGGGGACGGGTCGGTAGTTAACGACTTCCATAAAGAAACCGTAGGAGTGGTCGAGCCAATCGTCGGAGTTGTCAATCTCCTCAGGGTCTTCTGCAGCGCGGGGGCATCTGGAGAGTCCGTCGGGTGCACCGTGTGCGGAAGCGGGTACATGAACCAGTCTGAAATTGAACAAGAGGATGTCGGCTATCCATTGGTTGATCGTCGCATTGGGTTGGATGTTGGGGTTGTTGAGCATCCCTTTTATAGTTTTGGCGTTGACTTCAACGGTGAGATTGCGGACACTGATAATAAAGATCCGGTAGGTGCAGAGGGCCCTGAAGAGGCCGTAGAGCTCGAGCTTGGACTGGGAGTATTGGGCTTCGCGTTCGTTCCACGATATTGAACCAAAACGATTCGGATAGCATTTTCCGTCCGCACGGATTTGCATGAGAACGAAGCCGACTCCGAGGATGGAGGAATCAATGGCGAGAATAACTTCCCATTCATGCATGTAGTCGATAGCGCGTAGTGCTGGTGATGTGATGATGGCATTTTTGAGGTAGTTGACGGCGGTTTCTTCTTCTTCGCCAAATTCGAAGGGTGTCCCTTTGCGGGTAAGATGGACGAGGGGTCGGGAGTGGAGCGAGAAGTCTTTGATAAAGATGCGCAAGACGCCGCAGATACCAAGGAAGGCACGAACTTCGCTGAGGTTGGTCGGTATAGGCCAATCGCGAATCTTTTGCACTTTGGACTTGTCAGCTACTCATCCTTCGTATGTGCATCGGTGGCCAACAACGATGACTGAGGGTCGACACAACTCGAGTTTCTTGCCGTTGAAGGTACCGCCGACATAGCGAAAATGCTGGATGACGTGGTTGACACCTTGGAAGTGCTCCCAAATGAAATGTCAGATTGCCGGGTTCTCGGGTATGGTCTTGTAGGTACCGTTGGGTTGTTCGTAGCAGGTTGGAGGCCCTTTGACTGGAATATCGTCCATATACGGAACAGCAAGGTGAGGGATTTCATCACGGAGGATGTACGTGGAGTCACTGTGTAAGATCTGTGGGGAATTTGTGTATCCCATAGCGATCCACATAAGTCGAAGTGTTCCAAGTGGGGACTGAAACGTCATATAGTCCCAAGACAAGGCATGGACGAGGCGTTGATCGAAAGAGACGAAGAGGTCGAAGGAAGCATAGCAAGAGTGGCCGCCAAAGGCCTCGGCCAAGTGCTCGGTCATGGGCAGTATGGCGGGATCGCGGATCGTGACAGTGTTAAGTGGCTGTAGATCGTGGATGATACGAAGGGACTTCCCATCCTTTTTCAAAATGCAGAACCAGTGGGAGCAGTATGACGAATTCGAGGGTTCATAGGTACCGGCATTAATTTTGTCTTTGATGATGCTGATGACTTCATTAAGGATGCCGGGTGGGATTGGGATATTTTGATGGACCCACGGGTCGTGCAGTACGGTGGGAATGTGGATCGGCAGGAAGTAGTCCATGTTGAATTGCCCTTTCTCGGATTCGTTCCAGGTGAAAGTGGCTTCTTGCGTTTTGATGATATGGTGGCTGAGTTTCTCTTCCTCAGGCCAAAGGAATCCATCTGGGTTCATCGGCATCATGTCGTGTCGTTCCTGGGTATAGCGGGTGCTGGGTGTAAAGTCGGGCGGGTGAGTCGGGAGCATGGGTAAGTCGGCTAGCGGGTCGCCAGTGATCTTGCATATGATTCGGTATTCGTTGGGAAGAGTGGTAGAAATTGGGCGGATATGATTGGCTACCTTCTTATACTTTTTCTTGGTGATGACTCCTTTTAGGTCCCTGGCAGGGGGGGTGGTATATGAGATATAAGTAGCATGTTCAGTAGGGGTTTTGTTACAAATATTCGAAGAAGAAATAGATGACGCGGGAGTGGAGATGGAACAAGACGAAGGAAGGGTATCGGTAGTACGTATCTGATTTTGTACATCAGTCAACAATGAAATGTACTGGGCGGCAGTCTGAGGCTGAGACGAAGAAAAATCTAAATCGATGGAAAAACATAAGTCCTCTTCTAGGGGAAACGGTAAAAGGGAAGAATAGTTCGTGGTATAGGTGTGGTCGCTTTCGAGTGGTGGCTTCTCGTCTCCCGGTGCATCCTTCCAAAGAGGTATCTCCGGGTCCTTGACTTCTAAAAATCCAGCTTTCCGGTGTCAGACTGCTCTCGTCGGTTCTTTGGGTTGTGCTCGATGGTGGGCAAGGTGATGATGGCGCTGGTGTTTGGATCCATGATCATGACTTGTTGCTCTCCATTTTTATAATCCTTTGTGAGGGCCTCGGAAAGCGTGAAGAACGGGCAGCCGATGAGGATCTCGTAAGGGGCATCATCGACGACTTGGACTTGTAGGAATAGATCGACATCACCAAAAGTGAATTTGAGGTTGGCGATCCGGCCAAGGGTGTCATTGTCACTTTTGTTTGCCGACTGCATCCGCATCTTCATATTTTGGAGGCCGTAACCGAGTTTCTCCCAAATATCGCGTCGCATGCTGATGATCATAGAGCCGTTGTCGAGGACGCACTCAAATATGAACTTGCCGTTGATGAGCGGGTAGACCGCACGAAGAGGGACTGAGTCTTGGCCAACGACGAGCAGGACATTTTCCTGACAATGCTGGCAGGCACGGGTAGGGATTTTGGGTGCGTGAAAATGGAAGACCTCGACGTTGTTACTCTCAGTGGTGACCTTTTTCGAAGTAGTGAGGTCCTTCATGTGATGGCGGGCATTGGATGACATGGCTAAAAGTTCTCATTGCGAAATGCAGACTTGAGAATCGAGCACACAGTCGATGACGGATTTGGCGATACCGGGATCTTCGATGGGGGCCTGGTAGCGGTATTGTGGGTGCGACGTGGGAAGGTTCTGGGGGGTACGTGGCACGAAGGCGGTGGGCTCAGTCGGCCATGTGTTTGAAGGGGGGACTATGGTGATCGGCTGCTTGTTGATAGGTCTGGCCATTTTCTCGGTGGGTTTCGTGGCAGGAACAGACGTGGAAGCGGCGGGCAGATTGGGATACGTCTCTCTAGACTTGCCTTTCGCTTTAGAGGGGATCTCTACACCGTCGAATCTAACCCATTTACGAAGCCGCTGTACTTCGGCTTCCAGAACCTTGATCTGTTCGTTGTCGTCGTCGATGTCGGACGTCGTGGACTGAAAGATGTCGGCATACTCAGTGGTGACCTCTGGTTCGTAGGTGGGTACTTCGACGGCGGAGACGAAGTTAGCTTTTACATGAGGCGGCGGGTCGCGTTGGAACGGTTCTGTGGGGTTACAGGCAGGGGGAGCGCGGTTGCCAGGGTTCTGCGCATCGAAGCGATCCTTCATATTTTTGCCAACGATAGCCTTTGGAAGATACATTCCGTTGGGCAACACGATGTGGCCATGCTCGTTCTTGCGGCATATTCCATCCCGAGTGTACTGCTCGCAGATGGGACAGTCGCGTATACGATGGAACGGGTCATTGCAAAAGAGGCAATTAAAATTTGTGAACCCCTGTTGTCCTGCGGTGGTCGGCTAAGCCCTATTTGCACAAGGCTTTGGAGGGTTGTTTCGTTCGGTGAGGGCTTGTGTGAGGACGGCGAGTTGTTGTGAAACGAGACGAAAGAGGTCGGATACGTTAGGTTTAACTGGTTCCGCTTTAGGAATGACCGGGTCATAGTGAGCGGGTAGTGGGTGGCGGGTGGCGGGTTCTATTGGAGTTGAGTACCGGATGGCAGCAGGCGATGTCGACGATAGATGGGAGACGGTGGACGGTTTGGCCACGGTTCCAGCCAGCAGAAAGTGGGTGCAGTTGTGGAAGTCCTGGAAGTCGTAAGGGTCGCTATGGAAATGGTTCGGCTTTTGGTACTGCAGATGGGTTTTGATGTCCTTTTTAAGCTCGGCATGGAAGCCGTTCTCGTACGCGATGTTGCGTTCTCGAGGAGAGATTTGACCCTTGTCTAAGAGGAATCCTGAGATCCAGATGAACTCACGGTAGTATTCGCCAAGTTCGGCGCGAGTACGGATGCCGTAACTGGTTTGGGTGTGGGTGAGACGGTCGAGATCTGCCATCATGTACCAATGATCATCCTCCATGCCCAGGTATAGCACGAGAACGCTCCTTTTGAAAGTCACGTAATTGGTGCCAGTCGCGCTGGGCAAACTTTCCAAAAGCTCGTAATTGCTAAGGGACGCGTAGCGCAAGCTATGCTTAATGTGGCCTGCGTCGTCGAGGCTGGCATCAGCAGCAAGTAGCTCGACTTCTTCAAAGAAGCGGTTTAGGTTGAGCGGGTTCCCGTCGAAGGTCGGGGCCGTAGAATGACCGCGAGTGGGCATTTGTCGTGGAGTAACATGGGGAGCAGTAATGTGGGGACCAGTCAAAGATCTGGAGGTCGAAGTCATTGTTGTAATGGGATTTGGCTGAGACAAAACGGTTGTCGGGTGTACGATGGGCGGGTCGGGTAACATGGACGATGATGGCGTGGGCGAAGACAAAGATGGGGACAATGATAATGACGGAGTTTTCGATGTTGAGAGCGAAGACGTGGATGGGGGTTCTAACGAGGTCAAAGTCAGGGACGTAGGTGATGCGGATGTCAAACTGAGATCAGATGAGTCGGGTGTTATCGTAATTATTGGTATATTGACCGATTCGAGACTGTCGGATGATAGATATAAAGGGGTGTTTGACCCTGAGACGAGCGGAATATTGTTATGTCGAGCGAGGTGGTTGGGTACTAGCTGGAAGAAGTCGTCGTCGATTGTCGGGTCGAAGGCGGCTAAAGAGAGTTCTTGTTGTAGAGTTCTTCGAGGAAGATCTCGAAGACAATGGTCAGAGGGAGGGATACAGGAAGAGGAAGCTATGGTGGTGCTAGACTATTCCTCATGGTGGGCTCCAGATGTAGTGGCGAGGTCAGGGTGGCTGCGGAATGATGATCCTAACCTGGGGTGTCAGCGTAGAAGTGACTGGGAATAGTTTAGCAAGCTTCAAAGAAATGATAAGAAACTAATAGTAAAAAGCCGCCGAGCAATACTACTAATAACTATCGAAACCGGTCTAAGCCAACAAAGCCAACGACGTTGGGTTCGGCGGGTCAGGTGTCGGGTGACGAGAGATGTAGTGATGAAGATGGTAGAACGACGGGGAGAGTGTCAAGGAAACCGATGAGCAATATGGGTGATGGATTTTACTGAGAGACTGATTCTCAGAGAGAGGAAACGGGGAAACTGATTTCTTATTTTGACACGGTGCTTGGGCACCGTTTTTATACTACAAAATTCTCTATCTAGATTCGGACCAGAGTCCTTGGCCGATGAGAGAGAACAAAGAGGAATAGAAATGGGGAAATTAGAAGAGGGTTGCGACGCGACGGTGACAGGAAAATGAAGGAAAAAGCAAATATCCACGAAAGCGATCTAAAGATTCATACCTATCTCCGAAAGGACGAAAGGATGCATATATTAGGCAAGTCCAAAGTCGGGAATTGAGTCTGATGAGATCCATCTGTGATAATTGGGATTCCGTGAGTTAAGGAGGTGGACCGACCAGGTACATGAGCGGCTGTGCTAGTTGGTATGCATCGGGTTGCATTGGGTTCAAGCGTGGACTGCTAGAGACGTCGGGTTCGAGCGGATTTGTGAAATATCGAGTTTACGGCCTCAGAGGGTCGAGGACCCTCTACATCGTATTTGAATGAGGCCATAGTATCTTACTGGGTTTCAGTAGGACCCATGAATATAAGTGGGGATGCCTGCATGGCATCCGGACCAAAATCACGAAAAAAAGTACCCTATGCCTCATTTCATCCAGACCAAAAGTCCCAAATTTCAGAAAATGCCCAATTATTTATCCAGCCCAAATTTCCCAAAAATGTTGAGGCCTCATCCATGTCCGGACCAATTTTGCCTCTCATGTGATTTTCTAGCGCTTCTCCACCTGCCATAATATGCTTGCTTTCATTCATGTCAAGTCAGAAATGTAAATCTGTAGAGCACAATGCTATGAATTTGCACCTTGAAAGTTACCCCAGTCCCTCCTAGTCCCTCTAATTTGCTCAAAGCTCGACACTCAGCATCTATCGCAAGATGGATGCAATCCCCATCAGTGACGATGAGAACTTGCCTGCAGACCTATGGCAGAGCTCTAACTGGATTCGTAAAAACAAGAAGTACCTGACCAATAATACTCCGTCTTTCATTCTGGTGGCACATGCTGAAGTCTTAAAGATACCGACTTCACATGCAACACTCATTCCACACCCGAAACTTTCCATTACTGAACTATTAAAATTTAAAATTCCTGCCCAAACCTCCACATTGATCATGACAGATGCCTCTCAAGTTTTCAGCGTACAGGAGGCAAACACAGATTTAACATCTCTATTGAAACAAGCGATCCCACCCCACCAGTGGCTTTGGGACCTGGAGAAAGCTTTTGGTCAATGTTGGTTTGACGGAGCTCTTTCCGTCGCTGACCCACGTTACAAAGACATGAGGCTGCCGCTTTGTGCTCTTACATTTTGGAAAGAGTTAGAGAATGCTCTTGAGAGTCAAATGGCTTGGCGCGCTACTGAAGAATGGTTGACGAAGGAGGATGCAGCTGAAGAAGACTACCATGCCATCAGAACATTATTTCACTCTCTTTGCTGGGGCACTCCACTTTGTGCCTTGGGATCTTTTATGAGAATGGATACCTTGACGAGGCTCCTATCAGACCGATGGCTGGACGATGAGATCATCAATATGCTCATGCAGAACTTGGCCATCCGGATGGAGAAAGACAAAACTCTATCAACCGTTCTTCTCGCACCACTTGCATTTCATCTATCTCTCCAAAACAGCTTCCAGAAGAAGAGTTATGAGAAGGGTACGGTGTCTTTACTGCACCGTTACAAACCCCTTATCACAAAACAAACCAAACAGCATCTCTGGTTTATTGTGCATGTAAACGGGAATCACTGGGTCGTATTCAATGTCAATTTTGATACGAAGTCTTTCAAATATGGTAGGTGACAAACTGCTGTCGTACGAAGCCTGTTAAATTGCATTTGAATCAGGGGATCCCATGAAGCCAAAACATTCCCAAAACTATCCAAAACCGACTAACACAATCAAATACCTTCAGGCTTGGCTTCAAAAAGACTTTGGATCCAGGTTTCGAGACGATGGCGACACATTGGTGCACGCAACCCAGAAAGATTCATTTTCCTGTGGAATAGTTGTCATCAACACCGTAGCTCATTCTTTATTCGGCGAACCCTTGTTTACGCACCAGACCAGGCGCATTCTTCGAATGAAATACTTTGTTGTGCTTGGCAATGCTCAGATTGGACAGGTAATCTTTAGTTTTACTATTGTTGGCCAGCGAAGAATTGATGGCATGAAAATTAGGATATTTCGTCCAGTACAATGGCGGCCACATGCCTGGATTTACCAGTGATGACAGAACCGGTTCATCCTGATGCACCAAGTGAAAGGCAGGATGAACCTTGGTTATCAGCATATGATGGAAAAGATGCGCTTGAGATCAACGCATTGCTACCGATGGGTGAATCGGAGGGGAGAGACAATTCAGCCAATCAAGACACAGAAAACCCAAAGATGCCATTTAACACACGCACCCAACAACCTGAAAAGCGACCAGGTTCTCCCTTAACCCATCCCGCCCCATCTAAACACATGAAATCCACTGAAAAGCAATTAAATCATGTCAAATCACCCGCTCCACATACCACATCCACATCCTTACATGTCGGCATAAGTCGTTCAGCTACTGCCAGTCAAAAGCTGAAGGCAGCATTGGCCGATGGGTGTTTTGTTGTGAATGTGAAAAAACTTGATAATTTCCAAAACGAGGTCCATCGACACAATCGTGAAGCCGAGTTTGACCTTGGCGACCCTTGGCGCGTTTATCATTCAAGATGTGGGAAATGGTTTGCGATGAAGGAGCCGTACAATACTACCAAGTTTAAGGACCATGTGAAGAAATGCAAATCAACCGGTGGACGTACAGCAACTCTTGATAGCTGGGCCGAGAAAATGGGATGGATGTCAGTTGCAAAATCGCCTCAGGAGCGGACCAAAGAACTCATGGAACAAGCACCGGTACAACAGCCATGTCACGGAATCACAGCAGATATGGAACCACATGTGGCATCTTACTTGGAACGAACTGGTGTGACAGGTGGTGGTGCTTGCTCTGTAACCGTGATCGCTGCTGATCTATTCAAAAAACCCTACAAAACACTCACTACCAAACAAAAGGTGACTGTCGAACGTCAGCAGTTGCATGAGCATACTTGGAAAAATGATCATACAAGACAATGTGTCATGTCCAGCTCATGTGAGAAGTGTGTTTGTATGGGCAACAAGTACTGTTGTGCATCATGCTTATCGGTCCTATCTTCCAAGGCATTCAAAGATGTCCTTCGCATACCCATACCAAACGCCGATAATTACAAGTACTTGAATACGAAATACGTTAATGAAGGCTTAGGTCAACTTTATGCGTGAACTGCTAGGTTACAAGCCCTCATAGAGAATAAGGTGTGCACTCAACCCTAATCTTGTGGAGTGGTCGCTGAATGTAGATCCAGGATGCCAGACATTCCCCATGTGTCCGTTATGCGCTTGGGGTTCTCAATGGCCAATACAAGGATCGTAAAGTTTTTACAGGTCTTGTAGAAGCGATGGTTCATGTTCGTGATCATGAGGTTCGCAATGTGGGACTTCAAAACATTCAATATGCGCCAGATTTGGACGAGTTCTGTCAGTTTTGCGCAATGGTTAGCCCCAAGGTCTATCGTTTCATGCAGCAGCATCTCCAGCTCTGATCTCATCGAAGCATTCAGTGCGTATCATGAACCCAATTCCATTGTATGTGACATAATGTCTTTACAGAATCAAACGTTCACGCATGCCTCGCTTTCCTTGCGTTTTTGATGAACGCATATTTGACATTGCTGAGAACTACATCACATCCCAGGGTTACCGTGGTCCTGTCGCTCACAGCTGTGATGATACCAAACTACATCCCGCTCTTCATACCTACTGGGATCCTGCCGCTGGCACTAATTTCTTGATTGGTCATACAAAGAACCCAGTGCCTGTCGCAAATGCAAGAGAGCTCGAGGAGATTCTCAAGATATCACGAAGTGACAAGGCCACAAAGGTACTTTTCCTCAAAACTGCACCCTCATACATGTTTTTATTACCTATGTCTAGCTTCGGTTATGGTGTATTCAGATACCACTCCCAAACATGCCGCCCTTGATCATTGGAGCAAAGGCGATACCAAACTCACTCAAAGCTGATGACCTATTCGAGTACGCTCAATTCATTATAAATGGCCTACTTGCACGACAGATCAAAGTCATCTCGTATGCTTGCGATGGAACTGAGACCGAACGCTCTGTCCAAAGCAAACTTATCAGTAGTGCATCATACCATTTGCCCGTCACAATTCGCCACCCAGTTTCTGGATATCCGCCCATCGTGATTATCATTGCATTCTTTAATGGCCACCCTATCGTCATGGTACAAGATTCTAAACATGCGCACAAGACTTATCGGAACAATAATTTCTCTGGTGCAAGGCTCTTGGTTCTTGGCAATAACATAGCAATGTATGCTTACGTGCGAGACCTTGCATTCATGCCTGACAGCCCCCTTTACCATCGTGACGTTGAAAAGCTTGACCACCAGGATGACAATGCCGCCGCCTGACTTTTCAGCTCTTCATTTCTTCAATACATTTCCCAGCACCATCCCGAACAAGTTGGCCAAATTATCTATCTATTCGTCTTGGGAGATCTCGTTTATGCCTACCAAAGTCGTTCAATCAGTCATCGCAAATGCCTGCAAATTGTGTTACGTGCAAGGTTTTTCCTTGATATGTGGAAGACCTTCTTAGAATGGGCTGGTTATCCACTCAACCGCTATTTCATATCTCGCGAAGCTGCTCATATCACTCACATGCTGATTGATGGCCTCATTTCTCTCATTGTCATTCATCATGACCATATGGATGGCAAGACATATCTGCTGCTTCCGTGGCTTCATTCCAGTGAGGTTTGCGAGCATGTATTTGGGGAGTGCCGCAAGCTGGTGAAGGATTTTACCTATCTGGACTTCCTATACATGATCCCACGTCTTCACGCCCTCATCCGAGCATCGATAAGGTTTGGCTACACTACAGACCAAAAGGCGCATGCTGCTGGATATGCCCATACCTATTTTGACTCTGCTGGTATAAATCTCCCTCTACTTTCAATCTACCCCACCGACAATGAAATTGAAGCGTTGGCAAGGTGTGCATGGGAGGAAGCAGACAATTTATTCAATAATCTGGGAGTATCGACATTAGACTTCATGCGTCCAACAGCTGGCTCACCATTACTTGTTTCAAACCCAATGGTGCACCTTCCGAGCGTACAAACTTGGTTCATAGATGAGAATGATCCTGTTCAAGCACATGGTCCAAACACTTTCTGGAATCTCGATGGTTCTCATGATAGCGAGTCTGATGAAGAAACAGAAAAGAACGAGGCTGAAGAATTGCAACAAATAATCGATAATGAGGAGAACTCGCAACTCAGAAGAGCAGCTGATGATGACAGGATGTTTGCACTGACATGCACTGCAATTGCCGTGGATCTGGAAGACAGTATGACTGCGTAGTTCGATGAACCTCACTGCACTTACATTTCGTGATCTGGTGTCCCAGGCAAAGTGTTTCTGAACCTGATAGTAACAAAGAGGAAGAAAATGTCAGCTGTGATCGCACTGCTGTATCTGAGGCACTTGATTTAGTGCGCCTGCCTGCTCTCAATATTGCACCCGAGGTTCCGCATCCTTCCGATCAACCAATGTCATCATTTTCTAAACTAGATTTTTCAACTCTGATACGACTGAGGCGTGAAAACGAGACCTCTCGGACTGCTGCTGGTGTTCGATGCCAGATGCCCTCTCAAGAAGGGCCTGATGCTTCAATGGCATATCAAAAGGAGTCAACCTGACGACAAATCCTACGAGAGATGAATACGATTTTGCGACAACAATAGGACAAAGGTGTGGGAACTGGGCTTGAACGACAAGCCAGGTGGAAAGCATCAGCGCCTGGGGGACGGAGTGCTGAAGACGTATCATCTCTTGCAGGGAATTCTGCAAATGTGGAGTTGGCAGCTAGCCAACGGGCAGCTATGGCACGTTTCACTCTTTAATCGATGTAACCCATTCTTGATGGCACTACACAGGTCATCAAACGAAGGAATCAAGTATTCACTCAACATGGTTTGCCTCGACCGATCATTGATGAGTTGATGGATGCCGTCGTTGGTATCTCGGGTGGTCATTCCATTCTTAGTGCTGGGAGTGTGGGGTTGGTAGTTCTCGAATCTCGCCTTCTCCTTGCCAAAGGTACAGTCCCCGATCTTCAGCCTGAGTGACATTATTTTGACAACCTCATTTGCTACAGTTGTGACCCTGTATGCACAGTCCGGTGGAAAAAATGGTGCCCATTCCTGGCAATCAGAAACCCGTAATATTGGCGCAATTTCTTACCTTGGGGTGCAACTATTCGAACCAGCATTCTTGGCGAGGTTCTGTGCTGTCCATCAGAAGGCGGCGGCATTGCAGGCCTACACCTATTCACACATGTCTTCAGACATCTTGCTGCGGTTGTTACCTGGACCTCACAGCCTGAGTCCTGATCAGCATCACCTCGAGCTTGATGAGGACTCTTTCTCAATATTTACAAGATATAACAGATACCTGTCTCAGCTTCTCGCAGCTGTCAAGCGTCTTCAAGTCTTACATAGATATCCAAGGTCTAAGAAAGGGGCCTTGACTGAAAAGGAGGTGGAAATGGAGGTGTCTGGTGATGAATTGGCTTAGAGTACATGTTTTGTGGTACGTAGAGAGCATCCGCAATCCAATCCGGACAAAATCTTGGCCTTCAGCAGTCATCCGGACTTTTTTGGGATTTGTGAATGCCTGCACGATAGTCCGCCTCAAATCCTGAAATTTGTCCGGATGCCTGATTTTATCCGGACCTTTTGGGCCAAATTTAAGAAATTTTGTCCGACCCTAAACAGGGTCTGCTGCGGAGGCATCCCCACTTATATTCATGGGTCCTGTTTCAGTACTGAGCTTATCATGATGCATCACGAGACCTGTGCACAAATACCTCACAACAAACCCATCTTTCCTTCCGAGCGTCAGCAATCCAAAGTTGTGAGTTATCCTTTTCAAACCTTCTAAAAGAGCTTCAAAAATTTAAACCCTATCGAGGAAGTCAAGACCAGAAGAACAACATGGTAAACTCCGTTTAGTACCAGAAAAACTCATTTACACTCTCACGCGTTTTAACAGCTACCACTCTCCCTCCTTAATGCGGCGCAGCACAAACCAATGGCAAGTTCGTTCTCCCCCTTTTACCCTTACCTTTTCTACTGACTGACTGACTGAGTCCCTCCCTCCCCCTCACTAACTACCACCATCGAAACACGACAAAACAGCTAGTCGAACTCAAGAACGGCGAAACATTCAACGGCCACCTCGTCAACTGTGACAATTTCATGAACATCACCCTCCGCGAGGTATACCAAACAAACGCCGATGGCGACCGTTTCTGGAAACTCAAAGAATGTTATATTCGGGGAAGCACAGTGCGTAACCACCTCCAATCCCATACTATATATTAACCACCAACCACAGATCAAATACCTACGCGTACCAGACACACTCCTAGACGCAGTCAAAGAAGAGCAAGCTCGCGCACGGGATGCAGGCCGTGGCGCACGGGGCGCCCATGTCAGCGGCGGGCCAGGCGGGAACAGAGGTGCGTGGTGTTGGCATATAAAAATCCCCCCTCCCCCTCCTCCCCCTCCTCCCACTTTCAAATGAACCGATAATTTCACGCTAATCAATTTGTCAGGACGTGGTGGCATCGTACAACGAGGTTAGGCATTTTATCATCTGGCGTCTTTTGTTTACAACTGACACATTTAAAAAAAATAAGGTCGTGGGCAGAGAGGGGGTGGTCCGATACGTGGTGGACGTGGGCGCGGGCGGGGAGGGTGATGATTGCCAGTGTGGAATGGTGTGTCGGTATTGGCGTTGGTGATGGCGATGTGTGTTGAGGTGGCGGGGAAGTGAGCGTTTTCATTGTACCCTTACTATTTGTCTAGTAGTAATGAAAATCTTTTACTCTGACTTTTATTGTGCTTGATCCACTCGTTACCTACCTCTAAAAACTTGTACACGCATAAAATGGCCTCTTACAGCGTTTTCGGAAATCCTTGTCGCGCGTGAAAAAAGAAATTAAAATAAATAATCCGGGTGGCTGAAGGTACAGAGTCGGGCAATTGCCGTAGTAGGGTAGCACATCATGTGACTTTGAATTATTTTGCTTGAAAAGACTACTGAGATGTACATTGTAAATTCAATGAGAAATATATAAGACATTTGACATGTAGTAAATTTACAATGACATCCATTGAATGTTTCTGTCAACTCAAATTATTATTTTTAGTTCTTTATTCAAGGAGGAGGTGTGGTTTTCTGCTGTAACATCACATCACCTGAATAAAAGCTAAAAATAATAATTTGAGTTGACAGAAACATTCAATGGATGTCATTCTAATTTTACTACATGTCAAATGTCTTATATATTTCTCATTGAATTTACAATGTACATCTCAGTAGTCTTTTCAAGCAAAATAATTCAAAGTCACATGATGTGCTACCCTACTATGGCAATTGCCCGACTCTGTACCTTCAGCCACCCGGATTATTTATTTTAATTTTTTTTTTCACGCGCGACAAGGATTTCTGAAAACGCTGTAACTACATGCCCTGAATTTTTTGGATTTTTCAAGTGAAAGAATCAGCCATCGGGCACAGACCGCGAACACAACTCAGATTTTGCGTGATTGGATATTCTAATAAACTCAGTTCCAGTCAGGGTTGGAACCGCTATGATTACAAATAAGTCACATCAGCAAATCAGCAATTTGTCTGACAGGTCTGGGGTGGTCTGGGCCCGACCAGTCCAGACCATAAAACCTTCCGGACCATGATGTTAGATTCTAATTTCTCCCGACCACTTCCAGATGGCGTCATCTGGACCAGACCACTCCCAGACCAGCTCAGACAGATTTCCAGACCATGTATTATAACAATAGAATAACAGAAAAATAATACATTGATAACATACTTTCAAAAGATAAATTATCCAGAGCCAATACAGCAACCATCCTTGCAACGTGTATCCATGCTCCATTCTCTTCTTCATCATGCACCACCTGTCATCATTATCCATCAATATGGGCAGAATGGAAGAGGGGGCAAACAAAGGGAGAAGGGGGAGAAGAGAGAGGTGCACAGGGAGAGAGCACCGGGAGCATATGGGTGGGCTTGGCTGGTTGACGTATTCAGTGTCAGGCATTGGTGTTCGGCTGGGTTTCCTGTCCATTGCACATGGCCCTGGGCTCGGTGTTGCCCATGTGTCCATCAGGACCGTTATGGGCAGGGTCGTTCAGTGCTGGCAGTGGCTTTGTCGCCATACGTTGTTCCTGGGAGTGATGTGATGGCATGGGCTCACGAGTGTGGGCATGGGTATGCACCACCATAGTTGGTCAGTAACAGATGCGAAAAAAAATCGTACCTTTGCCAGCTGGGGTGGGCACACCACGCTCACCGCGTCCGCTCATCTGCCCATATTCCCTCGCACCGCCATTGTTGTCCGATGCTGGGTATCTTGTTTCTTGTGGGCATTGTCAGTACAGACATTGAGGTGGGCATGTATACGGGTATGGGTGTGAACTGGGCATGGCCAGAGTCAGTCAGTAAACAAGACAAGAAAAGAGAAAAATGTACCGACTCAGTGGGGCACCAGCCCCCACTGCTTCTGTTGCACCGGACTCATCATCATCTCCTCCTGGTTGCCATTGGTACCCTGCACTGGCTCTTGTTCGTGGTGCATGTGGTGCGTGGAGACGTTGAGGTGCACGTGAGCTGGGTGTGGGTATCATAGTAATGGGCAAAATAAAAATAAAAACAAATTACAGTGGGTGGCATGTTAGCCCCCGCTGCTTTCATCATTGCTGGACTTATCTCCACTCTTGCATTGGTCACCGTTGGGGTGTTCAGGGCCATAGCCTTCGGTTGGTGGTGTCGGTCTAATTTGCCGGATGTTGCACATAGGGCTCTTGGAGGCGTTGGGCATTGCTGTTGTGGGTCTGGGCATTGGGCATGAGGTAATATTTTTTTGCATGTAATTTACATACCTTGAGGAGGGCCATGTTCCTTGGGCTTCGTTGCCTATCACTGGCTATGTCACTGCGGTGGCCATCATTACAGTTGATAATTAGTGAAAATAATGAAAAACTTAACTTTGCCGTGGTGAGCGCAATGGGTCCATTCTCTGTTGTCCACCTTGAGGTGTTGTCTTTTGCTGCATGTTGTTTGCTGCCATCGCCATTGTGTCTCCGTTGCATGTAAGCTGGTGTCATTATATTTGAGAGTAGTTTAGTAATTGAAAAAGCGAAAAGGCTTACATTTAGGTGGTACACCAACTCCATGGCACATTCAGCCTTGGGGCGCATTGATCACCGTTCATGTAGCCTGTCTTGTCATTGGCTTTGGGAGTGTGGGAGTGCATTTCTGTTTGTTGCGCGAGGGTGATGGAATGCATTGAAATATTCACATGGTTGAAAACTGCACGGACCATACTTACTTGTTTATAATGTTAGTACTTCCTACTTATATCGTAGCTGGTTTACACTTAGTGATAATCTTATCTGGTTCTTGAAATTTATATAAGTGGTCTTGAATGGTCTGGAGGGTCTGCCACCACCATAGTATCTTAGCTGTCGTGGTCTGATGTGTCTGGAAAGGTCTGGGATTGTTGTGAAAATCATGTCAGAACAAAATTGGTCTGGGCCAGACCTCTCCAGACCAGAAAGTCTCCCAGAACCTTTTGCTGATTTGCTGATGCAAAAGGTATCATAGGATGAATCAAAGGTAACATGGGAACAAGAAGTGACAGGCCGAAGGTCGGCAAAGATCAAATCTGGTTACTTTGGCAGGTTGGATCATGACAACATATCTTGTATTCTATTCAGAGGGGTACCCCCCCTGTACAGATTTCGTGTTTATTCATTATGTATATAGCCTGCTTTTGGAAACAGAGTCTAAATACTTTTCCGGGGTCTTTGCGGTATTGGAATTGTGTCCCACTATGGTGAAAATCTATGATTCCTGAATATATTTATTGTTATGGACGGGCACCCAATATAACATAAATGCATATAAACCTAGACATATGTCGGAGATGGAACCCCTTCAACCCAATAAGGACGTCTGTGCATTTGAGATTTCAGTCTCTGAAGAGCAACACATAAACTGACATCGCTTCATAGTGCCAGACATCGCTTGGGGGTGCCAGACAGGCACATTGCTATTTTAAGCAAAATATTTATGATTTTCAAAGTCCAATTTGGAAGGGGGGTACCAACCCCCTTCCCAGAAATCATGTTTATGATGGCGTTTTAGGCTGTCGGGGTATGAAAAATTTTCCAGGGTCTCTGCGGCATCCCTGCCATTAAGGTTTAGGAGTGCAATTTATAGCTAGGATTTGGAATTTATGCCATGGATTCACCTCCAGTGTCACAGAAAGTGCAGGGCTTGAAACAGGGCAATGTCACACTGATATGGCCTTGTTCATGTTGTTGCTCAAATTTCCTTCCTACGAAGCTCTCACATGCAATATAAGTTGGATTTGAGAATGGGGCAAGAGTTCATAGTATGTGGAGGTTTGAAAACTGTTGTATCTGTACCAGATCTCTGGGATCTGGGCCATGTTAGAATGTACACACACTCAAGATGTGCACCTTTTCATCTCCCCAGCTTCACTCTGTCAACATTTCAGGCATTAAAGTTGACAAGGTCTCCATTGTATCATACATTTATGTCTTGTGAGGGATATGGAGAAGCGGAACACATTGATCCAGACAATTTTCATTACACATTCAATTTTCATTACCCCTACTCTAATAGTAATGCCTGAAATGTTGACAGAGTGAAGCTGGGGAGATGAAAATGTGCACATCTTGAGTGTGTGTACATTCTAACATGGCCCAGATCCCAGAGATCTGGTACAGATACAACAGTTTTCAAACCTCCATATACTATGAACTCTTTAACCATTCTCAAATCCAACTTATATTGCATGTGAGAGCTTTGTAGGAAGGAAATTTGAGCAACAACTTGAACAAGGCAATCCCAGCATGACATTGCCCTGTTTCAAGCCCTGCACTTTCTGTGACACTCCATGACTTTTTTTTTCATTACACATAGAGTATATGCTGGGGTTGGCCTGGGCCCTGGTTACCTTGCCGGTAACCCCTTGTTGCAGTAACCGGGGGTCACCAATGCCAAACACGGCATATACAGGCGTAAAGCAACTGGCATCTGGCCATCCCCATGAAATTTGAAATATTTGAACTCTGCAAACCTTTGTGTTTGCATCGCTGTCACCCACCCCCCCCTCAAAAGACTGTCCTGCTCGCGCGACAAATGCAGGCAGCATGTGCCAGTGAGCTGCTGGCTAGCATTGATTTCAAGTACACTATAGCCCTCTAATACACCGGCCTGAGCCCCCTCTCTCACACACTTTTTTCAACATTCACCCACCCCCCTCCCTTTACCTTTGCGGTGCGCCGGTGCCCCTTGGACCTGAGCGATCCCATCTTCCAACCAGGTCCCTGTGTCTGCTTACACCTCCCAGACAGTGTCATTGGCTGAATAGATCGACTTTGGGCCATGCAGAACGCTTCTCTCAATTAGTGAGTGTCCCTTTCCACATCTTGCTTCCATCTGGCCCTTTTTTGATGTTTGCTCATCTATAAAAGATGGCCAGTAAGCATCTCACATCCCCTCTCAAGACCCCCCCCCCCTCCCTCACCTGTTGGCCATCAGCGAGACCTCGCGACTCGCCATTTACATTGTTTGTAACCCCCCCCTCCTTCCTCACCCAGCCATGTCATTTACCAGCCCCACAGCATCATTCAGAAGCCATCAGACATGTTGGAACCATTTCAGGCCCCCGTGGAGTGTCCATCATTGCCTGTTGCACCTAAGCGGTGTAGTAGTTGTGCCTGGCACATCATGTGACCTCTTCCTTAGTCAGTAGCAGTTCCTGATGTGGTAGTCAGTCGATCTTGTCCCATCCACCTCAGCCATTCCGTGCGATTCCATCCCTGATCCCGAGAGGTCCCTCGGGACCACTCCATCGTGGTGATGAGAGCACGATTTGAGCCACGCCACCGGAGACCACACCATTCCACTTGCACAGACCCTTTTTGAGTACAGCAACAGAGATTTTCGAGCACAGAGAACACCCCCGAGAGCCCACCCGCGCGATTCCACGCAGCACCCCAATGCAAAACCATATAAAAAACAGTCTCCAAAGGCCCAAGCGTTACATCCGAATCGTTTTACATGCCCCGCGACCATCTTCACGAATTTTTGCCCATTCTCACCAATCCGCACAGCCACCTCGCGCAGCCACGTCACCAACTGCATCCACCAAGAATCTGCCCACCCACGCGCACCCACAGCACCCCACCCTCGTTAAAACACCCCCAAGAGGTTGCCGAGCCAGACGACGTATCCAACAATGCCGTCGCACAGCCAGGCGCGCCCTCGATATCACCGTCCCCGTGTTCGACTCACCATTTTTCATTCAGATGCCCACAGGTTCACTACTGGATACACAGACGCTCGAAACCCCCCTGCGTCCGTACGGCAGCTCTACCCACCCCGTATTCACCTGTGCCGTCCTCACCAACACCGTTGTCACGCCCACACATCCCCTGCCGCTTCGTCCAACCATCACGCCACCGCATCAACTCGCAATCCTCGCCCACGCCGGGACCCATTTTCTCGACCCCATGGGCACGGCACAACACGCCCGCGTCAGATCCCTCGCACCTGAAGTACCAACACGGCCCCAACGGCCCATACCCACGCGAACGACACGTCCAAACCCACCCAACGAAACGCAACAATGGGCTACCCGTGCGAGAACCTGCGAGCCCCACGCCGGCTTGTTTCACGGCCCCATATGCCCATTCCCAACGCGATCAAACGCCCCCACGCAGGAAGCGGGCAGTAAAGTTGCCCCAACGCGAGCGGCACACCCCGCCCCACCATACCCCATCCACACATGCGCGGCCCCACGCCCCACACCCCTACACGTTCACGCACCACCACAACGGCCCATCCCCGCGATACGACAACCCCAAACGACGTATCCGACGACACAAGTCCATCCGCACCAAGCCCATGGCCATATCCCCCACGGCCCCATGCACAGAACGTACCACGACGGCCGTGCCCTGAACGGTGTAAAGGCGAGGTCGGGGTGGCTGCGGAATAATAATCCTAAGCCTGTGGGGTCAGCGTAGAAGTGACTAGGAATAGTCTAACAAGCTTCAGTAAGATAATAGGATATAAAAAGTAAGAAGCCGCTGAGTAAACTATTGAAATCTATCGAGACCGATCGAAGCCGACGAAGCCGACGATGTCGGGTACGGCGGGTCGGGTGTCGGGTGACGAGAAACGTAGAGATTAAGATGGTAGAAGGACGGGGAGTGTGTCGAGGAATCCGACGAGCAATGTGTGCGATGGATTTTACTGAGAGACTAATTCTCAGAGAGAGGAAATGGGGGAACTGGTTTTCTTATTTTGAGACGGCGCTTGGGCACCGTTTTTATACTACAAAGTTCTGTACCTAGATTCGGACGAGAGTCCTCGGCCAATGAGAGGAAACAAAGGAGAATAAAAATGGGGAAGTAGGAAGAGCGTTGCGAGGCGACGATGACAGGGAAAATGGGTGGAAGATATAAAAAACCGTAAAAGATGCAAAATACTTTACTATATCCCCATAAGGGAGACGCTAGGCGTGAATAAGGCAAGTCTGATGTCGGAATCCCAGTCCGATGAGATCTATCTTTGATATTTGAAGTTCCGTGAGTTTAGGAGATAGACCGACCAGGTACGTGAGCGGCCGTGCTAGTCGGTATGCATCGGGTTGCGTCGGGTTGCGTCGGGTTCAAACGTAGATTGCTA